>JAQIBA010000014.1:235188-717058 GCA_028293925.1 Brueelia nebulosa | reverse complement strand
AAAGAACTAAATAAATAGATTTTAAAACATATACAGAGATACCTCGAGATACGAGCCCAAGTGTTCCCGGAGCGTCCAGATAGTTGTTATCCTGGTTATCCTGGTTATCCTGGTTAGAGAATCTCTCACTCACTTGCACGTGTTACCCGCTTGATACACTTCCAAGTGTATCTTGTGTGTTGTACTCTTTTTTAAATAACTCTTTTTTACTCTTTTTTACTCTTTCTTGCGCGATTGCTCGATTCCTTTGAGATACGAGCATATTTGACTTATGAGCTCGGCTCTGGAACGAATTCAACTCGTATCTCGAGGGTACCACTGTATATGTAATAATAATGTATTAATAATAATATAATATAATAATAAAATATAATGAAATATGCATTAAAATATACTGTATGCATTAATAATAATTAATAATGTAATTTATAAAATTTTTTCAGAGGCTGAAAGCCTATTTATTACATTTATTGTATATGTATATATATATATATATATTGAGCATGTATTGTACACACAGTATATATATCTATGATTATTGTGAAATTGAAAGAAAATATACGCCCTCTCCCATTGGAGTAAATGGGAGGGGAAAAAGAAAAGGAAAAAAATGTATACAATAAATATAATTTATAATGTTTTTATTAATGTTATATGTAATAACTTTTTTATAAATTAAAATTAGGGCTTTTTGGTTGTAGAACTAAAGTTGGTGGCACCGAACCGCTTCCTGTCATTTCGAGAGTTAATATCATCGATAACTTTTTACCATTTTATTAATTTAACTTTTAGATTTTTTAAATATATTTTTTATTTTTATGTATTAATTTCTGTGTTAGGCTGTTTATTTTAACAGTAGATTTTATTTCTCATTAGATAATTTCTAATTTTATAACTTATTTTCTAATTATACGCAATAAATTCTTTTTAATGTTAATTTAGTTTATCAAAGATTAGATTTAATTTTATAATTAGTTTTTATAATGGAAGAGCTCAAGATAAGAACATTCACGCTCAACGATTAATGTGAAAAAGTGTTTATTTTTAAAAATATAATGTTTATTATTATAAATTTAACTTATCTCAAATGTTTTCAAAACATATCTTTAGTGTTTGTGTGCTTTTAAGTATATAAAATATTTTGAATGTTTTCCTAAAATATTAGAAACTCGGGACGTTTTAAGAGGGGACATTTGGCCTTTCCCTCGGGATCTTTCGGCCAATTAATCCCGGCCCAGGGCCGAATACAGTATTAAGTGTCCACTGGAAGTTGATGGATGGGCCCTCGCCAGAGTCGGTCTGTTTGTCGTCGGCCGACGCTCATCTAATATTAATTAAGGTTTTATGGGGGACCGGAGGGACTGGGGGACCGGGGGGACTGGGGCGAATCCCCTCACTCAGATCAACCGAATAATTGGACGTTCGCGCCGAATGCACTCTCACTAAATCAACAATTAAATGCGGAATGGCGCATTTCAATGGGAAAAGCGTAATTATGAACGCACATAAACGTTACGCTTTGTGAGTTATCTTTCGGGAATTGATATGGTTTTAACGCGTCCATCCCATTTTTGTGGGCGAGCATTCGCACTCGTTCAATTATAATTTTGTTCACACGGCCCTATAAATGTCAAAATATAATTTTATTGGGTTTTTCTCATCAGTTTCACCCATTGCCGACGATACGCCGTCGAGGAAGAGCTTTTAGCACTCGCATCGCTGTCATTCAAAATGGCGGACAGGTTTAATTTCTGGCTTGTCCCCTTCTGCTCCCCCACCGAAGGCCCAATATGCCTCTCTGGCCCCTGCATCCGCTCGTCCTTGCTGGAGGAGCTCAGATGGATGTGATTGTGTGTTGTTCAGATGGGCGAACGATAGCGACGCAGAGATGTCTTATCTCATTCTTTTCTTGCTTAATTTGCTCAATTCGAAGAGAAAGAGAAAACGGTTTCGTAATTTTCATTCTCTTTCGACCCCTTTTGCCATTCGCGGAATTTCGAAGCAAAGTTTGTGTTGGACGTTATTAATTATGAAAATGAATCCGTAGATAAAATGAAAGTAGACGAAGAAAGTGAAAGGGAGAAGATGCGCCGAGAAGTGATGGTAAAGAAAAGCAAAAGAAAGGCTTCTGCCAAAAGGCAGAAGAAAAGCACAACACAACGATGGCGAAATGACGAAAGAGAGGAGGAAACGGTCCTCTCTCGAAGGCGTTCTCTTTCGGTGGAAAACGATCGGAGAGGAAATGAAAGTGGGTCTCCGCATGCCTTTGATAAGAGATTTCTCGGCTGCTTTTAAAAGCAACTCCGCCTATCACGAACACACGAGGAAGAGAGACACTCACTCTCGTATCACTTGTTTCAATGAAAAATCCTTTTCAAATTCAATAAAACCAAACAGAGAGAGAGAGAGAGAGAGAGAGAGCATGTGGAGAAATGCCCTTGACCCCACTTCTGTGACGGGACTTTACGATTCCGGACTCCGGGCTCATTTCGCACACACACACACACACACACAGTGACACGTGTATCGGGACTTTGGTGAGAGCGTTTCGCTATTTATTTACACGTGACCGCGACGCGAGCATTAATTATTGACTTGATTGCCTGTATTAAATGGCAACGCGGAATTAATGAAGGCGAAAACAAAAGATGTCGGCTCGTCAACGATCCAAGACAAACAGAAATGCAGAACATCGCCCGATCAAATCGAGATAAGTGTTAATAATTTGTTAAAAGCGTCTTTCCGAGTCGAATGTTTACCGACGCAGAATAGAGGCGCTGGTCGCCCCCGCCCGTCTCCCGCCCATGCTTAGCTTCCGAGAGGGCCGGGCCCGACCTCACTGTCCTCACATCTCCCAGGACAAATGTCCTCTGTCCCGTCGGATTATTGCTTCTGACTGCTTTCGCGAGGAACGCGGCCTCTCAATGAACAGCCTCAACTGAATTGCCGACCCGAGAGGGAGCAAAAAACGCGGTGCCATTTTTAATTGTGGGCGACTTTGTCCCCAGACGGGGAAACCTCTTATTAAGTCCTCTAATGGGAGATCGGCCTCTTCGCCTCAAAGGGACACGGTCCCAAACAAAAGGGAAACTCTGAGTTGGCCACCGCAAATTACACCGGCGGAGGCTCTCATTATCTTTTCTTTTTTTCTTTCGCCCCCAAAACCCATCCCATTCTTTTACAACACTTTAGATTTTGGGGTTACAGTCAGTGTTAGATTTAGATATTTTACATTTTAGAATAGAAAGTAGAAGGTCCACTCTATCGAAGTGAATGCCAGAGCGAAAGACTTTTGCGTACTCATTTTGGCTAAAAAAAAAAGAAGAAAAAAGGAAAAATAGAAAATAGAAATGATCGACTCATTGAGAAGTAAATTTCGAAACGAGTAAAAATTAGTATTTATTACCTAAAATTTAATAATAAGTCAACGGTATGATGTATGTGCTCAAATATGGAGGATTTTCTGTCCGTGACTGACTCAAATCCTCATTGCGATTACAGTATAAAAAAAAGAAAAAGAAAAAACAACACGAACTCAATAAATCTTTCTCCGCTGCCATTTAATTTAGTTCAGAGTCAATTCCGTCAAGTGGAGGAGAACTGTCGTGCACAATATTTGTTTTATTATACCCAAACACAATTATGTATACAAATTATTTTACATATTAATATTTTTGCCGCTTTAGTGTATACAGTTTTTCAGGAAATGTGTATAACTGTCTCGTAATTTAATAAATAATGAAACATTTTCATTTTTTTGGAAGTTTTTGGGAGCGCCAATAAAAATCAGTTACAGAAGTATTCATTTAAGACTTTTACATGTAAACTCTCTGTAAATACGCACAAAATATTTAAACAAATTTGTGGAATTTGTTGAAAACCTGTTTACGTTTAAATATGCGTTTGTAGTTTAGACTTACAAACGCTTTTATCGCATTTGAGGATCATTTTCATCCCTCACAAATACTTTTTCTTTATAAAATCACTCACTGAATAACGAAGTGTCTGAACTATAATTTTATGTCCAACGATAATACAAATCTGGAGGACTCAAAGGGTTATAACATCGGAGCGCCAATTATCAGTGACTGGGGGGCTTCGCCCTCGCGGCCACTTGGCAATCTGTTCTTATCTCATCTATACTTTAATATCAGATACAATAACACATCTCCTAAAAACTGAATCCCATTTGACTTAACTATAAGTAAAGCAGCTTTCTTCTTTATTCATCCAAGTCCTCAGCTGTTGCTTCTTTCTTATTTCTTTTTTCTTTTTTTCTTTGCTTTATTCCTCATCCTAATTCTCTTCCATTCATGACTCTCCCTTATATAAATGGTTCCCTCTTTGAACTCACTCAACTTTTCCCTATTTTATTTTCTATTCTAAACTCTAAATATCCAACAATAACACTAACTTTAGCCATCAAATCATGAAATGCCACCTGTTAATCGAACTCAAAGTCAACCCTTTAACGGCAGAAAGTTAAAGTTGTCAAGGCAGATAATTCTTTGGAAATCGGTTGATGTTAGCTAACAAAGAACGGTGTGCACACACAAACAACACAATTTCCTTCAACAGATTTATATATTAGTATGAGACTTTCGTACTGGAGCGATGCCCAATAAAAGCGATGGAGCACAATTCCGTTTTTATGATGGAGATTTGGCGGAATGCCTCGCAAATTCATTTCGAGAATTGGCCAGTTGGAAATGATTGTTTTCGTGTCGGAACCCCATCATTACTGGATAACGTTAATGTCCTTCTCGGAAAAAATAAATTGTTGCGGATCTGATGCATGCGTTCGAAGCGGTCACGATCTCATTGGCGGTCGACCGCTCTCCCAGTGCCCAAGTCCCAAAATGTCTCTCCAAAATGTCTCCAAAATGTCCCCAAAATGCCCCCAAAATGTCCCCAAACGACCTCACTCGTCGGAAGGCGGCACTCAAAGCCCGAAAACTTTACGAGGCTTTTACTGTTCTTTTGTTGTTGCTTTTTTGTAGTCTTTTCAACACTAAAAAATGGGCTTTTACTGCCTTCCGACTTTCCTTTTCGGAAACAACCCCTCGCGGTCTCACCTTAGAGAAAACCGTAAAAACTTTTATTGCCATTATTTTCCACCGAAATAAAAACTTTTTGTTCCGAACGGTTCAGCAAATTCCCATTGACACAATAAAATGTTTTAAAATAATAAAAACTGTTTCCGAACGGAGATGAAAGTGAGCCGCTAACAGTGACGAGAGGGAATGTCGCACCCCGAAAGGGTGAAAATTAATTAACTCATCGGGTTCGAATCGAGAATCAATTAGTTTGAGTAAAAAACCCATGGGAACGAGACAGAATAATGATGAGACAAAAAAGCGTAATCTAATCATATTTCCACTGTTCTTAGAAAAGTTTTCCCTCAGTTGTTAGCTTGTGAAATTGGCTTCTTTCGTCCCGCGTGGAAATGACCTGACAAAATTACACCTGACGGCATCCGAGGCGGCCACGGCCAGAGATGGGCCATCGGTGGTCGAACCGGTGGTCGAACGGTGGCCGAGCCTCATTTCTCCACTCTCAGTCCATCTTTTTTCGGGGACACAAAAATCGAAATGGCTCCAAAAAAAGACCAAACTCAATTTAATAATGATATTCAATAAAGGATTTTGGGAGGGAACGAAAAAATCTGAGAAAAAAAGGCAGCGATATGAAAAATGTGAAATAATGAAGCGTGGCCGGGCAGAGAAAATACCGTGAAGTTCGATTGTGTGAGTGGCAGTTCACGGCCACCGCGTCGCTTCAGCGATGCCTGACTGCCTGCAGCCATCGCTGACGGAAGGCGGGAGGCGTCGCCGAGGGTTCGAACGAGACGTTAAAACCACACATTTTCAATTATTCTATTTAGACAAAGTTTGCATTTAAATGCTCACAATTGTGCAATACTGTAGTTAATATTTAGGCAATTTATGTTATCTTTGTGTGCATTTTAGTGGAAAATTGCCTTAAGACAACTTAAGGGACTCTCTGAGAGTTCGATGAATGATTCCCTAAAGTAAAAAGACTTTTGAGGGGTGAAAATAACCCCAAAGGGCGATTGAGGGAAGGAGATTCGGCGAAGAGAATCCAAATGCCAACGGACACCGAAGACCGAAGAGGAGACGAGTAAAAAAATAAAAAAATAAAAAATAAAAGCCTCTTTGCGAGGGAATGCGGTTTTGAAATGACTTTGAAAATTTCAAACATAAAAGACGGAATAAAGGCGCCTTTACCGTTGGTGGGCGTGTTCAGTCCCTCGGCTGAACAGAAACAAATACCGGCATTCGCAGACGGGTTTCCTGCATGCCCGTTAATTAGAAGAAAGAGGTCCACCACAAACACACTACAACCGGGATTCGCTCCGATTGTAGTTCCACTTATTCCCGCAGCCTGCGGGAGCCCCTGAGAAACTCAGCGCGCCACCGACAGCAGCGAAAACTTTCCAAAATCCCTCTCCCCTCCTCACTTGTGTTTCCCAATAAAAATGCAAACGTGTGCGTTTGGGTTTTCTCTTTGGGGTTCCTTTGGGGTTCCTTTGGGGTTCCTTTGGGGGAAGTCGGCCAATGGGGAAGGCCGCGAACAGCGCCTCCACTCCCATGTCCCGGAAAAGCTCGCGGTCCTTTTTCTCGACCGATGAACCACCGGCCGTAAGTGCCCCCGACCAATGGCATTCTTCACGAGAAATATTATGACAGTTTCTGATCGAATATGTGATATCACACGCACGGCTTTATATCTTTGACATCGCTACACTCGTTTTAATTCGTTACGTTGCCGACCTTTGTTCGAATATTGGTGTGGTCGAGATATTGCGTTGATTCGGAGAGGTCAAACGCCACCATCGCTTCTTTCTGCCCCTCCAGCCCTCGCGCCCCCCGGCGGCCCTGGGGCCACAAGACGTCGCCTGACACCGCTTTTGTCCCCAATTAAAACCGTTTGTGTCCACGTCAGATGCTTTTGATTCATCCCTCGCTTCGGACTCCGACGCCCAATCATTATTCCCTTTGCGGGAGAGAGCACGTGCCCAAGAGAAATTCCCTTGAGAGTATAATTATAAAAGTATAACATGGATCCAATGGATGGTCGCGAAAATGAAAAATAAAGTATTTATACTTTTCTTCCTAAGAGTCACCATTTCTCATATATAACCATTCAAAAAGTTGGATGAGTTGTAAAATCTGCTCATAACCAAATGTTCAATTTTTAGGATCCCATAACTTTCTTTTAGAGCAGTTAATTTCGTCCAAATTATGTATAGCGACAGAGCAACATTAGGCCTTCAAAGTGAGCCATTTTTGACGTTTCTAACATCAACACTTGGGGAGTTATTGGCGCTCAAAGTTGTATACAAAACGGCATTTTGGTGATTTTTTACCATTTTATAGGGCAAATATCAAAATAACGTCACATCGGATTTTTTATAATTTTTCTCCTTGAAAGGGCATATTTTAAGCTTTTAAACGCATCTGATTTCATTTTGGAGAAACTATTTTGAGAGCCAAAGTTGCCATTATAAAAATGCCCACAAAATGGTCAGATGTCATTCAACTTTTTCAAGCGTTTTATCTCAGAAACGGTGGCTCTTAGGAAAAAAAGTACTGATACATTTTTTGTGGAGAATTTTATCCTCTACAATTTTTGTCTGAGCTAATTTTACGATAAAACTTGCCGTTTTGCTTAAAAACGCGAAAAAGTAATTTTATTGACCTTTGGCCTCACCCCAGCATCAGATCGATGTTATACTTTTATAATTATACTCCGAACAATTTGACCGAATCTAAACTAATTAAGTTAGGGGCTCTCCAACAGTGAGGCAAAAAGAGACGAACGCGAGGCAACAAAAACAGGTACTTTTACCGGAATCCATTGATTGATTTTGGGAAAAGCTTATCTGTGGATCGGACGTTGGAGCGAAAGGGTTGAGGGCGAGGGCTAAGCTAAGCACGGCCGTGGCCGACGTTTTCTGTCTCTCTTTCACTTAACAGCTTGTCGAAAATCTCGTAAAACTGTTATCAGTTAAATATCTCAACAATTAAGAGATGTTCAGATAGGATGGACTATTGCCTGTTAAAATTTAAAGAAAAAAACTCAAAGAGTAATTAAGAGTGTTTTTTGTATCTGCGGAATTTCCCCTCCCCTTTTCCTTTTAGACGCCATTTTTAAAAAATAAAAGGTCCGTTCCGCGATGAGAGGAAAAGAGCCCCGAACTCTAAAAAATTAACCAATTTTTTATTTATTAATTTTATTTTCACGTGAATTTTCGAGTGAAAGAGGTAAAAAACTTTCCGATTCTTTGGAAAAGAACCGCCGCACTCTATCGTTTCACTTTTTTCCACTTTTTTCCACTTTTTTGCACTTTCTCACACCTCTTTCACTTCGCCGAGAGATTTTCATGCATTTGCATTAACGGCGGATTTCATTCGGACGGCCAAAGGAAAAGGACAAAAAATTTCGTTAACATTTAAAGGCGGACAAAATACTACAAAAAATCCCACACATTTACGATTAACTCTTTTTCGATTAAATTTGGAGTGTAAATAAATATTTTTGAAAAATTGAGATTTAACCCTTTTATCGCTTTATTAGTTAACTCTAAATATTTACTGATTAATTTAGAATTTAAGTGGAGGCAGTAATTTTAGAAATCATCCCATAATACAGAGTGTTCAGCAACAAATATTTTATAATATAAGATATTATCGATCGGTCGCCCCCGAATGCCGCAACACCGAATTTCCAAAATAATTTACAACCAGTCACCAAATCCAGTTATTAAGGTAGCTCGACTCCATGCGTTTATGGTTCATAAATAACAGCAAAGGAAGACGCCACTAAATATGTCATCAGTCACTTCCTTTGTTCCACTTACCTTGACAAAGCAATGTCCCCTCGCGGCGTCCTCCGCCACCGACGCGTTGTAGAAGCTCTGCAGGAAGATGGGCTCGTTGTCGTTGACGTCGTGCACCGTCACCCGCACCACCGTCTGCGAGCTGAGGGCCGGGGACCCGCTGTCCACCGCCCGGACCCGCACCAGGGGCTCCGGGGCCGTGGCGCAGTCGATGTGCGCCCGGGTCGTGATCAGCCCCGACCGCGGGTCGATCTGGAACCAGCCCGCGTAGGCGGCCGGGGTGTCCACGAGGGAGTAGCTGAGGACGGAGTTGTCCCCCTCGTCGCGGTCCCTGGCCGTGACCTGCAGCACGGAGGTGCCCGGCTCGGCCACCTCCAGGACGTCGGCCTCGTACTCGGCCCGGTCGAACTCGGGGGCGTTGTCGTTGACGTCGGTCACCCTGAGGTGGAAGGTCCTGGAGGCGTGGAGGGGCGGCGAGCCCGTGTCGGTGGCGATCACGGAGAGGGTGTAGTTGGGCTTGCTCTCCCGGTCGATGGGCAGCGCGACTATGACCAGGTAGATGATGTTGTCCCGGGTGGCGAGGCCGAAGTGGCCCTCGCCGCCCTCGAGGGTGACGCTCACGTTGGAGTACTCCGTCTTGGAGTCGGGGTCGTTGACGGATATCCGCGCGACGAACTCCCCGGGCTGAGCGCTCTCCGATATCTTGGGGGTGGCGTCGTCGCTCAGGAAGATCACGTTGATGGTGGGCTGGTTGTCGTTCACGTCGGTCACTCTTATCGAAATGAACGCTGTCGTTTCTAGGGGCTGCAGGCCGTTATCGCGCGCGACCACGGCCAGCTCGTGCACTTCTTTGGTTTCGAAATCCAGGGGGCGGTTGACGACGATGAGCCCCGTGTGGGCGTCTATCCTGAACATGCCCTCCCTGTCCGACTGCCGCCGGTTGATCGAGTACTGGACCTGGCCGTTCTCCCCCGCGTCGCTGTCCGTGGCGAACACCTGCAGCACACTCGTGCCCACCGTCGCGTTCTCAGGCACCATCGCGAAGTACCTGCTCTGGTTGAATATCGGCTGGTTGTCGTTCACGTCCTGGATCGTTATGTTGACGGTCATCGACCCCCGCAGGGGCGGCGCTCCCCCGTCCAGCGCCTCGATCACCAGACTGTATGCGGCCGTCGTTTCCCTGTCCAGAAAGCCGTTTATCTGCAGATCCAGGTACAGCACTCCGTCCCTCTCCCTGTGGGACGACAGCCGGAAGGCATTGTTCACGTTCCCCGACACGATGTTGTACCTCTGCGTGTTGTAGATGCCCAAGTCGAGGTCCCGGGCGGGGTAGAGGGTGCGCTTCACGTCCCTGGGGGTGTTCTCAGGGAACTCTATCTGCATGACCGGACTGGGGAACCGCGGCGGGTTGTCGTTCTCATCCAGCACCCGCACCGTCACGCGGACGTTCTCCCCGTTCTGCGGGATGGCCACCAGGGAGTAGGAGCCCCGCGTCTCCCGGTCCAGGGCCACCCTCGTCCGGATCTCCCCCGTGGTCTCCTCGATGGACAGGTCGGTGTCCACTCCGCTGCCCGGGACGGTGACGATCAGGTACGGGGGGCCCCCGTCCCCGGAGGTCCCGTCGCCGATGAAGCCGACGAGGGTCCCGTTGGGGACCTTCTCGGAGACCTCGAGGTCCCTCACGTGTTCCCTGGACGCGACCTCGGCGAGACTTATCACCAGTGACAGCAGCACCAATTTCATCGCTTGTGCGCCCATCTCGAGGTGGTTTTCATCCACCCTCGACCGGTACTTGTCGCATCTTTTCGTCCGGCACCTGGGGAGAGAAACAAACCGATATTATTCGCTTGTTCCCGAGATTTCTTCAACATTTTGCTGGATGAAATGCTGAAATGAGAGGAGGCAGAAAAGTGTTTAGCCGACTGCACCACACACAATTGTGAGAGGAGCTCCAAAGAGGGACACAACAAGCGAACTGTTGTCTTTCGCTAGAGAACATTTTACTTTCGGTCGTTTTGTGTTGGACTAAATTCTCAATGGCCGAATCTGAGTTGGATTCCATCAGAAACGCCGATATTATTTTAATAGGACTCACCAAGCGATGACTCCGCACAATTCAGTCAACGGCCTTTGTTTGGCTAACCATTTACTCCCATATGATTAATTATATTTTTTTATGCACTGCTCCGAGCGCTTTTCCTAATTATTTTTTCCCATAAAACATTCGATCGCAGCCAACATTTCCTTCGAAATAAGGGAAGAAATTCCCGTTGCGAACTCAAGGCTGACTCCAGGGCCGCCCCGCAAATAGAGACATTCGCCCCATTGTGTCCCTTGACAGAGCCAAGGTTCTGCCTCAAAACAGAACACGCCGATCCCCCCCAGGGAAGCTTTCACTCATTTGCATACACATTTGCAAACAGCCGAGTCGGAGGAAAAAGGCCAAACTCTTCCATCGCCAATGGCGGCCATTTTGGAAAAATTTCCTTCAAATTATTAGTATTTTATAATAATTTGTTTTTAGAGCATTACATATGATAAAATCATAAATTATATAAGTATAATTATATCATAATGAAAAGGCCTTAAGGGTGGAAAACTAAAAATTTTCTATTGTCAAAATACTGTAAATTTTATTTTAGCATCAGATTTAATTTCCAATTGATGTTTAGGTTAATTAGTTCTAATTTAATGCAGAAAATATTGTTTTAAAATAAATTTATTAGTGTTTGGATGTAATTTTTAAATTAATTTTTAGTAGCAACGTAATAATGAAAAATGTAAAAAATGAAAGCGGAAGAAGCGACGTTAAGCGATGAGCGATAAGCAAAAAACCCATTAGCGATATTTTAAAGCAACGTTACGATCGAATGCAAATCGATTTGGGAGTTGACGGCTTTTGGAGAAGGCCCCGGGGCGAAGGATCGAATTACCAATGACAAATCGCTGCCCATGTCACATCGCAGCAGACGACCCAAAGGGACCCAAAGGGACAAACCCTTTCGCAACGCCGTCTCCCAATGTGTACCTCGCATGGCGAACCCTTTCGCCTGGAAATCCACTCAAACCGCATAAAAGGGGAACGGGATTTAATGAGGGCGTTTGTATTTGGCTCTCTCGGGACATTCAACGGAGTCCGAGGGCCAAAATGAAAAACCGGGACCGGGTTAAACAAAGGGGACCATTTTTGTGGAGTTGGCGCGGGAAAGGCCGGAAAATGGGGGGTTTCGCAAGCTAAGCACGGACGACCACGGGCGGACGCTTTTGATTGAAATTCGATGAAATATTTTAAACGGGCGACTCCATTGTGTTTGCTCCCGGATAAGATCACCATGGGACCTGCATGCATGAAGTGCCATGCCATGATGAAGTGCTCCGATGGACTTTAATACCCTCGGTGTCAATCAAAAAATGGCTAAATAACGTTAACATTCGTGCGAAACGCCCTTCACTTGGCCACGAAATCCTTAACAAATTGTCTCTTGCGATTGTACAGCCCTGGAAAGGCTCTCCCTCTTTGAGGGGAAGGGAGGCTTCCCTCTCCCCCTCACCGAAGTCAACAGGCTAAAGGTGATTTCTCTCGGGAGAAAATGACTTGCGATAATGCGTTACAGAAGAAATGAGTGGACCGATTTGGCAACACTTGTGACCTCTGACCCGGGCTTTCGAATTCCAAGAGCCAATCCTCACCCCGAATCGATGGCCGAATTCCACAGGGCCATCCCATATCTGTTTCTGCATTTCTGCATTTCCCCGCTGGGGGATTTCGGCCCCCAAAAGTCCCCATAAGCAATTCATAATTATTTCATTTTACACGAGTAAAAAAGCCACCGCTAATGAAATATAATTATAAGAAAAAGCAACAATATAAACTCTTGAGACGCAAAAGAGTAATACAGTGTTCCCAACTCTTAATAATTTTTCTCCATAAAAAATATTATTAATATTAATATAATAAATAATTAATTATCATTACATGAATTACATAATCAATCATGAATCACATCTTCATATATTTAAGTCAATAGAAATGAATTATTCAATGTTAAAAATGTCTTTTAAAAAATCCCCTTGAGCTCTTTGAACCCCTAAGTTGGCAACCCTGGAACGGTCAACGGTCAACAGCGCCCTTTGTTTACAGTTACGATTGTCTTTTTCAGCGAAAAGCGATCATTTCCGGAAAGTTTCGAGTCGTAGGATTTTATCTATTCAGATATTCGGGTGAATCAATCAGCCGAGAGATAATTCAAGTGGAATGGGATTTGATTATCCGAAACGGGAGCCATTTTCAGAGGAAACAATAAAAGAAGGAGCCAATGCAGAGCGGAACGGCTGTGAACCTGGAGGCACGAAGCCTCATTCAGATTACTCAAATAAAACCTGAGTGACAACATTCCACGATGAGAGCGTTTCATTGAGGGTCTGTCCGGGCGCGGACGGGGTGAGATCATCCCCCGAGCGGGGGGCAAGGCGAAGCAGAAGACGACGGGGGTCGAAAGCGGAGAAACCCGAGAAGGTCAGAAGTTGAGAATAATTTTATTTATTAATTTTTCATCCGAACAATTATAAATGTAAAGCCGAAAATATTTATAATGTAATTAAAGCAAAAAATTAATGACTTTCCTATTTTATATTTTATTAAGGAATAAATTTTTATGAATCCGTTCTTCGTGTAGAACTTTATTGTATAAAATCTATAGCAGTGCAATAAATTGGGGAGAGAGGGGAATAAGAGGTTTGCAGCCTTTTTGAGAAGAACACTTTAAAAGCTGTCTTACAAACCATTTTGTACAACTCCATCTGGGGAAATAATGGGAAATAATGGATTTGTTTTCATTCCGATGGGGAAATATGCCGTCTCTGAAGCAACGAAAACAAAAGGAGAAGTCTCAGCCAATTATAACAGTGAGAAGAATTTGAAAGGGATTAATGCAAAGCGTATACTGCACGCATTGGCTGAGATGACAACATTTTACGCTAAGTAAATGGATTACAATTTAATTCCGGTACCAAGTCCTAGATTAGCCACACACACATTAAGAATGGCTGATACATTAATTGCCCTAAGTGGGCCTCATTTCATTCCAAATAAGCCTCTCTGTTGTCAAAGACACTCCGCCATCTTTACATCGGATGCGGCCGCAGTTATGGAAGAGACACACTTAAGTCTCACCACAGAATGCAAAAACACTGTCTTTTGACTTTCATTGATTTCAATAATATTTCTTTATTACGCAATACAGAGGTACAATATCATATGAGTTACAATCTCCTTACACCATTGCTGAGGTCTCCTTTTTGTTTTGTTGTTGCATCCCCACGAAAGGGCTCAAAATGGGAGCCTGGATCCGTCCCTGAGCATAGTTCTATGCTATGTTAAACAGACATAACTCAGAGGTTTTTTATTGCAACTTTACTTGCAGCAATAAACTGAAAGTAATAAAATTTTGAGCGAAGAAAATTAGAAAAGCTTTGAAAAGTCAAACAATAAAAATGGAGTAGTTGGCTCTCCCGATGCAAAATTTACTCGGACGACCTCAAAATCCATTATTCATGTATCAGAATATCGACAACATTTTAACGCTTATCTCCACAAAGAGTGGAGTGATCCTCACGAGAAACCGAATTTTCACTCGTCAGAGATCCCTCAATTGCTGAGCATTTATGGAAAACCAAAGAACGAAGCCGAAATCTCCATTTTTCCAGCGGAAGGGAAAAGAAGGACCACCCTAATTCTTCACCCTTATATAAATGGTTCTCTCTTTGCTCTGCAATCTCTGATTTGTTGCTCATCTTAGTTCGCCTCTTTTCGCCTCTTCTCAACCTCCACTCAGCCAACGCACACACAAATTTCTTATCTAAACTCTAAATATCTAACACTAACTTTAGATATCAGTTCTACAACAAATTCTCTTAAAATCTTAAAAAAACGCTGAAGAACTGTTCGCCCTAAATCCCCACTAATTAATTACTATCAAATTTGATAACAATTTGGTGAAAATTGGATGAAAATTGGATGAAAATTGTGAAAAATGTCTAATAGTAAATACATCAATCGAGTGAGGAACCCCCAAATTCTTGGCCACTGTACCTAAAGTGGTCCCGCAAGAAACAAAACAATATCAACCCTTTAACAGCAGAAGGGAATTCGTAAAGTTAAACAGGTTTTGCTTATTTTGGATAAATGAGACAGCGCAGATAATTATTTGGCATTTGGCGCAGATTTATATGTTAGTATGATTAGAAAGATATAATGTCGGGAGGGGAAAGACGGAGTTCTGTTTTGGCACCCGAAAGAACTTCCCCCAAAGCGAACCGCCTTTGGCCACTTTTACAGAAAGTTTATTCTTGGAAAGAAGCGACAAGTGCACCAAACAGAGTAAAACCTGAGAATGGCGACCGCCTCCCAATACGGCAAAAACTCTTCCAACTTTCCCGAATGGCGACCACTCCCATGAGGACGGCCACGTCGCCGACACCACATTTTCCCTTTAATTCGCTGAATGCCTTATGGGGGAATGACCACGGTCAGCAGTGGGGTGTCAGCAGTGAGCGGTCAGCGGGCGAAGAGCGATTGAACAGGAAGTGAACCGCGGATTGCGCAATGTTTCTCAAAAATGAAAAAGCAAACTGATTAATTAAGTGCATTTCTTTATGTGATTAGCCGTTATTTTTAATTAAGTTTTCCATTTTATATTACACAAAATCTTATGTAAATCATTATGTCTGATTAATGTGTAATTATAAATAATTATTAAGTCCGGCGCCGTCTTTCGCTTTCCTTTGGCCGTTGGCAAAGGACAGCAGATTTAACATTTATTAAATATTCTTCCAATTCAAACATTACTTCTCAAAATGTCAATTAATAATGTTTATTTAAGTAAATAAATAATTATTGTCTTATTATAATCTCTTATGTATTTATTTTCAAATTGAATACGCCTTAAAAATTGAAGGCTTTTTTTATATAATAAAAAACAAGAAGGAGTCTTATTTCGTGTGTTTTCGATCGTTTTCGATCGTTTTCCCATTTTGCAGAGTTTGCGTGTGGGAAAGCCGCCAGCCTTGGAAAAGACGACAGAAGGAAAACTCAATGGCCAATTGGACATAACTCTTTGCGAAGGAAACTCCAAACGATTCTGTTATTTGCAGCTGAGCGGACATAATGTCTGCTTCTAATGCTGCTAATGTCTCCAAGGTTCACAGCATTTACAAGAAAATTTTCCCTATCGAAACTCCTCCAACCGATCAATAAATTCAGATTAAATTAGATGAGTAAAACCTTGGAAAGAGTTAATTTCATTCAAGGGAAATGTTACACATTAACATTAACTGGAATTTACTTGGACTTCGCCTAACGGATTTCGCTTAGTCAGCGCTCATAAATGAAACTAATACGCCAAATATAGTGAGAAAACAGTTTTTAATTCTCAATAAAATATTATTAGAGGAGGAAACATTTTTTTATATACATTTACAATACATTTACACGTGTATAGAAATGTGTGAGGTTTTAAAACCTGTATGAAAGCACAGGGATTCACATGGAAATTTGGGCAGAAGAGTCTGCAGTCGGGGGTTAAAGGGGTCAAAGGGGTTAAAGGAACGCATTCTTGCATTCTTGGTGAAGAAGGGAAGAGAAGATAAAAACTAAGGGCTGAACCGTGTGGGGGTGGAAATAAACATTCCGATGACGAAATGGAACTGAGGAACGGACAGACCGCCCAAAACGGAGGCTCCAATAAAAGTATATAGAAAAAAAAGAATTTTGAAAAGGAAAAACCCAAATGAATCGGTTTATTAACTCCCAAAGCCGAACTCGAAGGGGTCGGCAACCCTTCGAAAGATTCTAAATGTAACATGAATTGCAGAATTCAAGCAAAAAAGCAACATTATTTTCGGTGAAAAGACGAAAAAGAAAAAACAGGTAGGAAACGAAAAGAATAATAGTTCACTGGCAAAGAGAGCGGAGAGAAAAAACTAAATTTACAACTTTTAGCAAAATGGGATTAGGATTTTTTTTATAGGAATTATTGAGGTTGGTCGATCGCCTTGGAGGGAAAAAGAAGGAAAAAAAAGAGAAAAAAAGAGAAAAAAGATAAAAAAAGAGAAAACCGCTGAATATCAAATTACTGGGGATAAATAAAAAATAATAGCAAAGCGAATAAATAATTAAGGGAACAATAAAATAAAAATTAATTTATTATCTGAATAAATAAAGAAAAGATATAAAAAGAAAATGGCGGTTAAGTGATTTGTTGAAAGCTGACTCGCGTTCTCTTTCTTTGGCATTTCAAGGAAACTTTTATTAACCAAAATAAACGACTCATTTTATCTCAATAAAAATTTGCTTACCATTCATTCACGCATTTATCGCTTACTTTCAGCACAAAAAGGAGAAAGAGAACTTTCCCTTTCCACTTCTTACAAAGCAAAATAAGAAAATAAATAACCGATGTGTTGGCCGCTCACCACCGCTCACCACCGCTCACCACCGGTCACCACCGGTCACCGGTGAGAACGTAAATGACCCCACCCCCCACTCCCCCTCCTCCCTAATTATTTTTTAATTTTAACTGACAAATTATCACATTCAATCAACAAAGAGAAGAACCGTTAAATTTCTCACATTTTCCATCTTAAGTGGAGAGTCTCTTTTAATCGCTAAAAATCCTTTGCTTACATTCTCAAAAAACAAACAAAAATGTTCCTCCATTTTAGAAAATACACTTTGGTTCACCAATGGGACAAAAACTTCCCTTAAAATAGTATAGACATAAATATTTTTTTCTTATTTTTCTGTATTCTGCTTTTTTTGTTAATATAATTATGAGAATATTATGTTAATAAAATAAAAAAGCAAAAGCAGGAGTGAAATCCCCCAAAGTGAAAAATAAAGAGACCACAGAGGAAAGTAGAGAGCCGTTAGAGAAGGCGTTGTAAGCGTTCCACTACAATTCCCTTGTGATTTATTCCCCGAGATCTCAACACCTGTTAAATACTTTAATATTCATACTTTTCACTTGTCGTTTCATGGAAACGAAACACGAGCGGTTTTCTATCCAACCTGCGCCTTCATACCTGATTCAGCTTTTCTCTTCTTTACCTCTTCTTTCAGGTTCAAAGCGATCGTGGGACAATTTTGCTCCAATTTGGAAAAAAGATGAGAACATCAAATCCAAATGATCTTTTTTTATGGATTTTTATTTTTCCATCTTTTCCTTTTCTCTTTTTTCCTTATGTCCCTTTCCCGCCACTCATCACCCTTTTACTTTTCTTATACACGAGACAATGACAAGTTTTACTGTGAAAGAACTCTCTTTTTTATTTTTTTTTATTTAATTTATAGTTTTTTTGGTTCCATGTAAAATGTATTGTTATATCGTTTACATAAATAAGGGTTAATTATTGTATTATATATTTTTTTTTTATTTGAATTGGTAAAACAATAAACAATTTGTGAGGGCACTGCTGACGAAAGAAACGGGTAAAACAACGGTTCCCCACAATAAGTCAGCGACAGATGTGAAAAATGCTTATCACGATGACGACCGTTGCGAGAATGAGCCTCACATTTTCATGTTTCCCTTTCATTGCGAGAGGAACCACAGTTTTTGTTAAAACTTCTTTCCTTTGTCCTCTGCATTGTCTTACCATTGGCCCATCACCCAACGCGCATTCCACTTTTTCTGCAATGAAAGTGGGGCCCCACTTTCGCCATTTCCTCCCGAATGCTGAAAGGCAACCCCATCGAGAGCAAACAAAGCGAATGCCGAACGGCCAACAAAAGCCGCCATTGGAGGGCAGACGACCCAAATATAAGGGATAATTGGGGAAGAGGAGAACCACCCTCGAGGAGATGTGCGCAGGTACGAGGCGAACAGGTACGCGGATTGGCGCGACCTTTTCTGTGGGCGAATCCACAATAAGTTTTTTGTTCTAAATGATTGGCTTCATTAGCAGTTGTCGAGATGGTTGTTGTTCTCGCTTTCCGAGAAAGTTAATTTTGTGGATTTTTATCCTTTTAATTAGAAATTCCTCGGCGAGAAACAGTCGAAAGATGAGGAAAAGGCCCAATAGCGGCTGAGGAACTCTCCAACCCGTTCACATTTATATTATGAACGAGTTCGCATTTTATTGTGTTATAAATGCAAACTTTGATGAATGGCTCGAAGCCATTTTCTAAAACCGGATTTCGGACGCGAACAGGTTTTCCGCCCATAACTCATTGGCACAGAGAGATTTTTTGCGCGAATCCTTCTGAAAGTGAGCTCAAGACTTTTGACAACCCTTTGACTTCGGAGGGAAATTTTCCTTTAAAACAATCCGGAAATCCTTCTTTCGCCCTTCTTCGACGCTGTTACACTCAAAAAGCCTTATTCTTTTCATGTTTTTATATTTATAATAATCCATTATAAATCAGTTTATTTTTTTTAAATTTATTACCATTAATTTTAGAAATGTCAATATTTTTTGGCCATTTAAATGTTTAAAAGGCTCTTATAGAAGAGAGTGGGCTTTAATCCCAACGGCAGACGAAGGTTTTTCATTTTTTTTAGATTTTAGAACAGAAGTTAAATTATAAACTCTGTCGGTTGTGAGTTTCAGAGCGAAAGACTCAAAGGCTCTTTGCACTCATTTTGCATTTTTTGACTAAGAAAATAAGAAGAGAAAATCAGAAGAAAAAAAGAAAAAAAAAGAAAAAAAAAGAAAAAAAAGAAAAAAAAATATAAAGAAATGACCAATTCATTTTAGGACGAGAAAATTAATGACCTGTATTTGTATTTCCTGTATTGTATTTCCCTGTAATTCCTGTCATCAACTGCTCCGCCAATTTGAGCCCCTTTTATAGATTCCTACAAATTGACGTTTTTTAGGGTTTTCTCAGAACAGTATTTTGGCGTGAAGGAGAATTAAGGTTCGCGTAAACCTTAGGCACCCCTGCTCTGATTAATTCACCCCACCGACTCAAAACAAACACGCGACCGAAATGAATTCAAGCAAATTAACTTTTTGTTCTCGGATGACGAACACGAAATTTAATCCAAGTTTTAGGTTTATTCTGAAATTGAGTTTTGATCGCCCGGGGCCCATCGCCTCGAAAAAAGGCGAAAATCGCATTCGGAGGCTGCCTTTGTGGGTTATCAGCCCGAACGAGCTACCAAGAGCTACATTACGCTTGAAACAATTGATCCGGCCATCGAATGCCGAACAATAAGCTTATTAAAATGCCAGAGATTAACTCTCCACATGAAAGAGCGCAACCGTCATTCTCTCCTTCTCCGCTCTATGGCCCGCAACCGAGCACAGTCTCTGTGCCCTCAGTCCCTCGTGGGGACATCGCCAACGTCCCTGGGCCAGGCGGCCTCTCGAGCAGAAGCCTTCCACCAACATTTCGATAATAACCCCGGCAACCTCATCGTCGAGCATGAAACTGCGCTCGCTCGCTACCTGCGCTCACTCTCTTCATTCCGCCATCTTTGTGTGCGCCTTTAAAAAGGAATAATTTCATCTGGGGCGAGTGCTCGTCTTCTCTGGGCGGGCTCCCGCCTTTTTCGTGATTACGGGACCGGAAAACTACAATTTCTTGAATTTTATAAATTGTGCGGCCCCGACTCCCTGACCATTTCCCAATTGTTCTTCTGCTGCCGCCAACAATGCAATGAGGCTTGTAAACATCTCATAAATAATAAGACTTGGTTGAACCTGTTATTGAAGAATCATTTTTTACCGCTTGAATCGACACAAAAACAAATTTAAGTTAAACATTTCATTTTCCTTCATTCCAAAAAGACTTTACTTCTGCTGCAGTCGGCCATATTGGAATCTTCGGAGGGAAATGAATAAACGATATTATATCGATTGCGGATTGATTGGTTTGATTGGTTTGATTGGGCCGATACAAACCGTTGTATTTCTTCTTAAAGGTTCAGATATTCGATACTTAAGGCAATGCGTTCCTCTTAAAATGGCCAAATTGGCATAATTTTCGTGAAGGTCTTTCTTC
Organism: Brueelia nebulosa; assembly: GCA_028293925.1. Taxonomy (NCBI): domain Eukaryota; kingdom Metazoa; phylum Arthropoda; class Insecta; order Psocodea; family Philopteridae; genus Brueelia; species Brueelia nebulosa. Next base: position 696,188 of record JAQIBA010000014.1, on the reverse strand, counting down.
GTTGGAGGACCATAACACTGTAAAATTTTGGCCTCGGGCGAATTGTTTTCAGAAGAAGAACCGTGTGAAAGATGATATGAAATTAAAAATTTAAGCATCTTAAAGCAGAACATAAAAAACATATGCGGCCATATTTATTATTTGCTTCTTTTACTTATTTTTGCTTTTAACACAAATTATTTTAAGGCAAATATTAAAATTGGATGAAAATAAAAACCACAAAATGTTAAAATTTAAAAAAAATAACAATTCAATTAATTGAAATTTAAAAAAAAATTGCCCACTTTCTGTTTTTGCTTTTTTCAATTTTTTTGAAATGGAATTAAAAAAAATATAATTTCGTTTGGAAAAATCAGCGAATTTTTATAACCAAAAAAAATCACTTAAAAAGTAATTAACGGTTTCAAGGACTAAAAAGAAAAAAAAAGAAAAAAAAAAGAAAAAAATTGCCAAAAATTCATCTCATTTTTTCATGAGCCCGAGCAATTAAACTTACATTAACAAGTTATTTTAATTACTTTTTATCAGAGGAAAATGTTCATAAATGTTAATTTTGAAAAAATTCTTTGGGTGTTTTCTGTCAATTTGGGAAATTTCCAAAAAACTTTCCATAAAACTCCAAAATTAAATTGGATTAAACCTGAAATCCAATGTCTCCTTTTTTTCATTATCTGAGCTGTGCAAATCGCCAACTAATCCAATATTTTTATTTTAATTAATTAAAAATTAACAAAGGTTAATAAATTGGTTCCATTTTGTTTGAAATTTTAACAAATTAAAGAATGAATTCCAATGTTTCACTGTTTATAAAATTCAATTGGTAAAATTGGAAAAATCATATTTTTTGGGATAAGTTAATGAATAGGAAATATAAAAAAAATAAGTAGACAAAATAATTAAATAGTTAAATATTAAAAAAGTATGCAAAACTTAAAATAATTAATAAATAAAAAGGAGATAAAATAAAACTCAGAGAAAATGCTTAGTAGATAAAAATGTAGTTAATAAATAAATAATAAAATTATATTTAATATATAAATAAACTTAGAAACGATAAGTTTTCTATTTTTCCTTTTTTATGAATTTTATTTGTGTTTCTTTTTTTGTAATGTTTTGCAATTTCACTCTTTTCCTTTTGTATTTGTTTTGTATTTTCTCATGTCGTTTCTTCTTCCAACACCTCACAATGTACACCAACAGATTTACAATGACTTCATTGCTTTCCCGCATACAATCGGGATTGTATTTCATCCTAATCTTCGAAGGCAACCGGAGATGGGAGATAAATGAGCCGATGGGGCCAACATTGGCCGAAGGAAAGGGAGAGACATTCGGGCAACACACTTGGGAATACAACGTGAGAGGGGATTCGGGTTCCCCGAAGTGAAACATCCACTGTCGAAATAAATAATTTCCTTTTAGAGCAAAGTGCAACGCGAGATAAAATCATGAAATAAGAGAAGGATTAAAAAACACAAAATTTCATCATTGAAAGGTTATTGAACGCGGCAAATAGTTTTCGCCTTTTCATCGCTTCACTCACCAATTAAATCAAATAATAATTCCTTGCATCCGTGAATGGTGCCCTAATTAATTATCCTAATTATCCAAATATATCTCCGCTATTTCGTATCCAAAACTGTGCCAACAGATTTCACGTTATCCACAAAACAGAGCCAAACCGATTCTCTATCTCCTTCACATCTTTCTCACTCGATTCTCATCTCGCATCGGCCTCATTCTCCAGTCGCCATTTCCCTTCTCTGCCTACGTCCCTCACAAACCACCCAATCCCGAAATCTCACCGACAAACACCACTTTTCTCAGCAAAAACAAAAACTGACATGGAGAATGCCCCGCGCTGCTTCAGTGCATCTTCCGAGCGATCGCTCTCCAAAAACTGACTTCGTATACCTAAAATATGCAGACATGAGTTCTTACTTTCGCCCCGGCCATCCTAGGAAAACGGCCGCCCGGGCAAGCCGCCTGCGAGGCCCCCTTTCTTCTTAGAGTGCCCCCGAACAGCCTCCAAGGTGAGTGGAGTGCGTACCTGTCTTTGGCCGTTTCACACCGCTCCAGCCACTCGGGTTCCGCCATGTTGGGCCGTTTGCCCGGACGATCGCTGACGGGGGGGCCGCGGGGCGGGGCGGGGCGGGGGCGTGGGCGGGCGGCGGGAGGGGGCCCTCGGGAGGGGCGGGGGGAGCGGGGGAGCGGGCCTCTCGGGAGTGGGCCCCCGGAGTGGGTTCTTGTGAATATAGCGCGCGGCCACTTGGAAGCTAGCGCTTTGGGCTACAATTTTTTTCTTTTTCCCTTTCCCGTTATTGCTTTTTTGTAATGCGAGGCATTTTATGTTGCTCTCGAAATTTGTTTCATTAAAACCCCAGCCGAGCGTTTTAATGGGTGAACTGCGGAAGTGGCCAAGGTTTGATCATATTGGTCGTCTTTGGGATCCTTTTAAAGGAAAATCTGAGAGATTTTGCGAGTCTTCTCCGGGACGACTACCTGTTGAATATCTGGCTCAGAAAGGGCACTGCCCTCGCTCATTTTTTGGCTTCTTCCGTGGATTTTCCCACCGGTGAGGGCACCGGTGTCGGTGTCGCCTTCCACTGATCACGGTGTGTTCGATCCTGTGTTCGATCCTCCATTACTCGATATCTGCACGGCGTCGTCAATCGAGGGGAAAAGAGAGGCGAAAAAAGAGGCGAAAAGCGAGCGCGAAAGATGCCGGTGATCTCTTTATCTGGACAAGCATCGGTCGCCTGGAAAAAGTTCACAAGTCTGGAAGAGTGAGACTTTCTAATCAAACTGACAGGCCATTATCAATTCTTGTTTTATAATATATAAAGTATAAATTCCCTGAGTGCGTCCGTATGTCCGTCCGTCCACGATTTACTGATAAGGGACAACGGTGGCTGAGTGTGAAAGACGATGAACTGAATGGATTCGGGTTCGAATCCCAACGCAGAGAAGTATTTTCGAGGTCATTAGCTGACACACTACTGATAGAGAAGAAGAAAAGGAAGAAAAATAGAAAAGAAAGAATTTCTTTCTTTACGACCAAATTTAACAGAAAGTCAACATTACCACTAAAACCACCTTCACCGGTCAATTTGACAGTTGTAAATATAATTATTTCTCGTATAAGTGTAATTAAGCAATCGAAAAATCACGTGCAAAATAAATACAGTGTTCTTCGGTGTTGAGAAAATAATGAGACCTTTTGGTTTCATCGCCGAAAGAGAGATTTTCCGGAAACGAATCAACTCTTTCACAAAAACTAATATCAATCACAGATATTTTGATTGGTCAGAATTCGTTTAAAAACCCTCTGAATGATTCCACCGCTGGCAACGCTGAACAAAAGGAAGAAAATTATCTCTGAAATATTTGACTGAACAAATTATGGGAGAGCGAAGAATCCGTCATTTTATCACATCTTTGTTCAATCAAGCAAAAAACTTAAAAAAACCTAAAAAAACCTAATCAAGGAAAAATCTAAAATTAACCGAAAGTGTAACTAAAAGTTTTAGAGTTTAGAAATCCCCTGAGCGCAGGGCTGGCCAAAATGAGAGCGTTCTTCGGAAGGAGGCAAAGCGGAGATGAGTGATTTATACTAAACATTTATCCGCGTAAGGCGAGCAAGAAAAAATATTAACAAGAACCTAAAAACGCTTCTTTTTTCTCAAACGGTGCACTGAATCAATGCACAAAAAACATGGGGAAAACAGGTTTGACTTTTTTTACCCCCGTTGCAGGTAACTCCTCCTATCAAACAAGAATGAAATCTTTGACGTCGCAACTCGAATATTTTTCCAAAATGCGTTTTCGTCGATGGCTCCGAGTGAAGGGTTTTTATACGGAGTTTTTATCGCGTGACAGCTCCCGTATTGATATGAGGACCAAATCAAAATTTCCATCTAATTCTAAGCCTTCCAGCTCCCTGGCCGCGGATGCCCCCAACAACCTCCCGCCCAAAGCCTGGCTAACGGTCCTGCCACGAGATAAGCAATCCAGAGGCGATTCGACCGTTACACAACCCCTTCTCGGCAGACGTCAACCCCCTCGCGCGAACAAGTGTTCACGCTAGCAACAACAACAACAAGAGAAAGCATAAAGTGTTCAATGCGAGGGGTGATTCTATTGAAGGGAAGTTGGGGTTCAATGACTCCTAAGGGAGGAGGATTCCCACGGATTAAGCGGACAGAGATCTTAAATTGGCCTACAAATCTAAAATACCAAACATGGTGTATTATTTGTAGTTCATCGAACGAGTATTCAAGGAAAACTGAAAGGGAACAATATTTTATTATTATAAAAAAAAGTAAAAAGCAAAAATGTCCGTATGAAAGCATTTTGAAGGCCTCATTATGGGCTACTTTAAACTCCTTTTTTGGTACTGGTGAAATTCTGAGGGCGGACTGGATGCGATGATGAAGAGGACAAGAAGGCCCTAAGTTGAAAATTATTTTCTTCAAGAAAGGAAAAAGAAAGAACAGGGAAAGGAGAAAAGTTAGAAATGGTTCAACAATTCAAGTATTTGGAATTCACCTTCCAAAGGAATTGGAGCCTGTATGGAGCCTGTATGGAGCCTGTATGGAGCCTGTATGGAGCCTGTATGGAGCCTGTATGGAGCCTGGGCAAAAGATGGTTCAGACTAGACTTCGGCAAGAGGTACATGCTATCCCTGTCCTGGTACAAAGTCTGGTATGATGGAGATCGCCAACGGAAGTAGTCAGAAAGAGACTTGTAAACCCATATGTGAATGTGAGCCTATTGTGAAAACATAATGTTTTTTACAATAAAAATTAATAAACAAATAAAGAACCCAAAGAGACTCACCAATTTGATAACTGAATAAAACGAAAAAGGACTTGTTTAAGAAAGTAAAGAAAGAATTGGAAGAAATCAACATAACAGAATAGAAATAAAGACAAAATAAACCATAGAGAGAAAAGAAGAATGAAGATGAAAAGATAGAAAAGCGGCTTTTGAAATAATCATGATTCAAAAATAAGGCAAAACGAAAAAAAGAAAAACACACCATCGCCATAATATTCTTCATATTATTGGTCTCAAAATGGCGCCAAATTTAACTGCATTTAATTAACCCTCTAAGGGTGCTCGGGGGTGAGATTTCACCCACTTTTGAGTCCTAATTTTATATTTTTTTATTTTTTAAAATTAATCACTCAAGTCTATGTTATTTTATTAAAACCACTTAATGAACAATTTTGTTAAAAAATTACTGAAATTTTCGGTTTGCTTTTTTCCGCCTTTGATTTGTTGTTTCCAAACAATAAATCTTATGAAAATGACATTTACGGATATATTAAAAATTTCCTAATTAAATTAAATTATATAAAATGTTAATGTCAAATTTTCAAATGTTATTTTTCGGCAAAATAAGCGATTTGAATATCTCGTTTATGCGAATTCCATGTTTAGCTTAAGTGAGTGAAATGTGCGCCATTTTTATAAAACCGTTACATAGTTAAAGATGTAAATATTAAAAAAATAAACTGATGATTCCGAAAATCTCCCTGACATCCTTACATCCTTTTTAAATTCACATATAAACACATGATGCAAGAAAACTAAAATTTTTGACAGTTTTGTTAAGGCCAGTTCCTTACTTACCTCTGAGACATTGTCAGTCAGATTTTTGCTAAGTAGACTGTCTGCCGCAAATTGCGGTACCTGAAGTTAATGATTAAATCAAGGCACAATCGATATTTGCAAGTCCATTACCCAAGTTATGCAAAGAACTTCCTTCAGAGATTCTGCCAAGCTTGTTCATTCACTCAAGTGGAGATAAAAAACAAGAGATTATTCATTTCGAGATCCATCAATTATTTCCTTAATAAAATAGGAAATCTCGTTAAAACCTTCTGATTTTTGATGATTTTTGATGATTTTTCTTTTTTGTTCTTCCTAGTTCAACTTGAAAATTGAAAACAAACAACACATCAGCAACAGTCAAATCCTTTCATATTGTTAAGTCAGTGCTGCTGAGGAGACATTCAGCAAATGCATTCATATTTAAGCAACCAGGTGAGATTATTCATAAGTCTAAAAATGGGACATTTCATTTTCAGTTTTTATTTCTGCAATGAATTGAATAATTTTTTTAAACACTCCATTCAACCATTAATTTTCCTGACCAAAGGAAAGTGTATTATGTAAAACCTGAAACTGACCATGAGCACTGTTTCTTTAAATTAAAATTTTATGTGTGGGAGGATCTCATGAGAGAGACAAATTATAAAATTTATCCACTGACAAAAGCCCTGTTTGGACTCAAACCATGTGAACATAAATAATATATGAGTTGTTGGAATGATTCATTGGCAAGTGCAGTTCCTGTATCACTTTCTGTGGTTAACAGTTGGAAAAGTTTTCGCTGAATGAACACCACTTTTTATGACTAACAAAACACTTAAAAAGTCAATGTGGTGAGTTTGTTGCATTTGGAATAGATGACAATGTTTCAACTTGTCATCATTTTCCTTTTTTTGCTCAAAGGAAACAGTTCATTTATAAATTTTTGCTCTGAATTTAATTATTAAATTCCAACCAAAAAACTTCAGAATTATGCATAGAAACAAGGTCAATTACATGAACTAATTATTAAATTATTTTAAACTCCTTTTATTCTTTAATTTTGGTTGCATTTTACAAAATTCCCTTATCTGAAAATTCTTCAGATTAAATCTTCATAACAAAGAAACAGCTCATGTAACTGAATAAAAATTAAGCAAAGACTATTCTTTCCTAAAAACATTAGGTAATGTTGAAAGAAAAATTAAAAAAAAAAGATCTCAAATCCAAATTAAAATGAATTTTTTACATAAAAATTACATTTAATTGATAAATTTTACTGATTTTACAATCTAAAGGGAATATTAGGCCAATATTTTGGAGATTTTGTATCACAAAATTTTTCAAAACTGAGCTGAACTGCAGTTTCCATTCCTATAATCATTGAAGCTCCTTCTCCATAAAGCAGATTCATCTCAGTTGATCTCTTTATTTTATTAGCCTGTATCTGCTTTATATCATCTTCCATGCTTTCAAGTGATTCCCTTTCTTTGAGTTTTTCTATAAAAAATTACAAACAGTTGTTAATAAAATAATTATTCCAAACCAAAATGACAATTTATGAACTTACTTTGCTCCATTTTATGTTTATATGATTGTTCAAAAAATTTCATCATTTCTTCTGACAATTCAAATTCAATATCATCATTAGATTCATCATTTACTTCACTATTATCATCATCATCATCATAATCACCAGAATTGTGAATGTTTACACTATCACCAGACTGATTTAAATTATAGAGTTTTTCTTGTGAACCAAATCCTTTAGTTAGAAGGTTTTGAGTTACTGAGAGTTCAGGATTCAGCCCTGGTTGGAGCTGATTGATGATTCCCAGCAAATGACGGTTTTCCTCGACTAAAGCTAAGGCACAGGCTTTCCAATAGGCGACTCTGTGTTTTTCCTGCCATTCCACAGCTTTTCTGTAATTTGACCAGTACCAGTTCGACATCGTTGGGTTGTTGGGAGACTTGAAATCAAATTTCGAAGTGTTTAATCTACAAGCATTAACATTTTTTCTGTTGTGAAACTTCTTCAGTCTTTTCTTCTTTACGTTACAGCTTTTGGACTTATTTCTGTGCCGTTTTCTGTTGGGCTTCCTCCGTGGTTCACAGTTTAACGTATTCTCTGCAGTTGGTAAAGATTTGGCAACAAAGCTATTCATAATTTTACTAACTATTCAACATCATATTATGAGCTGTTTGGTAATGAAAAGTCTTTAAGGCAATATAAAATATAAAATTACACGCTCGAAAATATTAAATAGTTGAAAAATTTCTGAGGAAATAAAAAATTCAGTCCGACATCACAAAATGTTTACAAAACGAGCGCCATCATTAATTACGGACACACAGCGCTCCCAGCGGTAGCTTTAGTTACTAAGTTTGTAAACTCCAGGTTGTCATTGAACGAAAGGAGAATTTAGAATTTCTAAAGGCACAATTGTGACAAAGGAAATGAATTTGTTGTTGATTTTCGTTATGTAACTTTGTGAAAGTTGAGAAAGCTAATTTGCCGAGCAGAATGGCCGAATTAGATTTTAATTCAATATGCCGTCTATGCGTTCGCTTCTTCGAGAAGGGGAAAGTGTCTCCAATATTTAATAATGAGATTTACTCTGACAGAATTTCTCTCCCAGAAAGAATAAAACACTGTTCTGCCGTGGAGGTGATTTCAAATCGTTCTACCTACACTTAAACAAGTAGTTTTTACTCATAACTGAATTGAGTTTTTACTTTAAGGTCGCCGAGGACGATGGCTTACCGCCACACATTTGTAATAACTGCCTGTCCAAGCTCAACCAAAGTTTTGTTTTCCGAAATCAATGTGTTCTTGCCGATATAACCTTAAAACGCTTAAAGGATGTCACTTTTAGCATGGTTAGTAGGATGATTTTTCATTTCATAAACTATTCATTTAAATATAAATTTATTCCCTCCCTCGCCGATTCTAATGATTCTGCCTCACAATTTTAAGTGATGAATATATTCTAAAATGCAGTAATATTATCATCAGTTTCGTTTCCCAACTCTTAAAACTTCCACTTGCGTCTCTTTTTATTAATAAAAAGACAGTTATGCTTTTAAGTAATTTGTATTTTTTTTTAGCACGACATTCGCAGTTTAGTAAAAGTAGACATCGAAAATCAGATCATAAGGTCGGAAAAAGCGGATTTGTTGCACAGCAATAACTCTGACAAATTACAAGGCAAAGTGAAAAGAACTGATAAAATAGATGAGTTTGATAACAGTAAAAAAGGCAGACACATAAGAAACATCCACAAATTGAAGAGTATTCCTTTGCAGAAAACAAAAATACTCAACAAGAATTCACAGCAGGAAGAAAAAAAGAAGAATTTTGCTGAAACTTCTGTGATCAAGAACTTGGAAAGAGTGAGGCAGGAGATCAGAAACTATTCAGTGATCAAGAATTCAGCAAAAGCAGAGGAACAAATTAAAAGTAACTCAGTGATAAAGAATTTAGCAAGTGTAAAGGAAGAGATAAAAAATAACAGTGTAATTAAGAATTTGGAAAGAGTGAGGGAAGAAATTAAGAATAACTCAGATAAAAATATGCTGAGTAGTTTGATGAAATCCAAAAAATTTGGAAAATTAAAAAAACTGAAGAAGTTGAAAGTGAGTGGAAATGAGTTAGAAAGGGAAACAGTAATTGAATTCATACCAAATGCAAACAGTGCAAATGATGGAGGAGAGAGTTCTTCTGCAGAATCAGACACAGGAAATGCATCCAAAGACAGTGATGTGGAGATCCCAAAGCCCAAATTGATGGTGCCAAAAAGAAGGAAAATAAAATCAGGTGGCAGCAAAGAAAAACCCACTTCTTATAAGTGTGAATATTGTGAGAAGGTTTATCCGTCAGAAGGTGAGTTTTGCAAATGGCTCCTCAACATTTCATTTTAAGCTGCAGATTAGTGTTTGTAATAGAATATATTCAAATGCCAGCAGTTGGCTTCTTTTGACCTTTAAAATAATTTGACATTTAAGATAATATTTACACAAAATTCTATTTAAACATGACGAGACTTCGGATGGAACAGGAAAAAATGTCTGTTGTGGGAAATAACCCATGAGGGTTATGTACACATGTGTGAAAAGTCATGAGGTGTTTATATCTAAGTGGGAGGCCCCCATATCATTGGCATTTGCCAAAAACTCTCTCATATTAATTCTTCCCCGTGATTCCCTCGATGAAAGGCGTTCTCGGGTTGCAGGGGGATGGAGGTACCACATCCACATCATGCACAACGAGAATTACCAGCCCTTCATCTGTGATCTCTGCGGGAAGGCCTTCAAAGTCAAGAAAAACATGGAGGCCCACAAAAACTCGATTCACTTCAAGCTCAAGTCGCACCTCTGCGACCTCTGCGGCCGCGGATTCGCCTCGAAATACGCCTTCAAGGTGCACAACACGTGGCACAACGACGAGAAGAACTACTCCTGCGACGTCTGCGGGACCAAATTCAGGACCCGGGGCAAGCTGAACACGCACAGGGCCATCCACGGGGGCCCCAAGAACTTCATGTGCCACATCTGCTCGCGGGACTTCCGGTGGAAGAAGGACTTCGAGATCCACATGAGGACCCACACGGGGGAGAAGCCGTTCAAGTGCTCCTACTGCGGGAAAGGCTTTGCCTCCCTGACCAACATGAAAAAGCACGAGAAGAACCACATAAAGAAGCTGGAGTCGAACGAGCAGAAGGAGACGACGCCGGCGCTGGACGCCGCTAACTCTGCCCGAAATGAAGTGTTAGTGTTCTACAATGGGCTCGATGAAGTGAGCAACACTCAGGTCACTCAAATTCCCGTCAGCTAATTTCCTGTACGTAACAGTATTTAAATAAATTATTGCTGTCTTATTTAATTTGGACTTTTTTCTCAAAAAATTATGTGTAGTATATGCGAAAAACAATGTTAACATTCCCCAAATTAGCGATTCATATGCTTTACATTCCGAGCAATAAATTATTAAAAAATTACTGCAAATATCGAGTAACATATCGAAAATAAATTTGTCGCACTGAGTAAAAATGTATGGCTTTAAATGCTTTTTTAAATAACTGTTTGTGTTTGACAAAAATTTTGTATATACAAATTATATTAAAAAATGACTAACAAAATACAGCCGGCCCTCGATTTACACGGTTGTTTGGTTCCGGAAGAAACCAAAACTAAATGAAAACAAATTTAAAAACATTCTCTTATATTTATTTCCATCGGCTGAAATAAATGAAACATCCCTTGAAAACACCAAATAATGACTGCCCATAAGCGATTCTCGATGTTGAACACTGCCAAACATTTCATAAACTTTTACTAAAAGCTCATCTGTCGAAAGAGCCGAATATAATGAGAGCAAATGGAGTTTTTCTAAAGTCAAAAAGATCCGTATCGTTGTTTAAATGTAATGGAGCTTCAGTTTTATATAAAACGTGTGCGTCTTAAATTTTTCATGTTTTGTGTGTCATTAATAATATTTAATTAAAATTATTTGGAATCCTGCGTTTGGTATTTTTCTGAAGTACTGGGGGGCTTCGCCCTCGCGGCCACTTGGCAATCTGTTCTTATCTCATCTATACTTTAATATCAGATACAATAACACATCTCCTAAAAACTGAATCCCATTTGACTTAACTATAAGTAAAGCAGCTTTCTTCTTTATTCATCCAAGTCCTCAGCTGTTGCTTCTTTCTTATTTCTTTTTTCTTTTTTTCTTTGCTTTATTCCTCATCCTAATTCTCTTCCATTCATGACTCTCCCTTATATAAATGGTTCCCTCTTTGAACTCACTCAACTTTTCCCTATTTTATTTTCTATTCTAAACTCTAAATATCCAACAATAACACTAACTTTAGCCATCAAATCATGAAATGCCACCTGTTAATCGAACTCAAAGTCAACCCTTTAACGGCAGAAAGGAATTGCTAAAGTTAAAGTTGTCAAGGCAGATAATTCTTTGGAAATCGGTTGGGTGGTTCCTTAGATGTTAGCTAACAAAGAACGGTGTGCACACACAAACAACACAATTTCCTTCAACAGATTTATATATTAGTATGATTTTTTACAAAGACCACAGACATAGAAACTCCACATTAATTATAAGAAATTAGTTTATTGCGAACGATGCAAAGAACAGGTGGCGACGTGAGCTGCCAAAACTGCCGGAGAAACCGTGAATGAGTTTCTTAATTTTATTTCTTTCAATCTGTTTATTTAAATCTTCCTTTGTGCATTTAATTAAACCGCCATTCTGAGATTACTCAAAAAGCAGATCTCTGCCAAGAAAAAGCCAGTCTTCGAAACCCTCTCAAAGCTCCATTCGAAAACCATTCAATACTCACTTTGTGTATAAAAATGCTAAAAACTTGCTAATATTTAACCCCTTCACAATGTGCTCTTTTCCTATTAACTCTAACGGTTCTCAAAATGGCGTAGATTTCACCCACCGTAAGCTAAAGATAAGTTATCATTTTTTATTATCGAAAAGGCGAAAAGGCAGAAGGCCGGAATTTGTTGAGATGCACAATGAGAACATGTCGAAAGTGAAATGGTGCAGTCTGCTCACTTCACACATTAATGTCGGCTGCAGTTAATGTAAATAATTCGTCTGAAATTGGAGTTCATAATGGAGACGCGGATCATCGTCTCGTTTTTTAAGTGCTTTTATGCACTCATTTCCGGGAATAAACAAAGGGTGAAATGAAGAAAGGTTTTGAAATTAAAAAAAGCTATTTTTTAAACGTTTTTTTGGTAATTCTGGCCAGTCTTTCATCCATTTCTATTTCTGTAGGCGAAACCATGTGTTCGCTCTCCAGACCTTTGGCAGACTCTTCCAACTTCTGTCACGTCATACATCATAAATTTCGGTGCAGTCGTCGTCCGTCATCTGCGGGATATTTGTCAAAGGTGTTTAATAAATAACAAAAAGTCAAAAATAATTTCTGTGACTTGCTGCCGGGACGCCCATTGCGGGGAAGTTAAAGCAATGACAACAAAGCAAATTTTACAACCTTTTCCGTTTCCTCCCCCCCTCTCCCTCCTAAGGTCAAAGGTCAAGAAAATTACTTTTTCCCGTTTTTCAGCAAAACGGGAAGTTTTATCGTAAAATTATCTCAAAAAAAAAAGTTGTAGAGCACGAAATTCTTTACAAAAAAAAAGTGTCGGTGCTTTTTTTCCTAAGAGCCACCGTTGCTGAGATAAAACGATTCAAAAAGTCGAATAACATTTGAGCAATTTGTGGCCATTTTTAACGCGGTCACTTTGTCGGGTCAATTTTATCCCTCAGGATGGTTTCTATAAAATAAAACTAAATGCGTTTGAAAGCTTATGATAAGCCCTTCCAACGAGCAAAGTTAGGAAGAAATCTGAGATGACAGTGTTATGATATTTGGTTACAAAGATGGGCAGAAATGGCTGAAATCCATTTTTTGGCATTTCCTCTATAACTTTGAGCTACCATAGTCCCCAATATGTTGATGCTAGCAACGTCAAATAACGCGCGTTTCCATCGGAAATGGAGCACTTCTTAATTTTACGTTTCGTTGACATCGGTTAAAAAATTGTTTAGAGTTGTCATTATGAAGTAAAAGCGCAGAGCAAAGGTGGGCGTTGCGGCATAAATGGGAAGAACCACAAAAACATGTTGTCACCATTAATACTGTTAATAATAGCCATGTCGGTGATGAGCAGAGGAGGGGAGACCGAAAAGTGGGGACTCCTCTTGAGAAATGCTCCCCACTCATTCATTAAATGTAAAAGTTAACAAAGACTCGAATGCATTTCTTGTGATGGTTACAAAGCCGGTGCGAAACGAAATTAACAGTGAATTGGTTAATTTTTTAAAAAGAATAAACAAAAGTGAAAATGAAAGGCAACATATCATTCTCTCTTTACCATGCTATCGTCTCTGAAATTGGCTCTGCTTTTTTTCACTTGTGTTGTTAAAGGTAAAACAAAAAGGTCTTCTGTAGACTAAATTTTTATCAATTTTGAATGACTTACAGGAGTTTCGGAAACTGTTGGAAAAACTTTATTCTTGAATAACTTCTGAAACAGTTGGAAGAATTCAATTGATTCCATTCGGCACCAATCAAAGGTCTTTTATAAGTGCAAATTGAAAAGAGAGGATACTTAAAATTTTGAAGATACTTAAAAGTGCAAACGAAGTGATTTTTGGCTTAACTTAAGCAGATTCTCGTTATTAAACGGTTTTATTTAACTTGGTTTTCGTGTCTGTCTGTCTGTCTGTCTGTCTGCCCGTCTGTCTGTCTGTCTGCAAAGACCGAGAATCAAATCTTTGAGGCGAAATTTGACCCGTTTGCCTCGAACCGATTTCTCTCAAATTTGGCCCACAATTTCGTTTTAGCTGACAATTCAAATTTCTGAAAAAATTTTTTAAATTGGTGCTCAGGTAAAAATAAAAAAAAATAAAGAAAATTCAAAAAGCCTAAAAAATTGGTCAACTTAGAATTCTTGAAGAGATAACGTTATCTCGGCCGATGAATGAGCGCATTGTTAATATACTCTGCTATCACTTTACAACTCAGATAAAACCGTTTAATAATAATAACATTCTGCGGATTGCTACCATCAGCAGTTTTTGTCCGGAGATTGAACTCCACACAGAGTGCTTTTTAAACGGTTTTATTAGTCTTATGTTTTTTTCTTTTTAACATAAAACTAAAAAGTAAAAAATAAAAAAAAATTAAAAAATTTTTTAAAGTTAAACGGTTTTATTTCAAGTGCACTAAAAATTTAAAAAATAATTTCTGATGCAAGAGTATAAATAAAAATAAATATATGGATGACAAAGAAAAAGATCAATATTTTTGTCCATAAAACCGTGGGGCTTCAGACATATAAAAATTGTACAGTATAAAAGTTGTAATAACGCCCCACGGTTTTATAAACAAAAATATTGATCTTTTTCTTTGTCATCCATATATTTATTTTTATTTATACTCTTGCATCAGAAATTATTTTTTAAATTTTTAGTGCACTTGAAATAAAACCGTTTAACTTTAAAAAATTTTTTAATTTTTTTTTATTTTTGTACAATTTATTAAATTTTGTTGCTTTTCTTTCATTTTCTTGTTTATTTTTTCTATGAATTTAGCTATTTATTGATTTTGGACCGAAAAAATTGCAAAAAGTAAAGCAACTCTTCATTTTATTACAGAGCACCGAAATTTTCTTTTAAAAAATCTTAATCAGAGGAAAAAATATTAAAGTTACTGTCCCATACTGTATGAAGGACGTCGGGGGTTGATGGGTTTTTACTCTTTCTCAACAGTCTTTTGCATAGTTTTCTCATTCCCTTCGTTAAAGTTTATTATCTCCTATAAAAGCTTCCCACATTATCTCTTCATAAATTACCAAGTATTTTTCATTGATGTACTCTTTTTAGAACATGCAAACTTTTGAGAAAGGTTGGCCCTTTTCTGTTTAAGATTCAGCACAAATTCAGAATGTGAGACTGATCCTTCCTTCGGTGGTCCAAGCAGGGACCTCGGCCACATTGCTCTGTTTGTACGACTTGGAAGGGGCCTCTTTGTACTCCGTCCAGTGGTACAGAGGACAATTCGAGTTTTTTAGATTCGTACCGACAGAAACCCCGTCGACCAGGGTTTTCCACATACCAGGGCTAAATGTCGACGTAAGAGAGGACTTGTTTATTTTTTCCCATTTAAAATTTTAACAAAACACCACACTGATATTATTTTACAGACTTTTGCCTCGAACGATCATCAAGTGACTTTAACGGACATTCCAGTTCAAATCTCTGGAGAATTCAGCTGTGAAATAACGACGGATGCTCCTCCCTTTAAGACGTCTTGCGTTTCCCAAAACCTAAGGGTCCTGGACTTCAGTTTAAAGTTGGACGTTCCCAAAAGGCAGTACTTCTTCGGCGACGTGATTCATGCAAACTGTACATTGACGCCGAGAATTCCTTCGGTTAAAATAATTTTTCACTGGAACGCCGAACCGGTACGTGGTGTGAATCACAGAAAAAAGTATCTCAGTTTTTATTAAAGGGGAAAAGTAACCAACATCTTATCATTCTTTTTAAAATATCTGACACAGAGAAAAAGTGTTACCAGTGGTCTCAAACCACAGAGTATAACAAATATATCGACATCAGTAATGAGTAAATTTTTGAAAAAACGGCCCAAAAGAGGGAATAAAAAGCTTGAGATGAACCAAAAATGTTCTTTTTTAATAAATTCTTGTATTTCTTGTGACAAAAATAATTTTTACGTTTTTTTTATTTATAAGATTAAGAATGATATTTTGCTGTGGCGGTATAAATAAGTAACTTAAGATATGCCTATATGTTACCTTTTTCTTAAAGTATTTTCAAATATTTTTTTAAAAAGTAGCTCATCTTGTATTTATATACCTTTCCAAATTGTATTTGACTGTTTACTGTTATGAATATAAAATCAGTTTTGATTCCCTTTCAAAACTGACAGGATAATGAGCCCTACAGGGATTTCAAATGCTTCATCGATGAATAACGCACACTCTCTTTATTATTGCAGATTCCGGAGAAGTTTATCAAGAATGAGGTTTCCAAGTCCGTTCAATTGCGATTCGACACCACAACATACAATTTTGGCCAAACATTCCCCATTTTGGTTCCTCTCAAATGCACGGCTGTACTCAGTGACCTGCAACACACCATCAGCAAAACAATAGCCATAAAATTAAAGCCTTCCGCAGGTGCTCCTGAGTCATCAAATTCTTTACTTTTCCTTTTATTATTAACTTTAATGCTGCCACTGATAAAATAAATACAAAAGTCACGGAATTCAACCGTCTGTGATTTTCAACTTGGCGCCAAATATTGTGGAATGAGTTATCGTCTGCTAAGATGCTTCTGCTATCTTCCTAATCTGCAATTAGGAGTTTATTGCACAATAATGCCGAATCCAAAGTCTAAAACCATGTCCTACCTCAGTTTAAACGTTCTCCTCGCTCAGTATGACGTTGCCAGGTAGGGACAAAACTCGTTATTTCCGTTAATCGACTAGTTTCACCTGATAAAATGTCAGCGAACAGTTCGTCCGTCGGGGAAAACGCAGGGGAGCTGAGTTTCCCCGTGCCTTGGGGAGTGATAGCTGCCAAAACATGGGGAGACCCCTGCCTCTCTCCCGTGCTCATGGTCCACGGACTGCAGGACAACGCGGGCACATTCGACAGGATCATGCCCCTCCTGCCCGCCAACTTCTTCTACGTGTGCATAGACCTGCCAGGCCACGGAAGGTCCTCCAGGTTCCCCAAAGGGATCTACCTGGACTTCATCGTGTACATAAGTGCGATTCGCAGGGTGGTGCAGCAGCTCAAATGGACAGAGTTTTATTACATAGGGCACAGCCTGGGGGGGCAGATGGGCTCCTACTACGCGGCCTTCTACCCGGAGGAGGTGAGGAAGCTCGTCATAATCGACACCCTGGCGCAGCTGACTGTGTCCCTGGATGGATATGTGAAGTTCAGCAAGGAGCGCATCAGGCAAATGCTTGAGGTGGAGCAGAAGATCTTGAGCAAGGCGCCCCCCAACTACACCTATGAGGAGGCCTTGAGCAGGGTCATCAACCACAGGCCCTCATTCATCACCAGGGAAGCTGCCCAGGCTCTGATAAAAAGGTCCCTGAAGGAGAGCAAAAATGATTGCTATTATTTTTCAACTGATCAGAGACTCAAATTTGGAGTGAGGACTCCAATGTCGAATGAACAGCATTTGAATATTATTTCCAAGATCACATGTCCTGTGTTGTTGATCATTACAAACAATTATTTGCATTTGGTTGAGAATTACAGGAGCAATAATTTTGAGACTCTCACTTTGGAGCTTTACAAAAGCAAAAGGAACTTTGAGATAGTGAGTGTTGAAGGTCATCATGATGTGCATAATAATGAACCTGAAGTTGTGGCCCCTTTTATTGGCAAATTTCTGCTGCACCAAAAATCAGTTTTATGATTAAGTGATTTGCAGTTGTATTTGTAACTTTTTATCATGTTTATCTTTTTAATATAATAAAATCTGAGAAGGGTATTTTTTTGAATTTGCAGAATAGGAAAAAGAAAACCATTTCTTTAAGTTTTTCCAAATGAATTCTTTGGAGATTTAAGAAAGTATAAAACATTATTAAGTTCTCCTAAATTTTATCAATTCTTTCTCACCTGCCTTGAGTGGTTGGAAACCATTGAAAATTTCCATAAGACACAAAAGAAGTTTGTGATAACCCTGGAGAAAGAGTTGAAATATTACAGACTTGGCCTCAGGCAATTAATGGCCATGTCAGGTTGTGAAAGCCTGCCAGAAAATTTCCCACAAATATTTATAAATGATTGTCTTGACAAAGCCGAACCTGAATGAAGGACGAGTTATGAGGTCAGAATAATCATAAAATAAGGCTGAGATTAGGCAAATTCAGTAAAAGAGTATCACTGTGTTTTAATTTTTTTAAATGCCCAAAGTTTACTTAAAAATCAATTTTTTGTGATTGTGAAAGCCTCGTCGCTTTTTCAAATAATCGGTCATTTGCATTTGAAAACATTCATTGAAGTTATTAAAGTTTTGTTCCAAATTTATACAAAATTTCCTTTACGTCCAACTTATATATTAAGTATATATTTTTAGTTTAATATTTTAATGATCAGAGTTCAATAATTGAACGAAGTAAATCAAAGGGGCATTTTCAAGCGTCCAAATGTCCGCCGGAGTCGAACGGGACTTAAAAATTTTCAAATTTGAATTTTTCCGTCCTTTGGCACATGAAAATATATTCTCGGGACCTCATTTTGAAAATTCATTGATTCAAAGGCGGCGATTGTCAACTCTTTGAGCAAATGCCAAAAATTCATAAAACATCCGCATCCATCTGAAAGGTAATTCCAAAAGGTTTTTAACACCTTTAAAAATCCATTTTTTGTCAAAATTCTTCTAAAAATTTTCCAAAAACTTTGAGAACTCATTGAAACTTTTAAAAACTGTTTGGGTTATCAAAAACGATTGGAAATAAATTCATTAAATGATTTGAATGTTTTTGAAGATTGCGCTTCTCACACTCCAACCCCCTCTCATTAATGTAAATAATGTAAGTTTGTAAAACCGCTTCTGAGAGAAAAAGAAAATTGAATGTTTGTGAACCACAGGCGACCGCCGACTGAAAAAACAAAAAAAAGAGCTCAAATTCACATTTTACTTATGCATACTCTTTATTTGGCTTCGCTTTACATTTCATCCGCTTCATTTACAATTTACACGTGAAACTACCCCAGGAGGCTTTCGAGAGGCCCAAAGTGATAAAACCTTAAAAGACACAAAAAGACCTTAACAGGATTCGACTACGACTCGGTGTCTCACTAAGCGACTTTATTTAGCAAAATTGGTCCCACGTAATTACAGTTCACGCCAATCACTACCAATTACACAGACACACAGCGAAAGCAAATGCAAGCGTAATGTTAAGGCGCGTCGTTGAAAAGTCTTTCGCGGGGAAGAGGGCGAGCCCCACCCTCGGCGGGGCTGCACCTCGCCAAAGGCCGCGAGGCCTTTCGTCTGAGCCGGTTGGGTCGTGGCCACGTCGCGGAGGGAGGCTGGCTCACTAACCATCCCCATGATGGCACCCACTCGAAGGCCTGGCTTGTCTTCGTCAACCCCTCGCTCCGCCGACCCGATCAAATCCTCGAGGACTCACGCGCTCAGCCGAAGAATGAAAACCCAACGATCGTTATGTCGTGGAGGGTTTTCGAATGGAAGGAACGAAAGGATGGAACGAAGAGACTTCCCAGCCGACGCCGGCGGGTTCTTGGAGAGGGGAAACGCGTTGGGAAGAGTTTGAGACTTGGCCAATCGACGATGAGTCCTCTCTCCCTTTTCCATCCCTTTTCTGTTCCGCATTCGAATAAATAGATTAACATTGCATCTGACCAGACCACCGACTAGGGGATGCTATCGTCCTGGAAAAAGAGAGAAGTGTTGTGCAAAGAGGCGAGGAGGAATGGGGCGCAATGAGTGAGTGCTCACCCCCACTGTAACGAGGACTGCTAGTGCATCGCTCCGGCGCTCTGCGCAAGGGAGGAACTGCTCGCGCTGAGAGTCGACGACAAATCACTGTAGCTGAACTGCGGGAAATAGGGTTGATTCTTGTCCGACTCTTCGGCTATGGTGTTGAGGGGACCGAGGTTTTCGGGAGGCGTCAGCTCCACGCTCTCCCCGGTGAACTCCGAGTCGAAGTAACGCGTGTCCGTGTCGTCCGTCACCTGGGGCTTGAACGGCGGAGTGATCTGAAAGAGACGCGGACGCATGAGGGGGTGCGCGCGACGGGGTGGCGTCCCCGGCTCCTTACTTTTTTCTGAACGAGATCCACCCAGTTGACGGACGCGAAGAAGGGGTGATTCATTATCTCGCGGGCGTCGTCCGGTCCTCCGCCTAACCGCTTCTGCGGGTCTTTTATTAGCAAACCGGCCAAGACGTTCCTCGCCTCGGTGGATATTGTGCGGGGGAACTTGACCTGGAAGAGAGGGAGGGGTGTATTGGGTGGAGGGAGGGAGTGGGGGCGGGGGCGACTTACGTCTTCCATTAGGATAAGCGTGAAGAGTTTATCGTGGTCCTTGTTGAAGAAGGGGAGCCTGCCGCACATCATTTCGTACATGACGACGCCGACTCCCCACCAGTCGACGGCTCTGCCGTAGTCGTTGTCCTCGAGGACTTCGGGGGCCAAATACTCTGGGGTTCCGCAGAAGGTTTTCGTTTTCCGGCCATAAGTAATGTCTTCTTTGCAGAGACCAAAGTCGGCTATTTTTATATGACCCGTGTTGTCGAGCAACAAATTCTCTAACTGGAAGAAACCGATGGTATTTATGTAAGAATGAAAGTATATCACTAAGTTAAAGTGTACGACTTACTTTTAAATCTCTATAGATAATCCCCTGCTCGTGAAGGTAACCTAAGGCGGAAATAATTTCGGCTCCGTAAAACCTGGTCCTCTCCTCCCCGAACAGCCTCTCCCGCGACAGATGGAAGAAGAGTTCACCTCCGTTCACGTACTCCATCACAAAGCACAACCGGTCAGCCGTTTGAAATGCGTACTTCAAAGACTGCAAGCAAACGGTCGCCATCAGTCCCCGACGGCTTCTCTTTGGCTGCCAACAAACGCACTCACGATTAAGAAAGGATGGTTCGTCGTCCTGAGGACTCTGTTCTCCGTGAGCGTGTGAGCCACCTCATCCTTTTCTATTATCACCTCCTTTTTCAGTATTTTAATGGCGTATAAGTGCGCAGTCGCCTTCTCTCTGCATAGGATAACCTTACCGAAAGTCCCTTTCCCCAACACCTTGAGAAACTCGAAATTCTCCAGCGTCTGAAACAAGAGAGAGGCTTAGAACTGATAGGGGGGCGCCGCCGCCTCAACCAAGCCAACTCACGACTTTCTTCCGTCCCCGAGCTCTTCGTGTGGGACGTCCCCTGCACTGAGAACTTTGCACTTAAGTCATCGATGGTGGCCACGTCGAGGCCTCCGCTCCCGGAGCCGGAATGGCTCGCCATTTCGACATCGGCGTCCTCCAAGCCGGCGAGTCTCGCGGCCACCAGCCTGATGGCGGCCACCCAATCTTCCCTGCGAGGACCAGGAGGGTTAGGGGTGAGGGTGGGAGGGAGGGTGCGAACGAGGGCCGAGGGCTCACCTCTCGTCTTCAGTCTCGACGTGGAAGGTTCTCTCGATGACGGTGGTCATCTGAAGGCCTCTGATGATGAATGTGTAGGGCTTGGGCCTGTCGACGGACATGATCTGACAGCCTTTCACTGTGAAGTTGTTGAGAGGGTCCGAGTAAGCTCCGGAGCTTTCGGGTTTGTTTTTGAATCCGACGAGGCTCCCATCGTCGAAGAGGATGAAATACCTGGACCGCCAGTTTTTTATGTGTTCTCCTGTGAAAGTAATTAGAAAGTAAAAACCATATCCTGTCTTTGCCATCAGATTAAAAGACAGACAAAAAATTAAGATACAAAATTTGAATAAACCAACGTTCTTTAAATATGCTAATTGATAAAACTATAAAATATTTTAAATGTGTAAAAAAATGAGCAACATTAAAATGAAACACAAAATCCCCACAAGTTGTAAATTTTATAGCAAAATGCCTGAGCACAGGTTATGTCTATTACTTCATTAACTGTGATCAATCTCACACAGGAATTTAAATCCATTATTTCTATTATTTCTATATTGATGTCTATCATTCCTAAAACATCAATTCACACATTGAATATTCTCTCTTCTGGCACAGTTATGAAAGTGCATGATCCCATCAAACTTGTGCTTTTAATTTCAATGGTCCTCTTTGTACCATATATGGGATTGAAGAAACCCACCTCTTTTGAAGAGCCAGCCTTCTTTGACAATATTTGCGGGAGGCAAACCCATCACACTGCTGCCAGTCCTTTGCAAGGAACTGGATTCGGCCATTTTTAATCAGTCAGGAGCTATGAACCTGGAAGCAAAAATAAAAGCAGCGACCGCCATTATCAATCAGATTATCTGAGCCGCAAAGCTCAAAATTGCATTTACATTTCCCTCCCACGCGCGCTCGTTCTCTTCTCGACTGCATAGGAAAACAAATGCAATAAAACCATCCCATTAGGAAACACTTGCGGAGGAATTAAACGTGAAATGTGACCGTGATTGTCTGCACGAAAGCACTTCCTCCAACGTTTGCGTGGACAGGGCGAAGGCAATTTCGAGATAAACACATTGGCTGTAGGCCGATAGGCAAGATAACCCAATCACTCATTACATAATTGCAAAATGCATTGTTATGGTCAGTAAACACGAATATAGAGTCCAGGCCAATATTACACAATCCGAAAAATGCTTACCCCACAAAAACAAAAAAAAATAGTTTTCGGGTTTACCAATTAATAGTTTTATTTATCACGCATAACTTTTCGCATTTGTCTATAAATATGAGACCTATTTTATTAATACGGAAACTAAACTGAATAACATAAATCAAAAAACAAAATTTTGTTTTTGCAAATACTACTTCATCATAATAGCGTCCATATTTCTTGGAGCTGCCAATACACAGGGAATCATTTCTTAGCCAGCTTATGTTGTCAGCCCTGACACTTTACAAACAATACTAAAAAATTAAATAAATTTACTTGTTAGGAGTAATTAAAATTTTTCTCATGGTTACGATCACTTGAAATTGTTTAATGCCGAGTGTAGTGGTTATGTAGTTTTATTAAAAATTCGAAGCTTTTCGAAATGTTTTCCACTTTTGTGTATTGAAAGTTAAAAAATAACAGAAATGACAGTTCTTATATTAAATTATAAACGAACCAAAAGTAAGTTTCGGGCTTTTTTTTCTAAGTAATTCACTATCTACTATCATTCATAAATGAATTATTAAAGTAATTAAGTATTACCTACTTCAATTTCAAATCCGTCAGTTCAGAATGTTTGTCGTTGAATATTTAGAGATATTTTACAATGTTAGAGCATAACATTGCTTTACTCTAAATTGCTCTAAATGTTTAGCGGGTTTGTCTTAAGTCAGAATTGTTTTTAATGAAATATAACATTTTTACTTTCAGGATAGGAAAATGCTCAGGAAATGATTTATCAAATGGCTCAACATGGAAGTAAATCCACTAAGCATAATATTAGTAAAAAGTGACAGCAAAGGTGATCGCCTTCTCTTTCGTTACCCTTTCAACACTGACCCAAAGCCAATAAACAATCAGAAATTCAACAAGAAAAACCCATATGCACTCATAGTCAATGAAGATCTGCTGCAGTCTCCATCTCCTGTCACCAGCAACATATCAAAAGGGAATTTGATTGGGTTGACAGATGAGGTCCTGAGCAATCTTTTTGCAGTCAAACCAGAGCTGTATGAAAGGAAGTTTGAACTGAAAGTAAATGATGTTCGATTTGTAGGCCATCCAACTTTGTTTCAGTCAGGAAGCATTGACAGGTTCATTAATTCTTTGACTAATTTGTAATGGATGGCAGTCATCCTGAGCTTGTGATACCAATTTTATGCCACAGGAATGAAAGAACTGCAGGCACTGCCCCCACATCCAATGGGACAAGCATCAACCACTCAGACATGCCCTCCGCCATCCTCATCAACACAGTGTTTGCTCTTCATTCGTACGCGAGTCACTCAATCGTCAAGTGCTACTACGACCTGAGCAAGAGAATCGGAATCGCGCTCAAGCACGAGGAGAAGAGATGTTGCTACGTGACCAACGAGACCAAAGAAATGATCGCCGCCCACGACGAAATAGCCCAAAAGTAAGGACTGGCCACGTTCGTCGGGCGACGTTCAAATGATGACCCGTTCGCCGTTAGAATTGCAGAGACGATCGACGGCCAGTTCGAGTCCCCGTTCGAACTCATCCTCCTTCGGAGCAGTTTGGCGAAGGACCTCAAGAAAGTCTACGATGACTTGAGCACCACTGGCTTGGTGCGCATTAGAATAAACAGATGGATCGAAGTGTCCTTCTGTCTTCCTCACAAAGTCCATCAGATTCCCTACATAAAGAAGGGGTTCGTTATGGAGCCGGAGATTATTGATAAGTATGTTCGCCTTTGGCCACCCCCAAATCGGAGAAACTTTCCAATAAAATTCTTAAATTCCGATTGGCCATGTAGATCTACATGGTTGTTTCTAAGCATTTGTTTTGTACTAACTTACTTAATTATTATCTCGTTATGGCCTTCCAGATGCCTGGAATCAATCAGGCCTTACCACGGTTTGCTCCTCTTGGTCGAGCCATCGGAACTCCTCGAGTCCTCACCCCCCGATTCATCCCCCGCCCTCCTTCGCCTCATCCAGGTCTACTCCCCGCTCAAGAGCTTCCAGACCCTCGCCGCCGACGCCGACATCACCATGGCCCACGTCTTCCAGCTCATCGGCCACATGGTCTACTGGGCCCAGGCGATGGTCATCTACCCCCTGTGCGAGAACAACGTCTACGTCATCGCGCCCGACGCCCCCACGCAGACGACGTCGCCCCTCACGGAGAGCTTCAGCGAGAAGTTCCCAGGGGAGAACCTCCTGCAGGTGGGTCGGACAGCTGATTTCCCGTGGGGAAGGCATCCACACGAAATGGTTGTGTTGCAGCTGATGAGCGAGTTCTCGTTGCCGACGTCCCTCGGCCAGAAACTGAGCCCCCTCATCCCTCAATCGCAGCAAAGGCACCTCATTCAGATGATCGCGTGGATGCTGCAGCACCGACTGCTGCTTCAGCTGCACACCTACGTCCACCTCATGCCGAGCCTGGAGGGGCGCCCCGTTCTGGAAAGCAAGGGCGGGAGCCCGCGCTCGCGGACGCAGAGCGGGTCGGCGAGGACTGGCGGTCCTTCCCCCGGGAAACTCGGCGGGAAGAAGGCCGACGTTCGGCTGTTCGGCCCGGGAATGGAGAGCTTCGCAATGTCTGAGGAGGATGAGCAAGGGAGCGGCGTGGATGAATTCCTGGTGGAGCACTTGAGCGAGGAGGAGAGGGAGGCCATACTCAGCATCCCGGCGGCGTCCAATCCCGAGGACCTGAGTCTCATCATCAGCCTGTACGAGAAAGGGTACCTGTCGGGGAGGCATCATCTGGAAGAGATCATGTACTCGGTCAACATA
Source organism: Brueelia nebulosa (assembly GCA_028293925.1). NCBI lineage: Eukaryota > Metazoa > Arthropoda > Insecta > Psocodea > Philopteridae > Brueelia > Brueelia nebulosa. Next base: position 670,925 of record JAQIBA010000014.1, on the reverse strand, counting down.
AAGAGGAGTCAGCTGCTGCAGATCCTCGACAAATTCAGGGACATTTTGGTCACCTGCGAAATCGAAGATCCCGCCATCAGCATTTTTTACTCACATTATAAGTCTGACTTTAAAAACTGATCCTTAACATTACACAATGTTAATGTAATAAACATTCAGTAAACTAAATTTTTTTCTCATTGATTTTTTTCCCACTCTTAATCCTTTCTTCTAATGATATTCTGCACTTTTTTAAAAGAAATTTTAAAAGCGACTGGAAATTTTTTGGCGGATTAAATGTTATTAAAAGAATTAACCTCAGATAAAATTTAAGTGACTAAATACTGGGTAAAACAAAAAAAAATTATTTACTAACAAATAATAAATACGTATTATGCCCTAAAATTTTAGACATTTCGGCCATTTTAACTCTGTTTCAAATAATCAACATAATAATTAAATAGACTGAATTTAAAGCCAAATAACGACCATTTTGGAAATTTAAACGCTGTGAAATCATTTCCAAATATCCGATTCGAATCAAACTTGGTTTTACTATGTTTTCGAACACGCTCTATCGATCTATGTTGGTCGCATCAAAATCCGTTGACCTTCGATTTTTCGTCCATTTTAAACCCCCGCTTAAACCCCCTTTTATTAAACTCCCGGAAACGGAAATGTTGTATCTTTGGTTGCCTGGAATTTCTTTTCTGCCGGACCTATTGCACTCAAAATTGAGTTTCTTATGTCTTCGAAGACTCTCTATCGATCTGCCTTGGTGGCATATGCATCTGACCACTTTCTATTTTTCGGTATTTTTTTAATATAAAACTTTTATAATAAATATTAAAAGTTTTTTTCCTTTGTATGCTTTAGCATTTTCATGTTTTATATGATTACAGTTTTCTCTTTCTCAGTGAGTGTGAAATAGTCTCATACATTTTTTTGGCTTTAGGTATATATAATTGACTTTCTTATTTTATATTAGGGGTAAATAAAAAATGAAAAAGTTATAAATTTGAATGGGTTGCAATATCTGTTTAACCCCCCCCCCCCCCACCCCACAATTTAGAAACTTATAAAACAATGTAGAAATCAAAAGAAACTGAGTATATAATATTACTTACCATTTTTTGAATTCTTCAGTAATCTTGATTTAATACTAACAAAGTTCGTGATAGTAGTTCTGATGTCGAGTTCGGAACACACTTCATTTTCTATTGCTATCAAAGCTAAATTAACGAATCTATCTTGGGACATGCTTGTTCTTAAATATATTTTAATTAATTATAATTTTGAAAATATGCGCTCACCGCTGGCTACACTGACGGGTAATGTTAGTATTGACAGATTCGGAAACGTTAAGTTATTTTGATTATTAAAAAGTTTTGCTCATTTTGGAAAATATCCCGGAAAGCGCATAGCTCGTTGTACAATTCTGTTCCATTGATATCTTTTTTATCACCATCTTTCTCATCTAAAGTTTATATAATTTTTCGCAATTTTCTTTTAATTCTTTGTTATTTACTTGACGTAATTTGGGCTTTATCTTTATTAAAATTTTTGCTTTAGCGGCGCCCGGATGCGCTGCATCCCCGCTTTCGCCGGCCCTGGGGGCAATGATTTAATCAAAACAAATGGGAACTGATCGTTACACTATCATACTAATATATAAATCTGTTAAAGGAATGCGTGTGTGTGTGTGTGTGTGTGTGTGTGCACTTCGTTCTTTGTTACCTAAGATCTCAGCAACCACCAAACCGATTTCGATCGAACTTTTTCCAAAAGACGCGCATTTTTCCAGAGAAGGTTCTGCGCTATGTCTCATTTCTGGAAAATCAGCAACAGCCGAGAAATCTGCAGAAAACCTGTTTAGGTTTCGGGAAAAACCAGATAACTTTTGCGCATTCCTTTCTCATGTTAAAGGGTCGATGTTCTTTTTTTTTGCCACTTTGAGTACAGTGGCAAAGGGAATTATGGGAATTTGGGATTTGGGAACTATGAATTCGGGGTTCCACATTCGATTGCCAAGTGGATATTATTTGCCTGAAATTCTGAATGCATTCACGTTGCAAATGGTTATATTCTTTGTGTATTTATTTTCACCTAATTTTCAGCCAATTGGTTTTAGATTTGATAGTAATTAGTTTGTGAGGATTTAGTGGTAGTGGTTTTTCAAAGTGGTTTTTAGATTTTCACAGAATGTGTTGTAGAATTGATAGAAATTAGTTAGCGTGGGTTTAGCGTCAGTAGTTTTTTCAGCGTGCTTTTCGGATTTTCCGAGAATTTGTTGTAGATTTGATAGTTGAAGTTAGTGTTAGAGTTTAGAGTTGAGAATAAAAAATAAAATATAACAAAATGCCGAGAAGAAAGTCCACTCTGTCGCGTTTGAGTGCCAGAGCGAAAAGAGCGAGATTGAGAAGAAGAGAGAAGAGCTAGGGAAGAAGAGGTGGAGGTCGAAATTCAGGTGCAATGGGATTATCAAGGTGCATTCAGTTTTTCAGAAAATAATTATTGTATCTGATATTACAGTATAGATATAGAGTCCCAAGTCCCAGCGAGGGCGAAGCCCGAGCTACAAGGGGGGGGTTGGAGCGCGAAGCGCTCAGGGGGCGAAGCCCCCTAGTAGTAAATAATGCAGAAGAAAATATAATTTTTGGCACCATTAATATTAATGATTTTTACGAGATTTTATCCCTTATTGGGTTTACGATGTGAAGTGTATTTCAAGAAAGGCAAAAATAAATCCATGGCGGCCTTGATTGGGTTTAAAATGAACAGTTTACCTTGAGCCAAAGGGTAAAAACCACGGAAGAGGGTTTTTACCCCCGGAGGTTTTTTAAATGACCATTGTTTATTAATCGCTTCTCTGACTGCTTTATAATTACTGAAAGAAATCAGTGAAGTTGTTACTGGTGCTGCTGCAAGAACCGACTTTAAAATGAAGTTCGTAGGTTTAATAATTCTTGTGAGCATCTTTTTTCAAAAATCATGTTTGGTATCTTTAGGACATTCTTTGCGTAAGTTCACATTTAGATTTAAGAAAATATTACGCAAAATGCAGTAATATATTTCACCAATTAACGTGAAATCATACGCTGTAACTTGTCTTGCCTTTTATTAACTGCACATATTGATTAATAATTTATATATATTCCGAAGAGACCATAATTATAACGACCATCGAAAGTTGGAATATTGAAATTAATCGCAATTTATAAAAAGTTAAATTTTTTGAAGAAATAATTCAACGTATAAAATTCAAATTTTATGGGGGCTTATTAATTAAATTGTAATGCAAAATATGATTCATTTGCATTCCTCAAATTTTTAAAAAGTGTGTTAACGCAGTGCTTAATGGTTTTTCAGCGAAAAATTTCAGGCAATGCAGGAAAAGTGATCCTGCTGTAGGAAAATGTTTACAGGAAGCTCTCGGCGAAGCCTTTAAGAAAATGAAAACCGGTGAGTTACACCATTTTTGTCTGTCCTCATTCTAAGAAGTGCGACAACAAAAATCAAAGCAAATCCTTATATTGCAGTGGGAATTCCGTCTTTGGGAGTTCTCCCATTGGAGCCCCTCGTGGTAAATGACATAAAAATTGATCCGGGCGCCAATGGACCCGTTACCTTAAAACTGCACTTCAGAAACCTTAAAATGCACGGCATACCGGACTCCAACATAACAGAATATGAGTGAGTGCTCGTCATATTGTGTATTTATGTGAAGACACCTTAAAAGCCGTGTTCCCAATTCACTAAGTCTTCAAAGTGGCGCCATTTGCCGCTGTTCTTATTTGCGGGCGATGCCAAACTATCAAACGGAAATTCAATGCGAAATCCATTTACTTCCAGCGCAAACTTCAAAGATGCGAGGCTGATGACGACGGCCTTCACGCCCAAGTTGTGGTTCGAAGCAGACTACAGTGCTGACGGGAAAGTTCTTTTGCTGCCCGTCAAAGGATCCGGCAAATGCAACGTCACGCTATGTGAGTGCCTCATCTTTTTGTATTAAAGCAGACAGATCGGCGTGGACGTTGTTCTCCTTTGAAGTTTGTTCTGAAACGAAAGAAAAAAGCCTCCCTAACATTTTCCATTCTTTAAAGGCTGCAAATGGCCGCAAATGGCCGCAAATGGCCGCAAAGACGTCATTCAGCAAACCCAATCTCACCGCTTTAAAATTACTTTGCAGTTAATTTGAAAACTACAACCGATTTAAAATTCCATCCTGAGAAAAAAAATGGGGAAACCTACTGGATTATAGAAAGCTTCAGAAACAAATTCACTCCTAAAAAAGTGACCGTTTATTTCGATGGACTTCTCAAAGGAGAAAGACGACTGAGTAAGTTCTATTTTAACTGGGTAATATCAGGCCGCAAAATCATTAAATTAACGGGGTTTTGTGTGCAGATTCAGGTATTAATCAGTTCTTGAACGACAATTGGAAAATAGTCTTCGAGGAACTCGGACCCTCCTTCGAGGATGCTTTCGGGGCCGTCTTCAAGGAAATAACCCACAGAGTGTTCAGCAGAGTGCCTATTAATAAGATATTTCTAAATTAATTTATGTAAACTCGAGCGATACAATAAATTATTTGCCGAAATATGCCCTGAGCCACTCTCTCAGGTGAGGGATTTCGCTGAAAGTCAGAACTTTCCATTATGTCACGAGAATTGGAAGAGTTCTGAAGAACGGCTGAACAATCGCGGAAGCCCAAGTCCCACTGACTTTGCCCCCAAAATCTTTTCCACTTTTGGAGAAGCTTTTAAAACTTGATTGCAAGTAGCAATTTATTTTTAGCCAATCACTCGGCGGAAGAAAAGTGCAAAAACAACAAGCCTTGTCAAACCTTTGTCGGAAGAAACATTTTCAATCCGAGTCAAGGCCACATTTCCATAGAATTTTGCCCGAATTTGGCATGTTGTTGTCTCTGTTTTATTATTTAACCAGAAAGATCACTTTTACTTGATGGATCCCACATGGCGTCACTTCCTCGAGTCCTGGGCCGACGCCGACGCCGACGCCCAATGCGCAGATGAGAGTGCCGAGGGCCGAAGTGGGAGAAGGCAAAAAGGGAGGAATTAGGGAAACCATCAAATAGGCATTTTATGGAAAAGAGCTAGGCGCGGCGGCTGCGGCCAAGGCTGATTTTTTGTCCGCATAAGGCTCTGCTTCATGATCACCTCGCTTCAGTCAGTTTATCTCGAAGGCGATCAATTTTTCTTTTCGCAGTTCCTGATTAAACAGCCGGAAAATAGTGCAATTTCTCACCGCGATAAGCCACTCAACTCAAGAGATAAATTTGTTTTAGCTTCTGATGAGACTTGGGAATCTGCAGACAATTTATTTATTGAGGCAATTGGGCGTTGCTATGGGAAGACATAATTTAGGACGAAAAAGGGAGACGGTTTTATCTCGAGTATTATCTGCAAATATGCTCGACTGATATCGAGGGATCTCTAAAACAATTAACAGACCGACACCCCAATTGGTCTGTCTGCTTTTGGCCAGGGATGGCCTCATCCCTCAGTACCTAACCTAACCTTACACTGATATTGAATACCAGGTTTCTTTGAAGCGCAGCATAGCCGATTATTCGGGCAATCGATCATCTGTCGTCGGAGAGTCGCTCCGACGAAACAAATCTAATGCTTATTTAACCCTTAACTTATTTACGACTCCCGAGAAAAAAACTTCGCGCGAACTACCAAGCGGGCCTGAGAGGCCCGCACAGTAATTTTTGCTTTTTAAATCATTTCTTTTTACTTTTTTTAGTTCATGATTGGTGAATTGAGTTAATATTTTATTTATGAACAATCAAATCTAAAAACACTGGCCAAATTTCATGGGTTTCATAATTTAAAAAAAAGAAATCCATCGTTCTCACCTCACTAATCAGACAAATTATCTCATTATTTTTTCTCTGTCGTATATTTCTTTGCACAAACTTCTAAACTGAAACCATTTCATGTTATACTCAAAATACAAAAGCCAAAATTTATTCCCATTTTGAACAACTTTGAGGGAAGTTAATGTTTGGATGGACAGTGTCCCCTAAAAGTGCCCAACTGCTCCCTTATCGCCCCACCATCATTCTTCAAATAATTATTCTGCACTTCAAAATATTCCCTTATTGGTTTTTTAATTATTTTAATTAGTGTTTAATTCCAAAAAATTAAAAAAAAAGTATTTTTTGTCAACCCTTTTCCACTCTCAGTTGCAGATATAGAACTGTCGCCCACCTTTGCCCACAACACATTTCGTTCATTATTTTCAGACCAAACTTGCATCTACTAAAGTCCCATCTTCTACCATTTCATCTTTTCTATTATAAAATACATGTTTTCATGTGAATTACCCCATAAAATGTTAATTATTCCTCACCATCAGATATTATGTAGTCAATGTCACAGTTTCCTTCAGTATTATCGCTGAACTGACTTGGAATTCTTCTAAATCCGCTATTTGGGATCTTCTGAATTTCTTTCAGTTTTTAAACATTTATTAGCAACGTTTATTCATAAAAAGGCCTCACATAAATACACAAAGAACCCTAAAAACACCAAAAGACAGTACTCACTATGGACGCGAATGAGAAACTGAGTTGAGAATTTCTTTAGGGTCGAAGAGGGATAAGATAGGTTTTTTGACAACAAGAAACAGTGGAAGTGATTGTTCTCACTTTATATCAGTTATATTCTGACGATCTGGCACAAAAATATTGGAATAAACAAACAGTGGAGCCCCGCAAAGTGAGAATATTCAATATGGGTCTCTCAGGCCCGGTTGGGAGTTCGCGCGAGAAAATTTATACCTCTCAAACCGTTGGACCAAATTTGAAATACTTATTAAAAAATGATAAAAAACATAAAAATAGACAAAGTGAAGAAGTTAGAAGAAATAATAATCACAAATAACTGAAAAAATGGCAAAAGAGTACTGCGAGCGGGCCTCTCAGGCCCCCTTGGGAGTTCTAGGGTTAATTACAGCCACTTAGGAATTTTTATCTTATTGATTTTTCCTGCGGTGTACTCGAGATAATTACCCGGTCGTAATTATCGCCTTCCCAGAAAGGTTCCTTTTTCCTTGACTTAGTGGAGAATTTAATTGTAAAAAATTATCCGTCATTACGCGAGGCATTAGTGTATAAGTTACAATAATCGTCCGACACAAGCCAAAGCGCACTCCTTAACGTATAAGGAAAGGCTAAAACAACTACAGGTATAATAAAATTCGTCCTTCTGGCCAAAAATGGCGCTGAGATCGGCCGCAAAGTTCCGTCACAGCGAATTCCCGGTTTCCTTGTTTCGGAATTTATCTCATTTTCATTCATTATCGTTGGATCTTTATGTTTTCTTCGCGTCCTCACAGTTTCATTCATTCACAACATTCACTTTACCAAACTTGTTTCCAGAGGTCCTGTCTTCCACGTCTTCAGGGCAGAAGCTGATTCAGACCCGAACTTCTTTTCTGCTTCTTCTGCTCCTTCATTAAGGCCAACACCCGCCCAGTGCGACTTCCGTTTCCGGGTTATTTTATAATGGCGCCAATCCCTTTCGCCTCTTTCGAGGTGACTGCGTCTTTGTTTTCTGCCGAATCCTTTCCTGGCCGCCGCTTAAAACCTCATGAGTTCCTTTTCATTCTTCTCAATTCGGAATGAAAAATTATAAAAGCAGAAAAATGAAAGGCCGTCCAATTTAGAATTTTCCAGGCTCGGCTCTTTAAATGGAGATTTATTCAAGAATGAACTTGAACTAAACCTTGAACTGTTACAATGTTTACTTGGTTGCCCTTTGATTGTCAACGCCTCACATACCGTATAAGGCAAAATATCTGTTCTTTTCCGGTGGAGTCATGCACCGCATGCGATGGTCAGGGCTGCTTTGTGTTAATCGACACAATAGCTTTAATCGCTAATAAAACGCCAAAAGAACCACCTCTCGTCGTTCCAATTCTATTCTAATAAGCACCGCATTTAGTCCAATAGTAATATGCAGTTATCGCTATAATGGCTAATAAATATTAAACACTTATTTTAATGATTGAACACACCGCTCAGGGTCAACAAACGACGTTAGGGGCGCAACCGGTCGAACGTTATCGTATTGTTGCTCTTCGCCGCCTCATTTCGACAAAGCGAAGGCAGGTTTTCGAAAGTGTGATCTCCGAATTACAACCACGAAGTAATTACGTAAACAATTTTGCTTTGACTATTTCACGTGATGGGTGCCAACTTCAATAAACGATTATAATTAGTGTGAAATCTCTATTCGCTTCCACGGATCATCGCTTCCCACGAAAGTGTGCCTCCCAACAGACATTCTCTTTTATCCTACTCGCAAAGAGTAAATTCTATTTAATCTATGGGAAGCGGTCAAAGGGAGGCATGTGAGCAAAGGGCGACTGGTGTTCTGGCCGCTCTCATCGGTTTTCTCTTGGTCCTTCGTCCTTGTGCAGTAATTGACCAGTTAGTAGTTGTGTAGTTGCCTTGAAGGTTTACGAAATCTAAGGGAAGGGCGACCGAGATGAATGCGTGCGTGGGTTCGGATTAGAGCTGCTACGCCGTCTAATAAATATAATTGTCGCGGAGAGGAAAGTTTTCATTCGTTGACTGCTGTTATTTTAAAAAGGGAATGGGAAATTGTTGTAGACATCCTTCAAATTAATACAAAAAGATTTATTTATTATAATCAACAATCGCAGTCACAAAGTCAGCTCTTTGTAAAAATACGAATTAACGATTTATCACTGAATTTGTTGAAGGCTTAAAATTAGTAAAAAGAGGAGACATTCCAGTACTGACGAACTTGCTTATTTCATGCAAGAAAAAGAATCGCCTCCTAAGAAGAAAGGTTTAATACGGACAGGCCTAGACATCATAATGGCTAATAGTGGACGTTCAGCAGCAGGGCCTAGTCAACCCTTTAATGTTGACGCTTTCTTGGCCGAGCTCCTTCAAATGAGGGTGGAAGATTTCGGTATAAATCTGTCTGAGATTGTATACCAAGGCTTCCAACCTAGAGAATTCTTGCAAAGCATTGCAAGAAAAGCACAAATAATGCAGATTTCGGATGCACAACATAAGAGAAACATCCTTTATCTGGGCACCATTTGTGCCACAAGGGGAAGCAAAATCTCCAAAATTGCAAATTCAAATGGCACCTCACTAGCTGTGAGGACCAGATTAAATAACCTGATTGCGACCTACGATATAAAGGAGGGAAGACCTGATGGTCCAGTGACTGCTACTCTCCCAAGATTTTTGGCTATTTCAGCTCTGCCTGTATCCAAGCTGATAAATCAGGATGCAGGAGAATTGATTAGGAAAAAAAAAAATGAGCACGGCCTTAGCTCAGTGGTTTAAACGCCTGCTCGCTGGGAAGTCTGACGGAGTTCGAATCCCAGCGGCGGTGGGTATTTTTCTAAGGCCGTTCTCCCTCGCAGATGATTGGTCAGCACTGCGAGGTACCTAGACCACTGCTGGGAGGACGGAATGGCGTAGTGTTGCGCCTGGAAAGTCTGGCAAAACACTACGAAATTCCGCCTCCTTCACCTGCATTCACCTGCGAACACCTCGATGAAGTACTGTCAGTGGACTCGCCACCCGCTACAGTACCTGACATGTCCATTCAGGCGCTTTGCAAGCGAACAAAATGTTCGCAAAAACCCCGCGACCCTAACGGAAAAGCGGGTTAAAGAAAAGTATAAAGTATAAGTATAATCAACAATTAAATCAATAGCATTAGCGATTTGAATATTTTGCTTGTTAATTCGTCGACTTGTGCTAATGTTAATAAACTCTATAAAAAATATAAAATAAAAAATAATTCTGACAATTTATATAGTTGAAAGCATTGCTCTCTGTCCTGTCTATAATAAATGCAAATATTGCTCTGGAATACTTCTACTTTTGCTAGGCACTTACCATCAATATCTTTCGGTATAAAAAGGAAATATTAGTAATACAACAAAAAATCAATAAAAATAAAATTAAATGCCTACCTCTAACAGGTAAAACGGTAAACTCATTGTCTTTTAAAACCGGTAATTTAACTTAAAATCCTCTCCGTTCTATATATTAATATACATATAAATAATATTATGTAATAATTTAAAATTCTTTACGCAGGAATTTATCCCGTAAGCAAAGTTGCGGAATAAATCAATGATATTATGTCGGCCCCTCAAAGGAAATTGCTGACTACATTCGACATTCCTTTTCAGAGAGCGGCTGCTTGAAGAACACGGGGGCCGGGATCTTGCTGTGGGGCCCCTCGTACTTGCTGTCCTTTCGTCTGCTGGGGGAGGCCTTCTCGTCCGCGTCCCCGCCCTCCAGCCTCTTTATCCTCCCGTTGTTCTTCACCCACTCCGTCGTGAAGTCCAGCCCGTCCAGCCCGGAGTCGAACTTCTCCGAGGACCCGTCGAATATCCCCGAGTACTGACTGATTATCTCCCTCATTTTCATGAGGATGGTTTTGTCGTCGTCGAGGTTTTCCGTCTGCAACAGATCGGCCAGCAGAGGGGAAATGTTCTTCTGTTCCTTCTGTCGGTGGCCGGCGCCCAGACTGCACCTCCCGAACTCGTTCCGAACGAAGTTCGAAGAACCGAAACCGTCCGCGTGAACTCCCGGCCTTTTTTTACTTTTCCCGTTCCAGGTTCCGAATTTGTTCCTGTCCGAGACACTCTTCACTGGCTTTGACGACTGCGCGCTTTCTGACGCGGATCTGCCCGACGTGGCCGACCGACTTCGGGGGCCCTTTCGGGCCTCGTTTTCTTTGTTCAAACTTCTGCGGTACGAGTCGGTCTCGTTCATGTGAGAGTATCTTCTGATGGGCGCGTGGCTTTGGCTGTGCCTGCCCGGGGAGGAGCTTCTGGAACTGGCTCGCAAACTGTTCTTCGAAGGGGAAACTGTTTTCAGTGCGCTCCCGCTGTGTTCCCTCGAATTGTCCCGGGAAACCGCCTTTCTCTCTGCTTTTTTCTTCCCCTCCTCGATGGATGTCGTTCGACTGTCGTCGCAGCGGCAGTATTCCGAGTCGAAACCCTCTGCAAAAGAAATTCCTTTTCAATATGAAGGCAACAAAAGTGCCTAAGCAAAGCTGACGAGAATGCTCACCTCTGAGTTCGGATTTTCCCTCAAAGGAATGCGCGGGATGGCCGCTCCGGTGACTTTTCACGGAATTGTTGACGAGCTTTCCTTCCCCCACCAACGGCGACGACACAACCAAACCGAGACTGCGGTACCCCTCGTCCGACACCTCGGATCCGCTGTCGTTCTGTCTGCTGTCGTCATTGCTCGGAACCTCGTTCGCCTCCAACAGGACCTTCGCCCGTCGGCTCTGTTCGACCTCCAGGTCGCCCAGCTCTCCGGCGGTCAGGTACTTCACCTCGTTCTCCCTGGCCTCGGGACTGCTCTTCTTCTGTCGTTCGGGACTTGGCGCGGAGGGAGATCGGCTCCGATTCCTGCTGGCCGCTGTCGGGGCGTCGTAACTCCGTCGGCTCTGGCCCCCCGTGGGGGAGGCGCTTCTGTCCCGCTTCGAGTCCGGTTCCTGATGGGAACCGCTCTCCAGAAGGAAGCTCGACATGTACTTCGGGGGCTGAAGGGTGTTTTTGGCGTTGTCGCGCTTTGGCGTGGGTGACCGCGACCTGGAGGCATAGCTGGAGAGGAAATCTCGGGTGTCCCTGCCCCCGTGACCGCTGGACGAGCTGGACGCGGATGACCGGCGAGTGCGAGGCGGGGACCTGCCGGCGATAATTTATTAAAAGAACCACCACGGAAAAGAACCACTAGCCGGCGAGCGGCCGCCTTGGGACTTCGACTTACCGCTCGTAATGAACTTGAGCATTGTTTAATTCGATGGCTCCGGTGCCTTTGAGGATGAGTTTGGAAGAGAGGGCCGTCCTGTGGGCAGTTCTGCACCGGCAGGGGTCGTGCTTGTCGAGGTAATGCGAAAGAGTGTCCCAGCCGCCACCTACCCGCACCATGACGTGACTTCTCAGTATCTGAAACAGGCAAAGGTCATTTCCCCCGAATCAAACACCGACTGATATAAATCGAAACTGGCTCGAAGCTCTTGTGGGTATAAAGAATAAGAGGAGGCGGATAATCGTTTTGGGTCTTTGTGAATAAAATTAGCAGAAGAGACGACCGCACAGAAGTTGTTGCACAGATTTAATTCTTTTGTGCGGATCGCTGTTATAAACTGGTCGCCATTGGGGAAATTATAAGATGCAAAAATTGTACTTTGCGGTTGAAAAATTAAAACCCATTGGATTATCAAATTAGCAATCGATTTTGTGTCTTCGCAATGCATAAAACAATACATAAAACTTATAACCAGTAAAACCGGTTCGTCTAATATATATATATATATAATTTCATTAGAATATACTGATTCCATAGTGTATTTTTTTAAACGGTTCTGAGGTGATGCGGATTGCGCTGCTGCATTTCATCATTCAATTGAATAATTGATCCCGAACTCACCCTCACGAAAATTAGAATTTTCGTGTCTCCGATTCGGTACTTCCCTTCGGACACGCGGATCATTGGAAACTGAGTAGGGCAGGTACACTTCTCGACGAGGTCTCGAACCTGAAAAAAGCAAAAAAGCCATCGTTAGCCGTCGACGTCCAGGCCACACTTCATTCGGCAAATATAATCATCGAGTCAAAATGAATTTGGGTGGGACTTTGGTGCATTCCTCAAACATTCATTTCCTTTTTCGAACCAATATCCAGAACGAGGTCCTGGGCTCGACCTGCACCCAAACCTGCCCCTTAATATTCAATTTAGTCTCGGGGATTAGTTTAAATGAGAATGATGAGAGGAACGTCCTCATTATCAAGTCACACTCAGCTTGGGTTTGCACTTGTGCCCACTTTAGCACTTTTTTGGCCCTTTCGAGCCCGCGTTAACCGACGGTTCATCCCAAGAAAGCTTCAGGGACTTCGGCGCCTCCGACCTTTAATGACCACTAACCGTTCCGGATGACGCACAAACTCAGTGGCTGCCCTTAAAAGGGTGTGCCCCTGCGGTTCCACTCCTCTTTCCATTTTGTGGATTTGCCCAGGCGAGCTGCCCAGGCACGGATTGAGATCTCTGTGAAGACGATTTCCGGAGGCTTTTATCCCAAACTGAGATATCCTTTTGATGAAGCAGAAAATAATCGTGTGATCACGCTCATTCACGCGGTGTTTAAGGCAAACCTTTTGGAATTACTATTCATTGGAGTTATTTCCGGGGGCTAAAAATCGAATCAGCAAATTGGCCGAAGAGAGAGTTTGGGCGGCGGTGGCTGAGGAGTGGGATTCCCTCTTTGCCTTTGTATTGCGTCCTCGTAAAGCAATTACTCGCTCGAATACCGCATATTATGCCGTGAGACTGTAGAGTATAATTCTGTCACCGATTAAGCTCTGCGATGCTTTGCTCATAAAATACTTTTAGAAGTGATTGAGCCTTCACTTACTCAACAATCTCTTAAAATTGTGTCTTTTCAAGATTTTGCACTTTTGCCGTTAAGTTAAAAATGATCATTTTACTCAAGAACAAACTCAAGAACAGCAGATTCGAGTTGGGTAAATTCCCAAAAGTGACGTTCTCTAAAACTCATTCACTAAAAAAAGAGAACAGCAATTACACACATCTATGTGATGCTGTGGGATGACTTGTAAATGTAAAACCGTTTACGTGAAGGTCGCAACGGTCAAAATTCATAATTAAGTACTTTTTCGTAGGTATCGCATAGATTAAGTTACGCACTTAAAGAACCGTATTCCAAAACAGAATGATTACGTTACACCTTTAAAGAACCATATTCTAAAGTATAAAGATTTATTTTTTAGAATTTAAGACGGCCGAAGCGAAAAGTCTCCAATTAACTTTGTCTTTACTGTAAGCAAATGCACATCGTGGAGAGGAGAGCGATTATTTTTATTTTGGCGGAAACATCTTTGGGAATATTATTTTTGTGTGGGGAAGCAGCGCAATCAAACTTTTCTCGGCTCCCACAGTCGATCTACCTGTTCTGCGCAAAGCATACACGAAACAAAACAAAAACTGTTTAATTTAGCCTCCGTAATTAATACGCGACCGCACCATTTCACGCCGTCGACCTTCCGTTTCCGTCGTACCGTCCTTTACAAAATTAGCGTTAAAAAATTTATTTTTAAATGTACTCCGCCCGTTTATTTTCTCCTTAAGTGCACGGATTCTAAACAATGATAATAGTCCGCCATTACTTTACTCGAAAACCCCTCTTGCAACTCAATGGAGGAAATGCAGCTTTGGACAGAGTTCTTCGAATTAACTAATAAGAGAAGAGGAAGAACCTGAATGAGTGCAGATGCCACGGGCGCATGGGCGCATGGGCGCATAGGCGCATAGGCGCATGGGCGGCGTAGCACAAGGTGCCACAGGCTGGCCCAATGTGAGATGGTTTGCCTCTGGGAACTGGGACCTTTTCAGATTTGGCCTCCCACTAGACTGTCGGTGGTGGAATTGAAAAATAAAAGCTCTCCGCAATGACAAAAGTGAAATTTTCTAAGATAATTTCATTATCCCGCGTGATTGTGTAAGAGATTCTAATTGAAAGCGTTAGAACGGGCTGATAAAGAAATCGTGAGTAGGCTTATGTTTCTCAAAATCCTTAACCTTTGATCTTCTATTAGGGCAGGATATTCGAGCTTAAAAATCACCAATAAAAAGTCCATTTCTTGGATTTCATAATGATCGATATTGGAAAGTCACGTGGGAGCCGAAGGAATTCGCGGGAAAAATTCTTCGATGCGGTACTCATGATAAGGCGGTTTCAATGAGGATTTCGAGTGGTTTCTTCTGAAGACCGCTGCCGTCAGGAAGGTAAAGAATGACGTGTGCTGACGGAAAGCAAAAACTTGGCAAACACGTGCTTTTATTGATTCTCGTGATTCATCCGGTGACTCCGTAAACTTCAGAGTATGCACGAGAAACGACAATTTTCATTAATATTTATGAATTTTCCATTTCGATTGCAATTCGAAAAAAGCATTTCTTTCTTCGGCGATCGCACACAACATTTTATATATTAATATATAACAAAATTTATTTATAGTGAATTAAAAGATGAGGCATAATTTGCACTCAACAAATGACAAACTTTACTGCAAATAAATGGTGAAACTTAAAACTGTTTTTGTATTTCACACGTTTTTTTAATTGGTAATCGATGATAACAATGACTTTTTCATAAATAATATATTCGGGCAAATGATAGCGAATTAGCGGAAGCACTTACCATTTCATCGAGACTTTTCAGGTCGTTGGTGACTATCTGAGGTATGGGTCCATAAGGAACAGACTCTCCCTCGTCCTCCGAAGACTGGTCTTCGCCGTCCCCGCTCACGAGGCGCTGCTCGGCAGCGATTTCCCTGTCGATCTCCCTCTCCATCTGGACCAGGATGGGGGCGAGCATCCCGAATTTGGCCCCCCGCCTCGCCACCTCGAGCAGGCACAGGATCACGTTCTTTTCGTTCTTCCTCATTATGAGATCGTCCGTTTCGAACAGAAGGCATTCGAGTATTTCGAGTCCGTGCCGGCAGAAATCTATGAAATTGGATACGTTGTCCCGGGCGAAGAAAGTGCCGGGCTTCGCTGACTCCCGGTAGAGTATTTCCCCCATTTTGGTTATGGGAAGAGCTCTCTTCGTCATTATGGAGGCTGTCAGGGACTGGGAGGACGTCATCCTGCGAAGGTGTTTCCTGGCGACGTACTCCTCGGCGGATTTCTTCACGCTGTTGGCGTGCTGCAATGCAAAGAGAAAAAGCAAAGGCTTAGCGAAACGGCTCAAATCAAATACAATTTCAAGGGCGACCAATATTTTTTATTCGCGCATTGATTAGTATTCATAAATGGACGGCCATTTCCAGCAATCCATTCGTAACTACGTTTCCTTTGGCGGTTATTACACCAAATTGTTCTACATCTCCATTTGGGTTTTATGACGCACTTCCTTCTTCCTCACATGTCAAAGTCTCCCTTCTCTTTCGTCACGGGGAATATCCCTCACCTCTCATTACTATTAATTAACTGAGTAAATTTTAAGATGTCCGCCCTCATTGAAATCGCCTCAGATATTATATTTAGGTAAGAGTGGAAGAGTGGTAAAAGGCGAGAAGGCGGTTTTGGGCCCTGAATACTATCTCGATTTCGAGAAGTGCAACAAATACATGACGAAATAAACCGAAAAAGGAGAGAAACTGAAGTTGGGGTTGTTTGGAATCGGGAGAATATAAAAAAACTCATAATTCTAAAACCGGTTGTTGTTAATTTAAAATCCACTCGAAGGGAATAAAAGGATTTCAAAGAGAGCAAACGCTCTCAAAACAAACACACGAATTATGTTCGACTTTATTACACAACAACATCATTTTCATCGATATCGGATCTCCATCTCATTTCGTGTAAGAGGAACGAAAAGAACGAAAAGTTAGGGCAACTGCTTCACGCGCTTCTATGGAAATGAAATATAAACCTTTTAGAAGAGAACTAGGCCGCCGAAAATGAACTCAAGGGGTAACAGTATTCGGTTATTATACAATTTACAATGCCGCCGTGAAATAATTATGGTGCAACGTTAAAGGTAACTTGCCCCGCACTTATAATGTCAACTCGGCTCATTGTGTAAATACTTTAAAAACCGGTTTCAAAACAAATTAAAGACGAAATTGCGTGTGTGACACCATATCTGCTGAATGGAAAACCGTTAATGTTGACTGAGTCAACTGCTCATTGCAAAGTGGAATGCATTCAAATGCTAAAGTTTTCGAAGGAGGAAAAGCGTTCCTTCTTTACATTTGACAGATAACGCTTCGAAAAGACGGCAAAAACAGATATGCGATCGCCTTCGATCTGCGAATGGCGAACATGATTCGCAAATATGCTTTTATTATGCTTTCATGAGACGGGCCGACTTAAATAATGGCTATTTTCTCTTGGAATAAATCCGAACAAAGATTTCTTTATTGGGATTGTTTTCCCTGGTCGCGACCTTTGGCATGGAACCTTTCAAAAATATAGCTATTATAAAAAGAAACTCATGAATATTGATGAAATCAATAAAATTAATACGGGAAGTAATGACTAAATTCTAATAAATTATAAAACACGGAATTGTTTGGATGCGATCTGACACTATTCTAATTAAAGAGTAAGAAACTGCTTCTGGCCAGAGGAACTCGCCTAAAAATAAAAAACCCATCAAAAGCTTATCTACAATGGGTCAAATAACAAGTTCAACTAATTCTTAAAAGCACAAAAAACAGACCAATTTCATTCATTCATTCTTTATAGGGTTTCCATATACGGCCTCAAACGATTGTTTCTCTTTTATTTTCATTTTCAACTGCTTTCGGGATAAAATCGTCCCGACGTTTTTCTATATCTTTCACCTTTGTTGAAGATGGTAGCACATAAAGTACAAATTACTGTGTACTTAAAAAATTATTAATAGATTCGCATTGTGGTTGCACGTTTCGTATTTCTTCGATTAGGTAGATAAGTTAAATTTAAAGGCTTGGCTAATCAACCACCACTTAGGTGGAATTTTGTGGTTTTCATAACTCCAACGGCCACCCACTTGCCATTCCGACAAGAAGTGCCGACAGAAGTCGATAGTCATCAAAATAATATGCCACTATGAACGCAGTGTACCTCTTGCTAAAGTCGTGTATGAAACGGTTCGTGCACCCATATAAGCAATACTGTTAGATTTAAAATTAATTAAGAACCTCGATCCGGCCTAATGCTTTCCTTTGTTTGTAAACCGTTTCCCGTAAAGGCATTTACTAATCGTTAGAACAAATCCATGGCCTGGCGGTCCGTGACAATTTCTGCTGTTTCGTAAAATGAGTCATGAAAGACTAAACATTTTCAAAGCAGACACGAAAAGTTTTGCCACGAAATTCATACCCTCCCATCCCGGACGGACATTTCCAGAACTAGTTTTCTTAGCGTGACTCCGCGGTAACTTCTCCGTAACTTCTCAGGCACAGGTTGAGACACTGACCTTTCTTAATGGTCTCACGAGCGGAGCGAAAGAACAATCGCCACCTCAGCCATTGATAATTACTTTTGACAGTTCACGACCGAAATATTTCAGGCTTTCCCGTCCGAGACCTCAGTTCTCCCTCATTTGGGGAAAAGCCAACAAGACAGCCGTTACGGGGTGTGTGTGCACACTGTCTTGTTAATTAAAATCTAAGGAACCACCGAATTATCGTCTATCACGCTATGTCTTTATGAAGCAGAGCAATGGCATGATGCTCGGTGCATTCGGTTTTTCAGCAAATGTATTATTGTATCTGATATTAAAGTATAGACTGGTATCTATTGATATAAAATCGCACACTACGTGCGACCCAACGGGGTTTCTAATTACACAATAATAAAATGACACCATCGGTGAATTGAATGAAAGCCGAAATGAAGCGATATAAATAAAGGTAATTAATTACCTTGCAGAGAACCACTCCAGTTTCGAGTTTATCCAAAAAATTATCTACGTTGAGTTCTAATTCGGAGTACAACATGTTCAACCATTCTGCCAAATCTTCTTTCATCGCATACAGATACTCTTCCGAAGATTTAAACGGCCTGTAAGGCCTGGCTTCTAACAAAACACCCGCCATATCTGAAACAGAGAAAAAACAATATTTCAAAGGTCTCTGAAGCAGGTGAAGCTCAATTAAGTTGTCCACGGGGGCAGAGATTTATCGCAAGGAAACGTCCTTCCGAGAAAACAATTTCTTTTTTTCTTCCCCAAAAAGAACCCGATGCCGTTGAATGCAGTTCGAAGAATGCACAACAACAATTATTAATTACTTAAAAAAGCAAGGTCACTCACTGAACCAAGGCCGTAACACTACTCTCTGACATAACAAGAAAATTCTCATTTTTCATTCAACCATATGGTTGGCGGTCGCCTTTCCGAGAAACTCTGCCTCTCCCGCATCGATTCACAAATAAAACCGCTAAATTACAATGATTTGCATGCAAACAACGGGGTTGTCATTGTGGAAAGTCAGGAGAGGGCAGAGATATGAGGAAAGTCAGAAGATTGTTTCATAACATGCCGGGCGGGTATCGGATTATTCACAAACAAAAAAACGGTTGAATTCCGCGAAAAGGCAAGAGGCCAGGAAACTCGAGGAAAGCGCTTCTTTGCCAAATTACTGGAATTCGGGTCAAAAGTTGAAAATTCCTCGTGAAAAAGGCTGTCAATGACCTTTTAATTCGCACGGCAATGACAAAAATTTAAAAAAACTGCCTACGCTTTCGCATCTCTCAAATTGCGGTTTCAAAATTGTTCAGAATGCATCGGCGTTAACGACGAAACAATTACACAGCGCATTTCGTATCTTTCACAAATTATTCGCGTTTTATCGTTTCTCTGCTAATCAATCACAATCAAAAAAAGAAAACGCAGACACATCGAAAATTATGCGTGGCCATTCTTATATTTTGCCTGAAGACCAACCCCAAAGGCACAACAACGCCGAGGACGTTCATAATCTCTTCCTTTTCATCGTATTTGTTTTTTCACATAAAAAAGTTACTGTAGATTTTTCCAACGGACCTTGTGGATGACTACCGGTGGTGTAAAAGGCGCTTGTTCTTTCCCTAATGCAAAATTTTTTTTTTTTCTCAAGAAAAAATGTCTTCTTTCAGTAAAACAGGTTTTGATGGCACTCAAAGGAGAACCAGTGCAAAATTTAGTCTGGGTGTTCAATGGAAGCACATGTTGAAGAGTTATTGCTATTATTATTGTTATTATATAACAGGATATTGAACTTGAAGGACTGGTGAAATTCTTAAGATGAAGAGGGGGTCAATTTTAGAAAAGTGTGACTCATGTGCTTTTTATGAATAAATGTTTCAAGGGAAGGATTCAAAACATTTGTCATTGGTTTTGGTCCATCTCAGACTTTTAACAACTGTTTCAATGAATTTTGATTATTATTTTTAATTAATTAAACATGAATTCTAACCTAAACAATTTGTTTAATAATTTTTATTCATTTAAAAAATAACAAAATGTTTAAATTTAAAGCAAAATTTCATGTCCAGTTTAATTTATTTAATTCTGAATCACAGCCTAATCATCCTTGGTTGTCTTATAAGGTTTTATACTTTTGAATATAATTTTTGTGAACAAATCACTGATGTAAGGCCAATTACAATGTCTTAAATCAAAGTGAACCCTTAAACTAAGAAGTGCTCTGCAGGAGGCAACAGATGCTGCAGAAAACACTAAACAATTTTTTTCTTATTTTATCTTTTCTGGTTGTCTATGATTGATTATTTATCTGCACATTTATTCTTATTTATTATATAATTATTGTTTATTTATTATTACATACTTAATGTCTATTTATTCACTATATACTTGTTTATTAACTTATTTTATTTTTATATATAATAGGTAGGCTTCTCTGCCCCCTAATCCAGACTGGTAATTTATTTATTTTTTTGTAAATTTGTTGTATCTTAATCTATTGAAAATATTATTTAAAAAATCTGCATTACATTGAAAATAATTTGTATAAAAAACCCTAATTCTTACAGGTGAAATAGGGAAGAAATAAAAAAAATGATATGTTTACTGGTAAAAGACAGGAAATTATTAATTTAAATATTTCATTAAATTTTAATGATTAGATAGCAAACAAAGCATTGATAAAATAAGTTTCAATAGCTTCTGTATTGATAACCTAATATGGAAAATTTGAATTATTATTTTGAAGTCAAAGCAGCACTAATTGAAACGAGGTTTGATTTGATGATTTTTCCCCCCATTTAATATATTTGGTTTTTACATTAAATTACATTTAACAAAAGGAATTTAACAAAAAAGTGAAATTGAATATATTTATTTGTGAAATTAAAGATTTCATTAATTTTATTGGGAATCATTATTTTCAGTAATTAAAGTTTCACACTTTATTATTATTTTCATTTTTTATCATTTCATCTTCATTAAAATTTTAAATGAATCCATTTTTCATTGTATGGACAAGAGGAAAAAATATAAAAAAAATATTACAGTTGAGAAAGAAGAGGAAAAGATGAATCATTATGGGTAAATGATAACTGATAAAGTTTTCTGATGGAAATGTAAAAAAGTGAAGACAACCTGATTGCCTCACAGAGGAACTCATTAACATTTTCATCTGAACTGACCCTGTACAATGTACCTGTTGGCTGAAGCAAGCATTTTTTCATTTTTAAGTATTTCCCTTTTCTCTTCACTCACTGCTTAAATAAATGCTCACTGCTTTCCATTATCTAAGCAATTTCTAAACATTCAGTTAAATATTAAATATCTTTTTCATTTATTTCGATCTAAATTCTGATTTTTCATCGTTGAAAATCGTTAAAAATTCATATTTTAGGAGTGGAATTTCTGAGGAGAAAACGCCCTGGTTATGATTTGAGGAGAGTTATAATTTTATAATCATTATTTTATAATTATAGGTGAGTCAATCATAATATATTTTATATTTAATATGAAATTAATTCTCAGAAAAAAACTTACCTATGATTCACTGAAAAACCGGATCAGATATATTTGCTAATAAAATTTAAAAAAACATAAACAATATAACACCCCAACTACAACAAATAAATTTATTTACTAAAAAAAGTGATCTTTTACATTTTATCCAATTTGATTATTAAAATTTAGTTTAGCGGTATTATTTAATTTAAGTAAAAACCCGAAAAGACTTCCGTCCGCTTCGGCCGCCGTCTCAACACTGAAGTAAATAGAATTCAATCCTTTGAGTCTCATTGGGACGCGACTAAGTGCTAAAAGGGTTTATGCTAAATTAAAAACAACTAACCTTTAATTAAGTATAGTTTTCTATTCTGTAAATTAATTAGCGTATTGTTGCAGTACAAGCATATTATCTAATAATTTATGTTGCAGATTTCCGTTACTCAGATTTATGAAATGAAAATTCCCTCACTAATAAAAAACATGCAACTTATTTTTTTAATTGATTTGAATTTTTGTTTTTTTCCACGAAAAATATTTTTGTCAGAAAATTTTAAAGCAATACTGCCAATCGCTTCATTAAGAACGTTTTAAAAACTTTTATACAATAAACTGGTTTTTGCTGGAAAACAATTTCAGTGCACCTGAATATGTATAAAAGTACAGTATAATTCTTTTTGAGTTAAAGCGAAATTTCGTATGAAATTCGAAGGAATCTATTCATGTCCTGGTTGTCCAGCCAAAAGTTACAGTTAACCTTCATTCTTTGCGCTTCAAAACTTCAAAGGAAACGAGAATATGAAAAAACTGGGCACTGGATTTCCTCAGAACACCATATTTAGCAGCTTATTACATATTCCCATTTAATTTTTGTTAAGTATTTAAATTGCCTATTTAAAGTATATAAATTAAAAAGTAATGGTTGCGCCCCGAAGGCAATGACTATGTTATATTAAACATTTCGCGCATTTCTTTATATTTATTTATGAATATTTATTTGCGTACTTATTAGGAAGAAAGGGAATGGAAATAAGATATTGGGTGTTTCAGTACCTGAGTTTTTATTTCTTGTGAACACATTTGGGCTTCTGATCGAATAAAAATGCCACAACGATTGGAAATAAAAGAGATTAGTTATTTTAGGCGAAATGCTTATGAAAAATATAAAGTTAAGGGTTGCGATATAGTACATAATTTATTTTTCGGAACCTCATAAAGACTCAAAATAATTTCATGAATAAAAAAGCTTATGAAATTTAAAAAAGTTTATTTGACTCCAATGAAGTAAAGTCCAGCCACGTGCATTACACTAACTTTTTGTCCGCTGCCTGCCCTTTTACAGGACCAATAATTGTTGTGGTTTCGGTTGTAATCATAGTGGTTCGCTTAACGGTCGTTGTAGTAGTCAAATGTTTGTTAAAGGGTGTTTTGACTTCGGTGATTTGCTTGCTTCTGTTTCGAGTCACAGTCACGATTGGCTCTAATTCGGTAGTTACTAAAGTTTGTACCTTCGTGGGACAACATTTTTGAATAGTGGTTATTTTCTTCTTTTCGGTCGCAGGCAGAGTTATCATTTCATCTGATTCATCGCTGATGAAGCTGGAACCTGGTGCATTTTCGGGTTTTGGTACATTCATGGCTACTGTCACATCGACACACCTTGTTTCTTCCTCGACTTCCTTGATTAATTCGCCCTTCATAGGTACTCGTGTAGTTTTTACTGTAACGTGGTCATTTATTCTGACAGTGCCTTGACTTTCTGTTGGAACAATTTGCTCTTGCTCCTTTTCATCGGAAGATGAAGAAGACATCTGAAAATTGTTTACAACAAAGTTTTACATTTTCATGGCCTCTAAGAAACCGAAATCTTTCAAATTTTACTGAAAATCAGGGCTTTCATTGGTTTCTTTGTCCAATTTGATTTATATTGAAGGATATTTCACTTAATTAAAAATATCTCACATCAAAAGTGAAAGTAAACGTATTTATAATCTGAAAAAAATTAATTTTAAAATAATAATAATAATTACCTTTACAGTTTTATTGGCTATAAACTGTTTAAACCAATATCTAAGTCAGACCATACTGCATCAACTTCACTTTCTTCACCTTCATTCTGCAAAAGTAAAATTAACACAAATCATCAGTGCCTCTGCACAGTAAGTTTCAACAATTTTTGCCAAGTTTATTAATGCAGTACCCCTTATGTGGTACAAGCTGTGGAAATGTGGTGGCAACAACTCACTTACTCATCCTGAAATTAAATTATACATTTCATTGTGTTCTTGCTGTACAGGATGACTCACACCCTCCCCCAATTGCACAAAGCAAATCTATTTTGAGACCAAAGCAGAATCAAGTGTAAATAATTCAATTGTTGTTTGTTGACATTACTTATGAAGTGAAGAATATCACAAGTAACACATCGCATAAAGTGGACAATTCAAGACAATTCAAGACAAACCTCATTTTCAGAATCTCCCAACTCATAGGTAGTGTTAATGTTGTCATCATCAGTCACTGTCATATAGTAGGAAGTATCTATTTTACTGCAATTTTGATTGAGCTTACTCATTGCTTCTTGAAGTCTTCTATTGCTGGGATCCATCCTGACACAGAAATAATGTTCATCAATTGACCGGATAAAATGATATTTTTAAGGATAAAAAAGGGATTTTGCTTACTGTAATGCTATCATGTATTGTTCTGTTGCCTTTTCTTGTTGATGATTTTTCAAATAGAGATCTCCCAACATTTGATAAAGTTTACAATTGGGTTGGATTTGGATTTGCTTTTCCAAAATACTGATGGCTTGTTCTAAATTAAGTTCCTGATCAAGGATAATAACTAGAAGATATACAGCAGGTAAATACCTGTCATCTTGCTGAAGAGCTTTTTCAAGAAGGCCTTTTGCTTTGCATACAGACACTGAATCTTTCATTAGCACTGATGCATACAGCTGAAAACAATTTCAAATGTTATTCAATGCACAAAGGGCTGAATTTAAATAATTCACTTTGCCAAAAGCAGTCTGATTACAGTGAGAGTTCTGGGGTTTTGCCCCAACTGTTTACAAACTCCTGAGGCCACAGTCAGTGCTTCCCTCAATCTATGCATTGCCACATAGCAATTAACCAGTCCTTCATAAGCCTCATATCTATAAGGTGAAAGGTGCATGGCTTCTCTGTAATGCACCACAGAATCCTGATATTTTTTAAGATCCAGAAATATAGCAGCTTTTAGCAGAAGACCCTCCACATTTCGAGGATTTAACAAGCATGCCTGGAAAATTAGGTTTTTTCATGAATGAAGATGAAAAGTTTGGAAAGCATTACAGCCATACCTTTTGTGCTAAATAAGCAGCTTTACTGGTCTTTTTATTAACATACAAATAGTAGGCCATGGTAATCCATGTTTCAGGCCCATATTCCCTGAGTGGAACATAAGTAGGAACCAATTTTTCCAATTCAGCCAATTTTTTTTCTTTTGCAAGAAGTGATGCCAACATGTCCAGACCTTTTTCCAGTTGAGGTTCTATTAAGTGTGCCTAAATCAAAAATGTTTTCTGAATATTCTTTAGAAAGATTTCTCCGGGGGCTAAATAATTATTCATGAAAATACCCTTTGCAATACAGAAAGTGCATTTTTAGAGTCTCCAGCATTGTAATAAGTCTCTCCTAACATAATAAGTAAATTGTGATTGTTTTTTATGCAAGAATGTTTGTCCAATTGTTTTAAAGTGTTAATTGCATGCCCATATTCTCTACTATTTATCTGGTCATGAGCCTTGATCCAAGACATAACCCTGCCAAAAAAAATTATAAAATTTTATAATAATACTATAAAAGTTGCCTTAAAATTTAGTGAAATTAACAAATGCAAAACATGTAAATATATTTCAGTGTGTGGGCAAATTTTTCAGCAATGAAACAAGTAATTTAGATAACACAAACTCACCAGTCAATGTTACTGATTCCTTTTTGTGCTGCACATTCCAAAACAAAGGACTGAACTTCTGCCCCACTTAATCTTAAATTAAGTAGTCCTTCTATAGCCTCTAGAGCCAATGGACATTCCTTTAAATAAATTTAGAGCAAAATCTGCATCCATGCCTTTTGAAAAATTATAAGTTATAAAAAATTTCTTACCTTAAGGACTTCTTTAAATGCATAAACAGAGGACCTTTCCATTCCACCAAGGTGATACAGTTTTCCTAATGCCATATTTACTTTAGGGGATCTCTGTTTTCCAGGTATTGTCTCCAGAACTGTTACAGCTTCTTGATTCTGTTTCAAATTGATATGGCACAAATGAATTTGATATTTTATATCTGTAAAGACAATGACCAAAATATTTATTAATTGGGCAAGGCAGCTGTTAATGATAGAATAAAAATAAAACTTAATTAACTGATGAAATATAAAGCTTACCAGTATCAGGCATAAACTCCTTCAAACTGGCTGATGTTTTATGAGATCCAACACATTTAAAATATCCTTTGCGAAACTGAAGTGCTTTATTGTACATAGATTCAGCCCTCCTGTATTGCCCAAGTTGAAATAAAGAATTCCCATAGTAGACATATGTTTGAAACTTTTCTGGTGATGTGGCTTCAGAATTCTGATCCATTGAAAGTGCAAAGGATGCCTGAAGTACAGTAGTGAAATTTTACTATTTTCAACAATTACATCAATCAATAAATAATATAAAATGCCCATGAAATAAAAAAAAATAAAATACTACAAGGCGTTATTAACTGTACTGCTTAGTAACAGGGCATTGGCATTATAATAAATTGTATTGTAGTAAAATAATTCCAAAATATTTCAAAAATAATTATGAACATGTTAAGATGCTGTAAAATTAATGTTTATTTTTCTCGAAATATCGGTGAAATATTTTTAAATAAAATAATGAAAGTATAAATTACCAAAGCAACGACATTACTGTACAACTGATTTTCAAAAAGAACTTTAATTTGATCGAATAAATTGCTCATTTTCATTAACTATCACCCTATTTGCCCATATTAATTAGTAAGCCAAAGTTTTTAAAACTTTCTCTCCCAAATGCCTTTGAGGTCGCGAAACAATGTAATCCTGTAATTGTTTATAAATTTTTAGAAACTTTTTTGTTTACAGGGCTATTTATTTTTTTTAAATGTTTTCTTAAAGTGATTTTAAAAAAATTCCTTCAAAAACGAAAACAGTAAAGTGTTAAAACGGTGATAAATTTTTTGTGTTTTATTAAAATGAATAATCATTTGATTAGAAAATCCTTTTTAGGAAGCTATGCTTAATTTTCCATAAATAAAAATTGGTTTGTAATTTCTCCGCGACAAAGTGTCTTATTCAAAGCATCAAAATGTCAGATTGGTGACGTCAAAAACAACTGTCTTGGCCGCCATTTTATTTGTCATAAGTAGTAAAAAATTTTACCCTTCGGTGAATATCCGTCTGTATCTTTTACATCGTTGTGTTTATTTGCAATCTTTTTAATCGTTGGTAAAAATAAAGGTTGCAACTAATGGCAGAGACCGACAAATTAAATATAGATAATATTATAACCCAACTATTAGAAGGTAAATATTCTATAGTTTTCTTTAATGTAGCTGTTTGTTTTTAATAGTAGGCCTTGGCCTTCGGGCTTTTATTTACATCGCAGTTTTCTGTGCAGATGCAGTTTCAAATTTCTACAACTATATACCATTAATTTATTCATAAGCTTTTATTCTATAATTAATTGCGATTTTAGCAAATTTTTATATAGCGCAATTCGCCCCTCCCATATAGGCCAAGGTTATGGAATAGTTTGTACAAGAACAATTTCGCTTGTTGCAACAAATTGTCAGTCCAATTGTACGTTTCTCAGCATTTGTTAAAATTAACTCATAGCGTCGGGACTGTTTAAATATTGTCCAATTATAATAAACATCCAAATATATGTACTGTGTTGTGTTTCAAAAGCTTCATTTATATACTGGTTGTTATATAATAAACATTTTTGTATATAAAGATTCATCTTTTTAATGTATTAATAATCTTTGGAAGGAGTTTCTAATTAAATTTACACTGTTTTTTAGTGAGAGGTGCCAGACCAGGGAAGAATGTTCAACTAACAGAAAATGAGATCAGGGGTCTCTGTTTGAAGTCAAGAGAAATTTTCTTGTCTCAGCCAATTTTATTGGAGTTAGAAGCTCCATTAAAAATATGTGGTGAGTATGATTATTGCACACTTTAAAAGTTCATTAACATTTTAAAATGGAAATATGTCAGATTGAATAATTATATACTTAACATATTAAAAATTCTCTATTGATTTGCTTCTATAAATGTTTGAGTGTTTCATAAAAGCCATGTAAGGTGTTGCCAAGGACACAACTGAGATTATTATCATTTAATTTTAAGTGTTGATTAATTCCAGAAGAATCCAAATTTAAGTTAGTGGTTTTTTAATTTCCTTTTTTGTGGAAATCATTATTAATTATGAATAAAAAAATTAGCTGCTGTCATTTAATTTATTAAATTATTAAAAGTTATAGCAGTGATTTTTTTTAAGCTTACAACTTTTTAAGCTTTGTTGAGTTTACACAAATAAAATTTGATGGTGATCCAAAGTTTAAAAGTTAAAAAAAAACCCCAGGACACAAAAGGCATGGATTTTTCTTTCATTTCAGCACTGAAATATTTTTGTTCTCACATTTCAGGTGACATTCATGGGCAATATTATGACCTTCTTCGTTTATTTGAGTATGGAGGTTTTCCACCGGAATCAAACTATTTATTTCTTGGGGATTATGTTGATCGTGGGAAACAGTCTTTAGAGACAATATGTCTTTTGCTGGCATACAAAATAAAATATCCAGAAAATTTCTTCTTGCTTAGAGGAAATCATGAGTGTGCAAGTATTAACAGAATATATGGATTTTATGATGAGTGTAAGTTTCCACAATTAGATATAATTATCCAAAGCACATAGTCAACTCATGTTAGTTTCCTATAAAAGGAAGCATTAAAGTGAATCTATTTTTGCTTCTCTGTGACTGACTTATGTTCTTGCATTAAGCACAAGCATAAATTGCAATAAAGTAAATACAGACTCAAATGATGAAATTAAACTCCGCAGTCGATTCACTTGGAGTCGGCGTTAATGAATCATTGATGACGACTTAATCACACTTAGCATTAACTCATAAAATAAATTTTTCAGGTAAGAGAAGGTATAATATAAAATTATGGAAAACCTTCACAGACTGTTTTAATTGCCTCCCTGTGGCGGCAATTGTTGATGAAAAAATATTTTGCTGTCACGGAGGTTTGAGCCCTGATTTACAATCCATGGAGCAAATTAGGCGTATTATGCGGCCGACAGACGTACCCGATCAGGGTTTATTATGCGATTTACTTTGGTCGGATCCAGATAAGGTGAAGCATCTGAACAGTTTTCCGTCGTCCGGGATTTTATTCGAGCGGACGAGTGAAGAGTTGTTTTCTTTTCAGGACACAATGGGTTGGGGGGAAAATGACAGAGGAGTTTCATTCACGTTTGGAGCAGAAGTTGTAGCAAAGTTCCTGAGAAAACATGATTTCGATCTCATTTGCAGGGCTCACCAGGTGCGCAGATCGGTTTTTATTTCGAGTGATTCACGTGCCAAATTATAATTGATGCCATGATTAATCCTATTTCAGGTCGTCGAGGACGGGTACGAATTTTTTGCCAAACGTCAGTTAGTGACTCTTTTCTCCGCGCCAAACTATTGCGGCGAATTCGATAATGCAGGAGCTATGATGTCGGTCGATGAAACTTTGATGTGCTCCTTTCAGATATTGAAGGTATGATTCTCTTGGAGTTTTCGTGAAGTGGGATGTTGAGGCAAACATTTCGGCGACTGCTTATTGTGAAAATGTTGTCTTTTCAGCCTGCTGATAAGAGAAAATTTGCATACGGAGGACTGAATTCAGGTCGGCCAGTAACGCCGCCTCGGGGTGCTGCTAATAAGGCAAAGAAGAAATAAACGCAGGACGACAAGTTAAAATTATGAATTAAATATTTTTTATTTATTTATTGAACACGGCCAACGGTCGTGCTCAAACTCCTCCAATGACCGGAGTCTTCCACAATGGGATGATCTTTAGTAAACACATTATAGTGGATTGGGGTACAGTTAAAGTTGGAAATGGATTTACCAAAGAAGTTGAAACCAACCTGAAATTAGAAAATGCTATCGTTACTCGAATTGTCACTAAATATGATGGTTGTGTATGAGAGTAATATTTTAAGTTCAAAAGTGAGATGGAATGAAAACTGTTCTGCTTCTGACCTAATGCTGCTCTAATTCCTAATGTAAGAGACTAAAGACTACATTATAAATACATGATATTGGATTTTTAAAATGCCGTTTTAAATCTAACAATTTTAGAGAAAGTTATGCTCCCAGGGTAACTTTGAATTTCAAATTCACAAAATCGTTTTTGTTTGAATGGTATGTTTAATTTTTTAAAATAAACTTTGCTTGAAATTTTAGTTCTAAACAATGTATTATAAAATAGCCTTAAGAGATTTTTAGGTACTCAAGCATTAATTAAAATATAAAAAAATGAGGTGAAAAAAGAAAATGCATTTCTTTGTGCACCCGTCTTGAAAGTTGTGGTTTGACTCCGGTTCTTGAACATAGCGAATAATACAACTTAATGATTCCTTTATAAATTTATATAAAGAAGAAATTAATTGGAGTGAAACGAATCGGATTCTGCGCGATTAGTACTCTTGTATTATTGAAAGCATCGATTACTTCGAAGAGCTCACAGCTCTCAATCAGTGATTTCCATTCCACCTAAACTTTTCTCTTTATAATCTCATAAAGGTATTATGACTTGCCGCATTAAAAATTTGTAAATGAATCATTATGTTAGAATATTCACCCATTACCAGGAACCGCATCCAATCGCGAGATTCTCACCGAGTTAATTACTGTTGGTACAGTGAATTCTGATCTTCGGAGCATTCCTTCGGCGAGTTAAGGAACCACTAAACAAACCTCATCTGCTTCACATCCAGAATGATCAAAGCATTCCAGAAACTGATTCTGGCACTTCCTCCAGCAGTTCCTCTTCCACCACTCCTATTTACCCCGTGACCTTAAAAAGTGCAAATGGCCAACGCTAAACCAACGAACTCTGTCATGAACAGCAGATGTACATAGAAAAAATCATTTAATGAATAATTTAGGTGTTCATTTTAATCAACATTAACTTGGTGGTGATTCTCGGCATGTTTGCATGTTAACAATATGTTTTTTTATAGTGTATTACCTGTTTTATTCTTTTTTTGATTGTTAAAATCATCTAAATCACTGTAATGGACTAAACCGCCTAGCGAACATCGATCGTGAGTTATAAATTATTGATTTATTTTTTTGAAAAAGAAAACAATAAAACCTACTGAATATAGAAAAAGTGAAGAATCACCTACGGAGTATTCGAACTACTCTGAAGAAATCCCTGAATAATCTTTCTGTATGTGCCATTTCACCAGCAAACGCAGCGGCAGACAACTCCTCAAGTTTATTAGAGAGACGGTTATTAAAATGTAATCAGAGGTGCTTGAAAGTCTAAAAATCGGCAACAACAGGAATAATCAGGACGCCAAGTCAGCACCATCATCAGCACACGGCACGAGCTCCCAAACATCTCAGAAACCAGGAGATTAAAATGGTTTCAGTCAAAGCTTTCCACGAAGAGTTCGCGGAATCCGACTTACTTGGTCTTTTCAAATGGAATGAAATGCCCAATCCCGACCCAGTCGACCCAAAGATGGAGAAGAGGCTTCGAGTGAGGCAGACAAGGATTATTATAAAATCAGAATACCTTTTTTTTTTACAAAACCATTTTACTAGTCTTCCGCAGAAAAGGAATTTGGAATTAAAGTCTTGAACTCTTATAACATGGGCAATGACAACTCACATGCACAAAAGGGAGTCTCCAAAATTCTCCATAGCAGCCGCAGAACGCGCATTGTTTTTTATAAATATCATCTCGAGAGAAGGGAATAATGCTAATAGATTTTTCGTTTTAATTCGGCTCAAAAAATTTTGAAGACCCCCTTCACAAGAACAGTATTCCATAGTAACTACTCAGTCTTCATTGCCTTTTGAAGGAGGCTTGCTTCACATTGCACACTAAAGTGCAGAATAAAATAAAAAAGTACAAAAGGGGACTTATTATTACTACTGCATAAAAGGGTAGTGAGTTATTTTCATATAACTTGGCTACTAATATTTAATTTAAAATTTTATTTTAATTTGACGAACATTTACAAGAGAAAATTATTAATTTCCAGAAACGTCACGGCATCTCCATGCTGCGTTCGTAACTCTTATTCAAGTCAAGGCAGTAAGCAAAGCTAATTATACTACTCAGTGTTAGCGTGAGTCTCACACTCCGAGTCGCCCTTTCCAACTGGATTGGCAGGGATCGAAGCACAGCTGAAACGGCACTGGTCGGACGCCACGACTTTGTGGCGTCAGCAATCAGCGCTTTGAGCAATGCCGTTTCAACTGCAACTTCATAAGATAGCTGGGGAACATTCGAGGCGACTAATACTTAACGATGGGGCGGATCCTTTCCCCGAATTGGGAGGACCTATGAGGAGCTTTCACTATTTGTTGGCTGTTAATGTTCCCCTGTTTGAGAACCTGCTGGAAACTGTTGAGTTCCCGCTGTTCTTGTTTGTTGTATATCCTCCTCCGACTTTTTCTCTGAGCGCGATGCGGGGTGCCTTTCACGATTTTAGCCTCTTGAACGAAATTGGGGTACGTTCCGACGAGGGAGGGATATAAATTAGGATCGGAAAATCGCGTGGGTTTGGGGGGTATGTTCTGCGGGACGAGGGAAGACCGCAAAGTGAACTGAGGGTTGCCCTCTCTCTGACACTGCTGACATGGATAAGGCACCGGGTAGGCCTGGGGGAAGTAAGGCTGCACCACGTCCGAGTTGGTGTTGTTCCCGGGGCAGTACGGGTAGAACACGACTGGAATGTAGCCTATTATTCCCTGAGGGACGAAACCTTCCGAGAAAGGCGATTGAGTCGTTGATGGTGGCGATGGCCTGATGGTCGTAGTGGCCGAAGTTTCATTCTTAGGCGAAACTAAGTAACAGGGACAGTTTCCTGGACTCGGGACTATTGGCACGGGGTACGGTATTATGTATATGGGAGGTGCACAGTTCGGGGAGGATGAATCGCACCCAGACCCTTCTGGAGTTTGCCCGGGGTATTTTGGCGTTGTTTGCGATTGGCCAGGATACTGAGGGACTCCAGCTGAACCACCGGAGGGAAACTGGGGCGGAGAGCCTTCCCCTGGAACTTGAGGTTTGAAGTGAATCTGGTCAGGAGTTTCTGTTTGGGGAGTCGAGGCGACACCAGTGCCTGGTCCGAACGGTTCTTCCGGTTTGAGCGTCTCCTGTCCCGTGCCTGTTGAAGGGGGCCGTGCCCCGGACTGGCCTTCTGGATAAGAGGGGAAGCCGCTTGGGATCTCTCCCTCCTCAGGACCTGCGGCTTCGAAATCAGTTGGTTCCTTCCCTGGTCGAGTGGGGTGTGGAGTCGCAGTTGCAGGACCGACAGGTTTTCCTGCTCCACCTTCGTAACCTGGTTTAGCCTCTCCCGGTACAAAGGGTTCTGGTGAAAGCTCAGGTTTTGTAGGAACGTAAGGTTTTTCGGTTTCCTGGAATGGCTCTTCTGGTTTTTCTTCCGGTTGGAATGGCTGCTCTGGACCGGTTGGTCGGATGGGTTGTGAAGGTTCTCTTTCGGGATATTCAACAGGACGGTATCCTTGGTCGGGTTTTTTGGAAGTCCCGGTTTCGGATTCTGTAACATGTTGATTTAAATCAGTTGAGAATTCTCCCCCTGCTGGGGTTGATGGGGTGTGCGCGGGGGTGCCGCTATCTTTATCAGTCACTTTATCTGGAGCAAATGGTTTTTTGGAACTCAATTCGAAATGCACATCCGGTTTCTGACATCCTTCGTCATTCCCTTCACACTCGGACACGCCTGACGTAACGATTCCTTCTGTGGTTGCTGAAGGCGGCCGTGCCGGGTAAGTGAATTCTGGATAGGGTTTAATTCCCGCCGGAGGATAAGGGCAGTCTTCTTGCCCCGGTCCTCCACAAAGTGGCGGAGGGTATGTGGGATAATCGGGCTGACCTGGAATCACTGGCAAGCAATCTCCTTGTGACCCGTCGCAATTTGAGGACTCCATGCACGCATTGATGCACTCTGCGTCGAACGGCGAGCAGTTGCAGAAGAGATCAGTCGGTTTTCCTGGCCTGGAGGGTCTGTAGGTCGTTATATCTGTAGATCCTTCGAAAGGCGCTTTAGTGGTCTCTCGGTTTGAGTTCAGACAGTCCAGCATGCATTGTATATCCTTTGGATCGCACATGCAGCTGACCGAGCTCGTTGTACTGCCGGGCCTTGAGACGCCAAAGGAGTCGGTTTCCCTTTCTGTCGTGCTGCACGGGGGCTGTTGGAACCCTCCGCAATTGGGGTGCTTGTCTTCGACGAAATTCGGTATGTCAGTGGATTCATCCACTCCACCTGGAACAACAAACACATCTGCAATACCTGCTTTCGATAACAACCGCACCGTTTCTTATAAAATGTTAAATCACCTGCAGTCGAAGGCTTCATTTCCGGCGTTTCGGGTTCATTTGTTCCCTCCGGGGTTGGTTTAAAGGAAGGACGAGACGGCGAAGGTCTAGGAAAGTATCCAACTGTTGGGTATTCTGGTTCCAGAGGTTTTTGTGAAGAACCGATGGTTGTGTCGGGTCTCATTGGTTTTCCGGGAGAAGAAGGAGCTAAACTGCCAGGACCCGTGGGTCTTTCAGGGGTGTATGTCCCCGAACCAGAGGGCCTGGAAGTTGTTCCAGGGAAACTTGGATAAGCAGTGGACGGTGCGGGGGTAAAACCTGAGGAGGGGTATCCAGGACTTGTAATTTCAGATGGGTAAGTCTGACCGGAACCACCAGACAAACTTTGTTCCCCTATTCCCGGTTGAGGTTTTTGTGGATAACCAGTCGCCCCGGTACCCGGTTTCGGGAATTCAATAGTGGATTGCCCTGGCTGCCCAGGGAATTCAGACTCTGGATATCCCGTTCCTGAAATACCCGTCGGCGATTCACCAGGAACAGTGGGTTTTTGAGGGAATCCCGCGCCGGGAGTACTTGGGAAAGGCTGCTGACCAGACTCTGGCGTCTGTCCAGGCGAAACAGGTTGTGGGTATTTGGTTCCGGATGTTCCAGGTCCAGATGGCACGGTAGGCAGTGGTGACTGTCCGGGCTGTCCAGTAGGTCGTTGCCCTGGATAGCCCGTCTGTGGTATCTGAGGATACCCTGTCCCGGAGGTACCTGTTGGAGGTTGAGTAGGTCGGGATGGTTGCCCGGAAGGATATTGTCCTGGGAAGGTTGTTCCAGGTCCCGATGGTTGTGAGGGTTGGGATGGTTGCCCGGAAGGATATTGTCCTGGGAAGGTTGTTCCAGGTCCCGATGGTTGTGAGGGTTGGGATGGTTGCCCGGAAGGATATTGTCCTGGGAAGGCAGAGCCAGGCTGAGTTGGTTGTCCAGGTGCCGAAGGAAATTGTCCTGGAATGGTTGTCTCAGGGTGTTGAGGATATCCGGTACCTGTTGGTCCTTGGGAGGACGGTTGAGTGGGTGACACTCCGGGGTATCCAGAAGGTCGTTGGCCTGGATAACCGGTTTGTGGCCTTTGGGGATATCCTGTTCCAGAAGTACCTGTTGATGGTTGAGTAGGTCGAGATGGTTGGCCTGAAGGGAATTCTCCTGGGAATTCAGTCTCCGGCGTTTCCGGAAATTCAGGGCTGGTTATTCCAGGTCCTGATGGCCGAGTTGGCTGGGAAGGTTGGCCTGAGGGGAATTCTCCTGGGAATGTCGTCTCAGGTTTTTGGGGATATCCGGATCCGGTTGGTCCTTGAGAGGACGGTTGGGAAGGTTTGCTGGGTTGACCGGAAGGGAATTGTTCTGGGAAAGTGGTCTCAGGTTGTTGTGGGTGTCCGGATCCGGTTGGTCCTTGAGAAGACGGATGAGTGGGTGACGGATGCTGTCCAGGTTGTCCTGTAGGTCGCTCGCTAGGATAGCTTGTTTGGGGTCTTTGAGGATAGCCGCTTCCGGAAGTTCCAGTTGTTTGAGTTGGTCGAGATGGCTGCCCAGAAGGAAATTGTCCTGGGAATTCCGTCTCCGGCGTTTCCGGAAATTCAGGACTAGTTATTCCGGGCCCAGATGGTTGGCCCGAAGGGAATTCTCCTGGAAATGTGGTTTCAGGCCTTTGTGGGTATCCGGATCCTGTTGGTCCTTGAGAGGACGGCTGAGTAGGTTTAGAAGGTTGGCCTGATGGAAATTGTCCTGGAGTTCCAATTTCGGGCTTTTGAGAAAATCCTGTTCCTGAACCGGGTGCCGATGGTGAAGTTGGTTGAGATGGTTGACCTGGATAACCGGTTTGTGGTCCCGTGGGATATCCTGTTCCAGATGTACCTGGTAGTGACGGTTGCCCCGAAGGGAATTCTCCTGGGAATGTGGTCTCGGGTTTTTGAGGATATCCGGATCCTGTTGGTCCTTGGAAGGATGGTTGAGTAGGCTGAGATGGCTGTCCAGATGGTCGTTGTCCTGGATAACCGGTTTGTGGGCTCTCAGGATACCCTGTGCCAGATGTGCCTGTTGATGGTTGGCTAGGTCGAACTGGTTGCCCGGAAGGATATTGCCCCTGGAAGGTAGTCTCAGGCTTTTGTGGGTATCCGGATCCTGATGGGCCCTGGAAGGATGGTTGGGTGGGTTGGCTCGGTTGACCCGAAGGATATTGCCCTGGAAATGGAGAAGTAGGCTGAGTTGGTTGTCCGGGAGCGGAAGGATATTGTCCTGGAAATTCAGTTCCGGGCTTTTGAGAAACTCCGGTACCTAAACCGGGCCCTGATGGTTGGGTTGTCTGAGATGGTTGCCCAGGATAACCGGTTTGGGGTCTTTGGGGATATCCTGTTCCTGATGTATCGGGCAAAGTTGGTTGAGAGGGTTGACCAGGGAAAATAGTTCCAGGTTTTTCGGGGTATCCCGATCCTGTTGGTCCTTGAGAGGACGGTTTTGTGGGGAATGGTGTCCCTCCAGGCTGTTCAGGAGGATAAGTGGGTTGCGGTCTCTGAGGATACCCTGTTCCGGATGTACCTGTTGATGGTTGCCCGGAAGGAAATTGCCCCGGGAACGTTGTTCCAGGCTTCTGTGGGTATCCGGATCCTGTACCAACACCTCCTGGGAAGGATGGTTGAGTGGGTAAAGGTGACTGTCCGGGCTGTCCAGTAGGTCGTTGCCCTGGATAGCCCGTCTGTGGTATCTGAGGATACCCTGTTCCGGAGGTACCTGTTGGAGGTTGAGTAGGCTGGGATGGTTGCCCGGAAGGATATTGTCCTGGGAAGGCAGAGCCAGGCCGAGTTGGTTGTCCGGGAACTGAAGGGAATGGCCCTGGGAAGGTTGTCTCAGGTTGTTGAGGGTATCCTGATCCCGTAGGTCCTTGGGAGGACGGTTGAGTAGGTACTGGTGACTGTCCGGGTTGTCCAGAAGGTCTTTGGCTGGGATAACCTGTTTGGGGGCTACCAGGGAAACCGGTTTCGGAAGTACCTGTTGATGGTTGAGTGGGTTGAGATGGTTGACCGGAAGGATATTGTCCTGGGAAAGTAGATCCAGGCTGAGTTGGTTGTCCGGGAACTGAAGGGAATTGCCCTGGGAAGGTTGTCTCAGGCTTCTGGGGAAATTCAGAACCGGTTGTTCCAGGTCCTGACGGCTGAGCTGGTTGGGAAGGTTGTCCTGAGGGGAATTCTCCTGGGAATGTCGTCTCAGGTTCTTGGGGATATCCGGATCCTGATGGCCCTTGGGAGGACGGATGAGTGGGTAATGGGGACTGCCCGGGTCGTCCAGAAGGTCGTTGATCAGGGTATCCTGTTTGGGGTCTTTGAGGATAGCCGGTTCCGGAAGTACCTGTTGATGGGCGAGTGGGAAAGCTTGGTTGACCCGAGGGAAATTCTTCTGGAAAGGTAGTCTCAGGTTTCTGAGGATATTCGGATCCTGTTGTGCCTTGGGAAGATGGTTTTGTGGGCACTGG
Organism: Brueelia nebulosa; assembly: GCA_028293925.1. Taxonomy (NCBI): domain Eukaryota; kingdom Metazoa; phylum Arthropoda; class Insecta; order Psocodea; family Philopteridae; genus Brueelia; species Brueelia nebulosa. The sequence continues at coordinate 633,270 of JAQIBA010000014.1, read as the reverse complement.
AGACTCTCCAGGTTGTTCAGAGGGATAAGTGGGTTGTGGTTTCTGAGGGTACTGTGTTCCGGAAGTACCTGTTGATGGTTTAGTGGGTCCAGAAGGTTGCCCGGAAGGAAATTCCCCTGGGAAGGTTGTCTCAGGTTGTTGGGGATATCCAGATCCAGTTGGTCCCTGGGAGGACGGATGAGTAGGTACTGGTGACTGTCCTGGCTGTCCAGAAGGTTGTTGGCTGGGATATCCTGTTTGTGGTCCCTGAGGATATCCTGTTCCGGAAGTACCTGTTAGAGATGGTTGAGTAGGTCGGCTTGGTTGTCCTGGGAATACAGAAGTAGGCTTGCCTGGTTGTCCCGGAAACTGAGTTTCGGGCGTTTGAGGAAATCCGGTTCCTGATCCGGGAGCTGATGGTAGAGTTGGTTGAGATGTTTGGCCAGGATAACCGGTTTCTGGTCTACTTGGATATCCCGTTCCTGATGTGCCTGGCAGTGATGGTTGAGATGGTTGCCCTGATGGAAGTTGACCGGGGAAAGTAGTCTCAGGCTGTTGAGGATATCCAGTACCTGTGGGTCCTTGGGAGGACGGTTGAGTAGGTACTGGTGACTGCCCGGGCTGTCCAGAAGGTTGTTGGCCTGGATAACCGGTTTGTGGTCGCTGAGGATACACAGGGCCGGAAGTTCCTGTTGGTCGAGTTGGTCGAGCTGGTTGGCCGGATGGATATTGTCCTGGGAAGGTTGTGCCAGGTTCTTGAGGAAACTCAGAACCGATTGTTCCAGGTCCTGATGGTTGAGTGGGTTGGGATGGTTTGCCAGAAGGATATTGTCCTGGGAAAGTAGAGCCAGGCTGAGTTGGTTGTCCGGGAACTGAAGGGAATTCTCCTGGAAAGATTGTCCCAGGCTTTTGAGGAAATTCGGAACCAGTTGTTCCAGGTCCTGATGGTTGAGATGGCTGGCCTGAAGGAAATTGTTCTGGGAATGCAGTATCTGGTTTCTGAGGATATCCTGTTCCTGTTGCCCCAGGTTTAGATGATCCGGGATATCCAGTAGGTGATTGTCCTGGGAATTCGGTCTGAGGCCTTTGGGGATAACCGGGTACGGTGGTTGGGGAAGACGTGGAGGTCGGCTGTGGCTGTTCTCCGGGGTAGGTTGTGGGAAATTGACCTGGAAATCCGGATCCTTGTGACTGTGGGAACTCTGTAACAGCGGTTCCTGGTCTTAGCGTTTGACCAGGTTTTGATGGTTGTCCTGGGAACTGGGTTGAGGTCTCGTATTCTGGTGTTGGACCCCCAGTACCCGTGGGGATGGGTTTTCCGGGATACTCTGGCGAAGAAATTCCTGGTTGTCCCGGGTAAAGCACATCTGGCTGAGATGGAGATGATGTTCCCGGTAACTGAGTTGGGAAAGGTTTTTCTGGGTAGCTGGTAGAAGCGCCCTGAACTGCACCAGGCCGTGTCGGTCGAGTGGTGAGGGATTCCTGAGGATATTCTGTCGAAACTTGTCCAGGGAAACTCGGTTTAGGTCTTTCAGGAAAGGCTGTTCCGTCCGTTCCTGATCCTGTAGGTTTTACAGAGGAGGCGGGTCCCGGATATCCCGTTCCTGGCGTTCCTGAAGTTCCTGGTCGAGTGGGGCGGGGATATGTTGGCCGAGGGGTTGTTCCAAATCCAGTTTGTGGTTCTTCGGGATATTGGGTGCCGGAGGTGCTTGGAAATCTATCTCCCGTCGTTCCTGGACCGGGTTGTCCAGATCCAGTCTGTGGTTGCGAAGGAAATACAGTGTCTGTACCCGTAGGTTGTGTTGGAAATGGTGTACCCGTAAAACCAGGTGTTGGTCTCTGAGGGTGGCCCACTCCAGGACTGCTCGGTCTGGCTGGTTGACCGGGAAATGTTTGTCCCGTGGGGGCCGTGCCGCCTGGCCTTGAAGGTCTTCCAGGGAGTCCTCCCGAGGCACCGCCCGCTGAAGGTTGACTCGGGGCAGAGGGCCCCACCGTCTGGGGTGGCGGAAGTGTAAACCCTTTTTTGGCGCACTGCTTCGGAAAATGGAGTTGATCCCAAGGGACAATTTCCCCATGATGCTCGTGATGCTCATGATGCTCCTGATGTTCTCCATTACTGCCCTCATTTCCATTCCCGTCAACATGATTTCCTTTAATAACAATAAAAGTCTGTCACATACTACTCCTCCTAACTTTATTTTTACATTATTTACCAGCCACTCTCCCTTACCGTGGGCGTTTGGGTCGTGTGCGTGGTAGAAAATTTCGACCGGACTATTGGGCGTCACCGTCCTGTAGCCCCATCCATCGGAAACATAATAATATTCCACAGGAGTGCCATACGCATCGACGTACCCATAGCAGCCGTATGTCACACCATCGGGTGCCCGATTTTCGTGATGAAAGTTTCCGTCAGGCGATATTTGATAGCCGAACTGATACTCGCCTGAAGAAAATAAAAAGTCATTCTGCGGTGCTTTTTCAAGCTTCAAAAACCTAATTTAGCTAATTAACCGTTAACCATTACCTTTATCTGCATCTTGCTCAAAAAACTGCGTCTTGTTGACTTCTTGGATACTCAGAACCAATTCTTTGTGTTTTTCCGGGTCGTTTTCAATTTCGTTTGCCTGTTTCTTAAGCCTGCGCTTGGCATCAGACCAAGCGAGGATGATCTAAAATCAAACAAATGGAAATTTTAGACTTTTATCGGCGTTTTGCAAAGAACTTCCGCTCCGGTGAGGCGTCAGCAAATTAACTGAGCGATGTGACTTTTCTTCTCGGGATTTTGCACCAGGATGTCCACAAGAAGGAGATGATAAGTTGATGTTTAAAGAGCGCAGACACTGACCTTGGTATTTTTAAAAAGGTATGAATCCGCCGAACAGGATCTTGTAAAGTGATTTAATTATTTTATATTATTTTAACCAAAATAACCAAAACTAACATTTAAATAAAAATGAAAACTTTAAAGTGCTACGAATATTTGCACTAATTAACCCATTCCGATTCTCATTAATACGCTCCTCTTATCATCTGCCAATTGAAGGATTGCAGTTTTTTGCAGCTGATCAGTTAAATCATTAACTGTTATTTAAAAAAAAGCCGTCCTGTTCCTTATGTAAATATCAGTAGAATTTACATTATCATCTGCATATTTTTAAGTAATTATAAGTGAGCCCATAAACCTATAGAAACTCAACATTTGATTTTAATAAAATTATATTTCTTTTCCACCCTCCTGTTTTCCTTTCAAACCCTCAAATTGCTGTTAATCCATTCCTTAGGAAAGGAAACGCACTGAAGAAACAACTAATGAAGGAAATGATTGAACATAAGAAGTGAGAGATGGCGGAAGAAGAGATTCGGTCTTCGCCTTTCAGTCATTTATTAGTTGAAATGAGTTTTCCCATCGAAAATCGCTCGAAATTCCCTCTGAACTCACACCGAACGGGCCTAAAACAAAAAGTTTGTCACCGGCGAGAAAAGAGCATATGGCAAGGTCATAAAAGGCCATTACGGTAACTATTATCTCACTCTTGAAAAAGTACTTTTAAAATTACTGTAATTTATCCCTGAGAGAATTAAAATAAAAGTCGAGAGATGGTTCTCCTTCGTTTTCTCCCACCAAACCCTCCTTCGCTCTCTCAGAAATCCTCCCCATCCTCTCAGTCAGCAACAGAGGGGCGGGAAAGTCACCCCCATGCAAGTGGACGGCGGCGGCGGCGGTTTATTTATTAGCGTTTTAATATTTAATGAGTTTTTTGTTTTGACTGATAACCTTAATTTTGTTTTAATGGTAAATAAATTCGGGGGTTGTTCCTCATATTTAACTTTTGGAAAAGTTACTCATTATCAGTAACTCGGGACCAAAAGCCGATACCTAAAAGTATCCCTCGCAAATGAGTTTTGATAAGGAATTTTTCTCTTGAAATGAGCCAGACTTCACATTTTTCCGATTCAGACTTGTTAATAAAAATTTAATAATTTCTCAGGTTTAATTTTGTTTTCAGCGATTTGGAGGAAACGGAATTTCGATAAAGAAGAAGGAAAACCTCCGATGAAGAAGTTGAGGCTGAACAAACGCAACCGGCTAATGAAGTTTGCCAAATAATGCAACATCTCGTCTGAATTTGATTTTACTGGTTTTTTCAAGGCAGGTAGGCCGTGTTTTCGATGACGGGCAACCCGCGACATTAGTTTCGACCCGATGTCATAAAATGTCAAAGCGGTTGTGCTCCAAGTTACATCTTTGGCCAATGAGCAAAGGCGTTTGCAGTGAGTTCCAGCTCATTCATTGGCTTTCCGAAAAGGCCCTGGCTTTTTTCGGCTTTCATTTTCCTTTTTTCTGCGCCTTCGGGACATCATACTAACACTATATAATATATAAACCTGTTGAGGAAGTTTGTCTGGTGTATGTGTGCACCGTTTCCATTACCGATATCTAAAGAACCACTGAACCAATTTCCAAAGGACTCTTTCCAAAGATCCGGCTCAGCTTTTTTTCATTTTTCGAAAATAAGCAAAAGCCGAGAAATGTCCAGAAAACATATTTGGGAATTTTTTTTCGCGTGGAGACCACTTTGAGAACAAATGGGACAGTTGATAAGTTGATAGACAAACAAATTTTATAGAAATTAGTTAGCGTGGGTTCTGCGTGCAGAAAATTCACTCTGTCGGCGTTGGGAAGAAGAGATGGAGGTTCGAGTCGCAATTTAGAGATTGCAGACCAAAGAGAGAACCATTTGGAAGGAAGAGTAGGGAAGAAGGGAGGATTTGGAACAGAATTAGGACGGCTGGGCGACGAAACAAAAAGTTGGTAACAGAGGAGGAAGAAGACGAGAAGCAACAGTAACAACAACGGCTGAATAAAGAAGAAAACTGCTTTACTTATGATATTGGTATTATTTTTATAGTTTTGTGCAATGGGATTATTGAGGTGCACTCAGTTTTTCAGAAAATATATTATTGTACCTTATATAATATTAAGGTATATAGAAATAGATGTAAATTGCCAAGTCCCAGCGAGTGCCAAACCCGAGCTACCATGGGGGCGAAGTCCCCTAGTGCTAAATAAAAAGTTTTTATTCCATCTACATATCATTGCTTTCAATTTCATCTGATTTTGGAATGAAGTTGAAGAAAAGTTTAAAGTGGTCACTCCCAGCCAATGTTTAGCCTCTGCTGTCGCACGAACGTCAGGAAAAGACGAAGAAGCTAATAACAAAATGAAGGAAAGAAGAAGAGAAGCAGTAATGCCGATATTTTCCTCGTTATTGATTTTGTTAATCGGATTAACAGCTTCTAACGTTTGATTTGCGGAGGCGAAGTCTCTGCAACGGTGCGTTTCATTTAAATTTTTCTGCGGTGAAGGTCGGTCACACCATTGGCTTTTTTCTCTTCATTCATCTCTTTCTTTTTAAAAACGCTCACTATTCTAAATATTTTGCGTTGATAATTTTCCCTAAATTTTCAAATTTTTAGTTTTTCACGCCAAACGAAATGCATATTTATACAGTAATTTGAGACTTCCCAAAACTGCTCTTCTCATCAGCCTCAATATCAGCCTCTTAATCCATTTTACAGAGATAAAAACCCCTTTGAGCCGCATTCAGAAAGAATGAACCACACGAAACCCCATTTGCATATGGATGAGGTGCGATTCCATGGCGGATCCTGAGCTTTCCCTCCGCATGCAAACCAGACGCCTCCAGGCAGGGATTGTCCTCCTCAGGGAACTGCTGCTGCTGGACCGTGTTCAGAGGCGAAAACGGCTCCTCTCGGCTCTGCATGACAACGAATGTCTTGCGGATGGTTGCAGAAGGTCTCTGGTAGTTGGTCAAGGATGAGATCAGTAGTGCACGCGGTTTATACGAACATCCTCAGTCACGGCCGGCTTTCCCATTTTGTATTTCTTTTCATTAATTAATTGCACTTGCTTTATGTCTGCGATTGAATTTTTTGGGGGTTTTGCGGATTCGTTTCTTTTTGTTAAATTTCAAGGAGAGGCGAACCGTTCGAGGTTGAAGCATTTCAAGGGAAAAAGGAGACCGCTTACAGCCAATTAATGATTGAGATTTGTATAACCGTAGTGTTAACGTAGCATTGATTTAAAATACGGATAAAAAGTAAAATATTTGGCGCCTTTTCAGGGTTTCTGCATTTTGCCTGGAAAACCGGATTCAGTAAAATTTTGTCGTGAAATCAAACCCGATGACATACCTGATATTTTAAACATGAATGTCAATATATTATTCTTTATTAGATCCTCAACACGGTTTTTATTATTTTTTATAAAGCTGCAGCGAGAATTTATGTGCATAACCCATCGCAATCCGGGAGAGGCGACTGCAACACTTTTTGCGGAATATTTTCCCTTTTATTAGTTCGCGAGATGCTCTGCGAATTTGCATACCGACTTTGCATCTCACTCCGTAAGCATTTTCGTCTTAAGGTCGCTCAGGACCGGTCGCAGCACAAAGTGAACCGCGGGTCACGAAAGGGTAGGATTTGCTAATCGATGCGTTCATGCGTATGCCGAATTACAGGGATCTCTGCCCTTTTTCATCTTCATCAGAAATTAAGGCTCTACCCCTAAAATTAGTGAAGCAGCATCGACGCCTTCGAAACCGCTAAGTTGCATAAAAGACTAATGTAAAAACCCGACTGGTCGCGACCTCTAAACTTTCCGACGAGTTACTGAAAAAGAACGATTGTGCATGCTGTAATGTCTGTAACGTGAAATTCTTTGCTCGCATATTCAACGAAAGCCATTAAGCTGCGCCTAATCAGATGCTGAGTTTTCGGTTCCGCCAGCGAGTGAAAAAAATTCATTATATGTTAAAGATTATACTTGACTGTGTGAATGACAGGAAAACATATTGAAAACAAAAAGTATTGAAACGACTGAAAGCTTGCAACATTTTAGCGCCATTGTTAATGGAAAAAAATTAGATGCTAATAAAAAACAATTTCAATTAAGAGTTTTACCGGTCACCCGGGCGCAATGCGAAAAGGCCCATTTCGCCAACGCCATCTTCTATCGCTTCCGACATTAAGCCCCTCTGGCCTATCGCGAGGGTCGAGCCAACGCCCACCAATCGCCGTTCGGGAGACGCGCTCGCGATGAGCTCCTGCAGCCAATCAGCGCTCACTGCTCCATTTCGCGGGAGCCCTCGCGCCCGTCAGATGGCGCCCTTCTCTCCGGGAGAAAACCTAAATTCGCAAACGGGCTGTATTGCCGAACACGTGTTGGTTATTCGCTTTGCTGACGTTATAGTGATCAGGTACTTCGAATAACCTTGATCAGAAAGAACATAAAAATTTATTTCTCCCTTAAGGCTCTCCTCTCGCAGTGACGTATGCAGGCGAACCTGAATCCCGCATCCCTCGCGACAGGTGACCGCCTTTTGTCTTCTGACCTTTGAGAGAAGAGCCAATTATGGTGGGAGAAAATTAGGAAAGTTTAAGTCACCGCTTTGATTGTGTGTTAAGGAAGGTTAAACGGGATCTGCATAAAACACAGAATCAGGTGCGCGACCTTCTGATAATCCTCCGTGGTTCCCCATTTATTTGTAAAAGCGGATTCGATTCAGCGGTCTCGAAAAATGATTCCAAAGAACAATTTCCGTTGCGATTAATTCAGAGAATTTCTTTCGGCAAGAAAGTGTGACTTATGTTGGGATATTTCACAGCGAAATACAGAGGAGACGATTCCTTCTGACCTTTGCGGGGCCTTATTTGTGATTTCTGAAAATGTTTCAAAATATCTTGATGCCAAGACCCCTCTTTCTCTTCTCCGGGTGCCAAGGACGTTGCATTGCCATGATCTCTACTCGGTGATGGTTATGTTGTTGACATCCAGATGAGAGATTAATTAAACACCGGCCCGTTCGAAAGAGGCAGATGACTCATAGCCAAAGATGGCCAAGGGATATAATCAGTTGGATTGACTTTGGAGAAAAGGCAAGTGAAGAGTGTGTCCACGGCTGTTCTCCTTTTGTTGAGTTTTCCCCCAGTGATTCCTTCCAAGGTTTCCAATACTTTTTAGTTGTGTCACCAAATTCTTCACACCTTTTTTTAAAAACCAAGTAGAAAAAATGGATACTTTATGATAATGGTCTTCCCGCCTTTCGCGTCTTCCGCAACACCAAATCAGCAAACTCATGTCATAAAGCTTAAATGTTAATATAAATAACATAAATAATGAATGGGTGTTTCAAATTTAAAGGTTTTCTATTGAGCCGCTCAGGGAATGATGTTAAGGACATCATTTACATTTTTCACCGATTCTTCGGGATTTAAATGCCTTCACACTTCTCCTCACTGCTGACCAATCTTTTGGCTGACACGAAAAACTTTTCTGCTTTTCCGCTCCTCTTCGTCCATCCAAAGCACCCACAAAACCCCATTCAGTGCCCCCAAAACCATTTCCAACTTACAACTCGAAATGGCGCACTCCCGATCAAAAGCTTATAAAAATTCCTTACCGAGAAAATTATTAGCCAAAATTTCGAGCCCATTGCGAATAACCTACACAGCGAACATCGCGCACACAATAGCACTAAACAGTGATAGCATATGTGATGGGTATTTAAAAAAGGACGATATCAGTTTTGGCCCTCGCGAAAGAAGGGCCCCCAGCCCCGGCGCGGCCCGCGCACACGGGCCCCTCCTGCACGCGCCTCCGCGACGAGCGAGAGCCCCCTCCACCCGAAGAACAAGTTACCTCATCTTCTTATTGATAGCTGGAAAATACTCGGGAGAGATTACTAATAGTTGACTTAAGAGAGACGGTGTTCATCTGTGAAAGCCTTCTAAAATTTTGGCCTTTCCCGAATCTCCATCGCTGATAAAATCATGACACGTTTCCGGTTTTCAAGGAGCCCTCGAGTTCCCTGTTGGCAGTCTATTTGTTTATCTGAATGAGGAAATCCCAAGAGGGGACATTTTCTCCCTTTTACGCGCGGACGTCCAGGCCATTGCAAGAGGTGGCAGAAAGTCCCGGAAAAATCCTTAAATAACGCCTTCAAATCCCGAGAAAATTTTTATTTATTTATTTATATATCGGGTTTTATCTGATGTTGTAGAGAGCTGTCAGTTTTGAGGGCGCTTAAAGTGATCACATCGAGACTCGGGGTTTTTGATAACAATAACCCTAAATAAAATAACTCTCAATTTTATTTTAATAAAAAATACAAATACAAAATATCTATTACTAAATGATGCGAATGTATTTTTTTTATTTGAAGAAAGTAAATAAAAAACTTAAAAAATCCACAGTTGTTTATATGAGATTTTCAGTTATTGTTATTTTTCTTAATGCTATTTCCTATTTTCTAAAACTTTGCACAAAATTAATTGAGCTTCTACTTTATCTACAATTTATCTATTGACGAGTAGACCAAAATGCTGTTCTTTATTTCAAACTGACGTCACTCCTTTTTTAATGTCAGCCATTGCGAAGGATTTAGTTTTAATTTTAGTTTTAATTTAATATTACAAAACAGTCTTTTACTGAGAAGTAGTGTAGGTAGAGAATATCCGATTCATAGCATTATTTTTATTATATTTTTATAATTTTATACTTCTATTTCTGTTTTATTTAAATAATTTCTTTAATCATTTACTCCCAGCTTCCTCTGTTCATTAATTACATGTTTAGTGTGACAAGATTTTACGCCTTTGACAATTCAATTTTTATGGTTTTTCTCCAAAGTAATTTAAATCTCAATAGTTTGTGAATTGTAAAGTCTGCCTCTAATGGCCGAAATGGGAGTTAAGTATTATAGTAATAATAAAATATTAACATTTGCCATTAATCACAAATTTCTCGAAATCATAGGAAATGAAAAAAAGAAAACTTTCCTCCAAATCAATCATAAAAGAGCAAAATGACGCTCACGCACGTTAATTAAAGTAATTGAGCGGTGTAGAGGCAAACTACAATAAAAGCTTTCAGGAAATTTCATGGAACTTGAAAAATTAAAATACCGCAACCTACAAACTGACGTCTGTCACATTTCCGAGAATTTTCTTTTCGGGATTCCAACCGTCTGAGTCTGATTTCTCAATACTCTTCAAATACTCGGTTGAGTAATTAGAGAAAATTCTATCGGGCTTTTACTCAAACCTGTGACGTGTTGGAAAGAAAAAAGGCCAGCAGGAAAGACCTTTTGCACCAAACCATGGGCTCTTTTTCTCTCAATCCCACGCATTATAGTTTCCAACAAAAGTCTTTTTGCAAAATGGGTCAGCAACGAATAAAAGAAAAAGTGTGCATGTTTTGGGAGAGTTTCCATTATGTTGTGCACAAAGTGCTAGAAATAAGTTGCTTCGCCCACTGTGAGTCCCGCCCAATTGTGCGCCGATTGGGATTCCAATTCTGCTCACGAGAATCTTCTTCTGCTCGTGACCGACCCCAACATTCGAATGGGCAAAGATGGACGCCATCAATCATCGAAAGCTCTTTAAACTATTTGGAAATCGACCTTCTTTCATTTTGGATGAGCCAAAATCTAATTTGAAGTGTCCTTCCTGATTTCGTTTACGCTTTTTTTCAGGAATTTTTCACATGTCAATGTCAGATTTTGTCTGACAATTTGGAAAATTAATCGATAACTCCGTGCGGATAAAGGGATCGATATCGCTCCGAACCCCAATGGAGATTATTTCGGATCGAAATGTCAGCATGACCCGCTGGCGATTTTCTCTGCAACACTGTGCATCTTCGAATTTTCTCCAAAGTTCTTTCGAAAAACTCTCAGAAGGTTCAGTCTTTTTAGTTTGATCTGAAATAGTCTTCGGGTGATTCTGCAAAGTTTTGAGTTTGCATCAGTGACAATTTCTTGTTTTTATTTGCTACCCAAAATCTATGTAAATATAAAATTCTAAACTTAATTCTTCGATTTCGGTTCAACTCGAAATTCTTCGGCTGTCATAAGCGTATCGTATCGTATCGCCATAAAAAAAGGCGGTCGTTGATTGGCCAACAAAAAATTATAAATAGAGGGCGCAGTTGACGGTTGATCATTCCAGGGTTGCCAACTTGGGGGTTCAAAGAGCCCAATTTTTGAAGTTTAAATATCCATTTTTTAGCTTAAAATGGTTTATGATTAATTATGTAATTCATGTAATAATAATTAATTATTAATTTTAATTATAATAATATTTTCTGAGAAGAATATCCCTGCAATTGCAGGGGGTTAACACTGAACCATTCCTTTTCGTCTGAAGAGATGCATTCGTTTTAATTAACAATTAATTATTTATCACAGTGCTCCTCAACCCTTCATTACCCGCGATTTAACTTTCAATAATAATTTTCTCTGCCAGAAAATAATTATTTCTCGAGTGTACTCATAGTTAAAAATAGTTTTTCTATTTCCAAAATCATTTATTTTGCTTCCTTTCATTAATTTAATAATCCTTTAAAAAAATAGTTGAGTTTTCAATTTTCTCTGATTGAGAAGCTTTAATTTATCGTAAAAGATGGAGTATTGGTCAATTTTTATTTACTGGTCAGGCACAAATAAGTCCGTGCCTGTGATTGACATCTCTAAGTCCTTGCCTGACCATGAGAGTTATTCGACCATTTTCTACAGTTATTTTTACCTCCTAATTTGGTGGAAACGCATTAGAAGCTTTCGTTTCGTTCGGCCATCAGAATTCAGCGAAAAGGCCCTCTAATTTGGTTCCCCCGATGATACTCCCCGCTAATTTTTCTTCACTTTTCGCCAAAGAAAAAAACTTCCTCCCGAGGTTCCCCAGAATGGAAAATCACGATTTCACGGCACTGAACAAAGTACATTCTTCTGCCTAAAAATAAAGGACTGCTCAGGTCACAAGTCGGAGTGGAATTTTAAGAAACATTGAGTTTAATGATATTTCCCACACTTTTTAAGAGAAGGCTGATGGGCTGTGCTCTACACCTAAATCCTTTAATTGAGTGCACCGGCGAGGATTACCTTAAACGCACAACTGCACACCTCTTAATTCTGACCCCAGAGAACGTCCGCCCATACTCGCCAAATCCTCGAGGAGAGCCACGGCCATCTGACCCACTTCCCCAAAATTCAAAATGGAAGAAGGAGAGTTTAATGTTGCGACAGAAGAGCCGCTGTTGTGCCCGCTTCTTCCCGCCATCTCTGCCAATTAAAGACTCGATGACCAACGGACTTTGGGGAGTGACACGTATTTCCTAATGGGTTTTCCTCACCGGTCACTCCTTTTATGTAACAGTTAGTATTTTCAATTAAAAAGAAAATTTGTGCTTTTAAGAGGATCTGTCCTATTATTATGAATGAAATGTGAAATTTGTAGAGGTTGCATAAGGCCGTGTCGTGAGTCTTTTTTGTTAAAACTAAGAATTGAGTGCGTTTGTCCTCCGGGGCAGAATGGCCATTACGCAGTAAGTAACGATTCCTCGAAGGCAGTCATCGAGGTCTAGGTCAATCCGAAGACAGTCTGCCACGGAGAAAGTGTCTGAAGGTGTAGGAGGAACATCTCGGGAGCCGTGAACCGATACCATTTAGAACCGTTGAAGAAGGCTTCAACAAAACCCGATCATCTTCGGCCTGAGTGACTGCAGTATCCGCATCAACGTAAGCCACGTTTTCCTAATAAAAAACCCCGAGAAATCCGTCCTCATCGTCTTTTGCTATGCATCCGTTCTAATCCATTCGCAACAGAGGGCCGTTCGCTTAATGTCCTTAACATTCTGCGCATCTTTTTTAAGCTAAACTATCGAAATTCGGCCACTGCCTCAATTTTCCTGCACTTTACAATAATTATTTTTTATTTTTCTTTTTTTCATATCGGCCTATTCTCAGACCAAACTTATCTCGACAGACGTTTTCCTGATAATAATGAAAATAATCCTTGTAAAGGGCAAAAAATTGATACAAAATGGCCGAATTTGGTTAGTTTACCTTTTAAAAAGACGATTTTATAAGAATTTAAAATTAGAAAAGAATCCTTTTATCCGTTCAAAGCAAAAAAGCACTTTTCTCTCTTCTTTTAAATTGTTTCAGAAGCGAAAGTTGTGGAAAAGCAGAACCTGCCCACTATTTGCGAGACCTGAGTCGACCACCGAAGAGGAGACAGCAGTGGGGTGTCCAAGTCGGCGGTGGTTTTTGAAAAGGTGAGCTCCGGACGATCCATATTTGCCTCGCGCACGACCCGCATGAATAACATATAATTACTCATTATATTTATTCCATGTGAAATTTCAAACATAATGTCGTTAATTAAAGTTTCGCTTTAAACATTTTAAAAAGATATTCACGCCTTAATTATATAAATGCGAATGATTCGTGCGGTTTTTTATTGGCATCTGACAAAGCTGCCGCTTCGAACAGAACTCCTTCGAAGGGGCTCCTGTCGGTGGGCCTTCGAAGGGGCCGCATTGGGAGGCATTCTGTGGGTGAATTACTGTCGGAAGTCCGGCCATCATCGCCTTTAACTCCGGCTGAGACAAAGGCCGGACAAGAAGCGTTTCGAATCTGACGAGGGGAGAGGGGCATTGTTTTGTTTAAATAAAAGTGGAAAATATTTTCCCAGAACAAACGGGATGCATGATGAGCCTTCATATGGTTCTTCAAAGTTATTCATAGTAATTAATCATTTAATTAGTAACGTTTTATGGTCAAATATTCATTTAATAAAAACCATTGTAATATTTTAGGTAACCTCGGCGCCATTTTTTTTTCTCCTGCAAAAATTGCTTCGCCTTCACGGGTTTATTTATACTCAATGCGGTGGAATTATCGTTCCGAAAACATTGAGGATTCCAAAAGAAATTCAAAGAGTGGTCGTTAATTTCCAAATCCCACTTTAGATAATAAGTATCTTTAATTACGGTTTACAACAGACAGTTGATAGTTTACAGTTTCCTAATTTACAAATTGCCGGAGCGAACCATTTCAAGAAAACCTGGCCAAGCATTGTAAGGCTCGTGCAACAACAAGGGAAAACGCCGGTCACCCTTGGGGTGCGAAGGGGGGCGCAAGGGTGTCAATAAAAGTGAATCCGTGTGGGAGCTTACGTGTTTGATTGATAATAATTCCTTCACGCACGGATTACAGAATTAAAAAGCTTTTGAGCATAAGTTCTTTTTTCTCTTCTTTTATTAAAATAACTCTGATGATGTATGACACGTACTTATTAAACACGAGTTGCGTAATAATATTTGAATAATTTTTGAACGTTCACAAGTGGCTGGTAGCCTCTCTTCTCTGCTTTCTCGGCTCCCCAATCAACAACAACAATCGACGCCGCCCAAATATTATATGAAAAGATGGCCGCATTCAGCTACAGATTTTCGGAGGCGCGCAGTTAACACGAAAATAAACAATAAATGAATCAAAGGGCGATTCTGTCAATGAAAGGGTTAACTGTTTCAGGGCAACCACCTGCACTCGCGATGGCTGGGGTCAACCTGGGCTCAGAGTTCGGGTGCAGGCGGAAGTGGAGTGTCAAGTGGTTGCGCCTATGAAAATCAATCTGTGTTTGGTCAATGAGCGGTAGGCTTTAATTAAAAACTGCTAACTAATTGCTTTCTCAAAGTGAGCCAAAACAAAAAGAATATGAATAAGAGAGCGCCTGCGGTTACATAAGCAAAGCAATTACATGTAAATTAGCTGTTACGTCAGACCTCTCTTTTGTATCTTCTTCTCTTTTATTGATTAAGCCAAGTAATTTAATTAAGTTTAATTCGGTTCTGATTTTCAAGGTCTACGTAACACTTACTCAGCACTTAACTGACTGCATTGTTTACCCCGACCGACTGTCGATGAGGCGCTGCCCACCCCTGCGGCTGTCGATGACCACCCTTGGGGGGGTTCCCACTTACATCCGACAAAACAAGTGCACTCCCCAAATGAGTTGGTATTATTTTCCTCTTTAGAGTGCATTTTTTCATTTAACAGTCCATTTTATTTTTTTTATTTTTTGTAATAAATTCTTTCTAGAGTAGGGTTTTTAATTATTAGACGGTTTTACTTACCTTGTTTCTGTCTGTGACTCAAGGGTCACTTTTCGAACATATTTTTAACCCCTTTCAGCGGACCCATTTCGTCCAAATATTACACAAACGTCCCCACTCAATAGATTATTCTACACATATACAAATTTTAATCTTTCGCTATAATGAAGCCCAAAAACATTTTTTAAATTCAAAAAACGGTGGAAGTCACGTGAGTACACCGTCTTGTGACGTCATCGACTTCATGTTCTTTAACGAATTTTTTCAAACACATTTTAATCGTATTTTTGTGTTTATGGAATCGCTCTAAACTCTGGACTCAAAACGATTATTTTAAAAGTGGATTTAATTCCTTATTAGTAATTAACTTAATAATAAGAAATTATTAAGTTATTTTCTAATTTTGTATAATAAATTTTCTTTTTGACTGGTTTGGCTTAATTTTTCAGAGATTAGATTTAATTTAATAATTTTTTTACTTCTACTTCGGGATGGGAATAGTTTATAATAAATATGATGATTATGATTATGCCATTGTGGCGATGCATTTCCCGCTGGAAAACGCGCTCACAATTACGTATGAAAGAAGTATGAAAGAAGTCTTCTTTGGGCAAATATTTATGTGAACTCCATTTAGAGTATCGTTAGCGCCAGTTGTTGAGCTGCCAAATGCTTTATTAGATTTAATGCCGCGTTGTGATTAATCAACCGTCCAATTAATAACGGAGTTGGAATGCGAGAGCTTTAAACAACAAATTATCTCTCCAATATGAATGAATTAATGGGGACCGCTCAGGTTCTTTTAATTCCTTTGCATCGCTCCATCATGCAACAATAAATGGCCTTTTATTATTAATTTTACGTCGGGGGTTTGACGGACCAAGAAAGTCAATTAATTTAACTCCTTGACACCTGGCCCGGTAAGGGGCCGCAATTTTAACCCTTTTCCCGCCTCTGCTTCTCCCCTCCAAAAACCTCCAGAGGACTTCCCCCGGCCGTCTTTCTGCACTCGACACCACCCAGTCATTCTCCCAATCAAACTGCCTTATCATGACTAATACGGAGAACTTCTCGGGCAACCGGGTGCGTGGCATGTTTATACCTCTCTCTCGGTCAGGTTATTTTTATTACCAAACGAGAACCGGTGTACTTTGACTCGGATATAAATACACCGCCGACGATGTATTTTTAATTTTTCCTTTTTATACGGGTTCTTTGTCCTGAAAAGGCTGTTTCTTGATGACACATTTTTGAAGGACTCCTTATAAGGTCGCTCCTCTTTTAATGCCATTTTATATCCGGCTCCGTCCGCCTCCGAAAAGCTGACTGCTCTCTCAGAATTTTCCCAAACTGATGAAGAGATTACTTCAGAGCTTTCTGAACAAAGGATCATAAAAAAGTTAAAATCTAGATGTTTGTATAGGCAACGAGTTACCGAGAATTTAATTAGTCTGATTAGCACTTTTAATTGAAGCAATAGTTTTAATTTGCGCGGGAAAACCAAAAACCTCGCTTTCGAAAAATGGCCAACTCTTTTCACTTTCGCTTTTCATTTTAATATGGGTCGCAATTAGAAAGTGCGAATGCTGATGAAAACTCTCACAGAATGTTTGCAAATACAGAAGAAAACTGAATGGAAATTCTTTATTTGAAGAAATAGGGAGGAAAAGCGCCAACAAAGAAAGAACACAATGACTGGTGTTTTCCCTCTGGGGGTTTGTGTTCGTGAACGAATCCGTGAGATTTTTGTAATCCTCACTAATATACAACGCAAAGGCCCTTAAAACTTGTCAAATTTGATGGGTTCCGACACTGATCCCTAAATTTACGAGTTAATGCCGCAGTTATGTGCACGGCGATCATTTCAGGAATAAGATTTGCCTCCGAAATTCTTTGTGTGCCTCATGGCGTTGCCACACACAAATAAAACAAGGCCTCGATGACTCTGTTTCATACTAAAATCGGCCAAATTAGGATTATTTCTCGCCTTTCATTTTGTAATGATTACTCTGGTCGGACAAGTCTTCTTAGGATGGTCGCGAGGGTTTTCCTCAAATATTCCCCGGGTTCCCGGGGTTAATGAACCATCAATGGTGGGAAAGGTTTTCCAACAGCAAGTGTAGTTTTGTCTCTGGTCGAATCGACATTTCCATTCCTTGGCACAGGTTCCTTTGTTGCAGAGTTGATCGAACACTGTTGAGAGGAAACTGTTTCCTCCCCTTCGGAGAAAAATTCATTCTGAGCGAACATTCATTCACAATCGGGAAAAATAGAGATAGAAATCTGACCGGCGTTA
This sequence comes from Brueelia nebulosa, assembly GCA_028293925.1. Lineage (NCBI taxonomy): Eukaryota > Metazoa > Arthropoda > Insecta > Psocodea > Philopteridae > Brueelia > Brueelia nebulosa. The sequence continues at coordinate 616,015 of JAQIBA010000014.1, read as the reverse complement.
AATGAAAATTTCGTAAACGATGAAATGATTAAAAGCCGGACTTTTAAGGAAGATTAGCGGTTTAGCATTTACGACAAGGCCAAAATAGCTCTTGGAAGTTAAGCCAGATAAAATAATAATTAAAAATTCATCCGAAATGTTATCGTCTTTCTGTCTCTACTGACCATATCGTCTGTCTGTGGGGAATTAATCTAAAACTGTCAATCGTGAAATCGGCAGCTATCGCCTTTAAATCAAAATTACCCAAATATCATCAGGGAAGAATTCATACTAAAAGCCATTTGGAGAAGGTCCTTCCATTGAAAATGTTAGCCGAGTAAAAAACCGTCCTCGGAGAGAAAGGCCTCTCTTCGGCTGTTTGCTGGAAAAAGAGACTGTGGAGGGCGTCGCATCGCCGGCGGAAAACCCAAGTTCAATAGCCAAATATTTGCAATTATCACCAAAAGCAGAAGTTGCTCCGAAAACCTTGTCTTGTTATTGAACCGAAAGTAAGAGAGGAAATAATGTGGGCAGAAAATCCTTTGGAGACGAACCAGTTCCCCAGGAGTTTCATAATGGCGCTTATGGCATCGCTCTCGAATGGGAAATATTTTAATGAGGCAAAGCCATCGGCTCGAACGCATTCGGGAACCGATAATTAAAGCAAAAATGTGCACGATTCCTTTGGCAGCCATTTGTGGAAATGGGCTGTAACAAAGGCCGTCGCCTCAAACTGCAACAGACAACAAAGAGCCCAAGATTAATTGCTCGACCAAAGCCATAAAACTTCATATCGAGATCTTTTATTAGTTCTCGCGGAGAGTTTTTCGGGGGAAAAGCGCAGAGACGCGTAATTTCCTTCCCCGACGCATACATACGCATACTTACGCATACTTTGATGTTATCTCATAATAAATATCCCAAATTAATACTTTTCAACTCTTACGTAATATTGTAATTCTTTTTTGTTCGGGATCATCGGAAATAAAAAGTTAAAAGTCGTTCGGCAAAAAAATTATTGCTTTCGAAATGATGAATTAACGGCCTAATCTGATAAGTAACTTTTTCCATTAAAACAGGGGTGAACAACATTTTTAATAAACGGACCAGTTTTAATTTTAAAATATAAAATTTTTTACACGGTAACACTTATTAATACACTTATAATAAACATTAGAATAAAAAATTTTTCATTAAAAAACAATTACAAAGCATTTTTGTTATTCTAAATATTTTAGATTTATATTTTATCTTTTTTTAATTGCCTGTTGTTTTAAAAAAACATCTTCACATTTTTAAGTTAAAACCCCTAAAAACTCCCTAAAAATTCCCTCCTTGAGCCCCCCAATTTGGGAGAAACCTTTAAGTTGGCACTCCTGGAATGGGTCAACCGTCAACTGCGTTCTCTATACATTATTCTTTTACCAATAAATTGCTGTCTTTTGTTTAGGATGACTTCCAAAAAATTTCTAGTCGAATCAAAATCGCGGACGGACGGACGTACGAACTTAGCCTGAGATTATATAAATATATTAATTTCAAAGTACAATAATATAATAATAACATATGTTTATCAAACTTATTCATCGATTTATTCAATTACAATAATCAAAATTTACAATTTTGCTTTTTCTTTTGGTTCCCATTCAAAAGTTTGCTTGGTATTTTCGTGTATTCTTCTCCATTTTCGCTTCTTCCCATCCTTCTGATTATCTTCAATTTCTTCCTCTTCTCTGTCCTTATGCTCTTTATATTCCCTTATTACATTATTAATATTTTTGTTTCTTTGCTTTTCTTTTTTCCAGTTCTTTTCCTGTATTTTCATGTAGTATTTCATACTTCTTACGGCTGCTTTACCTTTATAGCAGCTAGCAGTTGGGAACCGTTCTTTTCACTCCCACTACTTCTTTTGCAAATATTTCAAAGTAATATCCTCATGGAAGAAATCAATAATATAAATTCAGTTTTAGAAATTCTTGGGGGGCCGCGTAATGCTCATCCCTGTATGAAATAATTCACATCCACTGCTTAGGGGATGATGATGAGTGAGTGAGCCGAAATGCTACAGCTAATTGGATGAGGACTGCCCCGACGGCCCTCCCTCCCCTCTGTCGAACCCTCTTCGGCCAGAATCGAAGCCAAATCATTCCTACAAGTTCTTTACGGACGACCTATGGAAGGTGAAGAAACTGCCTTGAGGAATTCTATTTTGGGAGCGAATAAATAAATAGAATTGCATCGATATATCATGAGAATGGCCGCGCGGATATTACAGTTAAATGAAGCGAACTATGGAGAGCCACTTAACGAGTTCTCAGGCGCAGGTTCGGTTCAGCCACCTGAAGAGCAAACGGAGAGTGCTCTTACGCAAGCTTTTAATTTATTTCCCGTTCCTCACATCCTCGAAGAATGCGAAGTCCAAGTTCAACCGAAACCGATGAAAATAGGTTCCATTATATCACCCGAAGACATAACATTAAATCCCGATGCGGACTTATAAGGCGAACACGATCACGTGTGACGCTTCCAGTTGGCTGCTTTGCTTGGCGAAAACCTCGCCAGAGGACACCCTTCGGCTTTTTGTCCTGACAAACTTTTCAAATTTTATAAATCCACCCAAAATCACTTAATGGGAGTTATGACTTCAAAGGTGACGAAACGAGTTCATTTATTTCCGTTTCTTCTCCATATAAATAAATCCGTACGTCCGTCACCGACTTCGATTCAATCCAGAATTTCTCGGAAACATCCCATGAAAAAAGATGAAAAAACCAGACTCATTTATTGCTCAAATGAAAACTATAAAGGGCGCATTTGACAGTTGATTATTCCAGGGTTGCCAACTTAAGGGTTCAAAGATTTAAATGGGGGGTTTTTAGGGATTTTTTGAACATAAAAATATTCAAATGTGATTTATGATCCATTATAACAGCGATGCCCAACTTTTCATTAGCCTTTCATTAGCCTTTCATTAGCCTTTCATTATATACGGGCCAAACTTCCGTAGATAACATCGCCAATGGGCCATGCAACTAAAAAAAAGGTACTTCCAATTTATATGGCTGAGTGGGCCACAGATTGAGTATCAAGGACGTATGCGAAAATTAAATATGGATTTTTAAAGTTAGTCTATTTGCCGAAAGGTAAGAAAGAATTTAAAATCACCAAATACGTATGTGAGTGTAGGAATAAAGAGCGGGCCACGTGCAACACCTTCGCGGGCCGCAGGTTGGCCATCACTGCATTATAATATTAATTATTTATTTCATTAATAATGATAATGTTTGCTTAGGGGAATTTTCTCCAGTTACCGTAGGGATTTCAGAGGTTTTTAGTTGGAGTTAGTTGGAGTATTAGGGAGAAAAATTTTTATACTTTTCCGAAATGGAGGTTATCGCGAAAAAGCAGTTAAAAGACGGAGTCGTTCAGTCTAAAATAAATTCGAAAAGGAAAATGAGGCGGATTTGCGAAAGATTCAAGTCAAACTCGAGCTTCTTCGTTTTGGGTGCAGAACGAGAGTTGCTATAAAAAAACAATTATGTGTCTTTTCTTGAAATTCATCCGTGAACAAGTTTTTTCACTCAATTTTTGACTTTTGCCAAATGGAAAATTTCAATCGATTTTTGAAACTGATTTTGTTAAGAAAGAGAAACAGCTTCATTTTTTATTCCATTTGACATTTCCAACTAATAAAAACAAACACAATAAAAGAATTTCTTAAACCGAGAAACTCGTTTAACGGCGTTTTTGACCCTTAGCCTGACTTTACTTTATATCCCACTTTGGCCGCCTGAGGAAGAAGCTTTTCAGTTGATGGCAGATGCATTTTTACTTAAAAATCAAGGACGAAATTCGAAAGAAAATTATTCTTTTTTTATTTTTCACCAGTTCCACATGAAATACTGTTTTCCTCTATTATTTTCGGGGAAATTTGATTCTAAAATTCATCTATAAATTTAATTTCTCTTTTAATGACCAATGAGGCTGAAATTATGCGAACGACGTCGATTGCAGAAACTGAAGCATCTTGGCAAAATATACTTTTTTTGTCCCCATGAACTGTGGAATTTGTGCGGTGAAAAAAGCAAAGGCAGAAGAGAATCGAGAAAAGAAAATGATAAGCGCCTTCAGAACACCGATTATGCGAGGTGCACATCCGTCATTACATTTTTTTAGCAGAATACGATTCAGTTATCTAATTTTTATAAATTTCTCAGCTTTTATGCATACAACCCCTAATCAAGCATTCAGACATTGATCCCATTTCTTCCCCTTCATTCTTTAATCTTTGCCACCTCCTTTAAGCTGAAGATACAGTGGGGAATCAAATTGGTTACGTTTATAAGATAAATTTCATTGAAGTTAACTGTATTTTTTTAAATAATCACACTAGGACATTATTTATCAAATCAGGGAACATGTGAAAATACTACACAGAGAGAAAAGACGAAAGAAGAAAAACCATATAAGGTCCTTAATGTGCTAAAATTGACCGATTCCCTATTTCGAAGCTATAAACTATGTGTTTGACTCTATGGTGCTGTCCATACCTTTCTGAGCCCATAAATAGAAAAAAGAAATTAACAACTTATATATTCATTCATGCAAAGTAAATTCTAAATCTTTTCCTACACAAAGTGTATAAGGTGTAATCCTGTTTTGATTTTCTCCCATGGCAGAGGTCAAATCAAAAAGAAAAATACAAATGATTTTAACGACTTTTTATTTAAAGAAGTAAAACCATTGAAATCCTTTAAAATCGAAGCCGATGCGGAAATTGGGTCTTCTTCAACCCAAACATGGCCGCCAAATACCTAACAACGATGTGCTTGTCCGGATGTTTCTTGATAACACTTATAACTTCTTTGTCAATTTTCTTCTGATCCTCTTTCCTCTTATCGGAAACGGTGTATCCCTGAAGAGAAAACACCTAATTATTATCCAAACTAAAATCAAATTAGGCAAATCCACTGTTTTTTTTTCATTAAATAATCAACAGTAAAAATCCACTCAAGATTATTGTACCTCCTTTTTAGTGGCAAAAATATCTCCCTCCTCCTTCTTTTGCCGCTTCGGTTTGATTCTCTTGAAATATTTGTCATTTATATGTTCCGGTATTTTCATTTTAGACAAATTCAACTTCGTCCTGGTGGCGATGACGTAGTTTTGGGAAATTCTGCGCAGAGGACAACCATTGATCCTGAATGGGCCTGTCCATTAAACCAGTGCAATTAGAGTCCCCTTCAAAGGTGGCTGTGAATAATACAAAGTGAACTGACCTGTAACGAGGAGGAGTCCACTCTTGAGCACTTTGAGCAGCACCACTCGCTTTCCCTTATGTCTACCAGCCAGCAAAATGCAGATGGTTCCTGGAGTAAGGGATTTCCTTGTGTATCTTTTGTGCTGACTGAACTTTTTCTTTGATGGATGGCGATTGATTCTGCAGGGAATTACAACATTATGAGTATGAATTCAAGATTGAATTAATTTAAGGCAAACATGTTTCATTGTAAGGTGACCAACAGCACATTTAAAATTGTTGTCGGCGCATAAGAATGAAATTACTTTTTGAGATCTCTAGCATTGACAAGCCATTGAAATGGCACTGCCAATGACTCTGAGTCTCAAACAAGACATTTGTTTGAAAGCAAAAAAAACAGAAATACATACTTATCAGCTGTTGGATAATAGTTCCTCCTTTTTTTAACTAAAACAATTCGTTTTCCTCCATTTTTATCACCACCTATTGGCTTCTCAACGAAGTATTTCTTCTTCGGCTTTACTGCCTGTGGACATAAAAATTAATTACAGTACATTCCATCAAATATGTCAAACTTTGTTTCTCTCAAAAGCTTAGGCTGCACTAAATGCAGACTGATTTAAGTTGGGAGAAAATTCAATGAGAGCCAAAATAAGTCGCAAACATTTACCTTGGGGGTTTTCTTTCCGATAAACTTGTATTTTGCTTTCTTATGGTACATCCTTGCTCTACTGAATCTATAAACCCCATTTCCAAGATCATAATTTCGAGGTTTACCGCGCTTTACCTTCACTTTTTCTATTTTCCCATCTTTCACAGATTTCAACTTATCCGACTTGACTTTTTTAGCAGAGGCTTTAGCAGCGGGTTTCGCGGCCGGTTTAACAGCCGGATTTGCTTCCGGCTTTGTAGGAGCCATCCTTCCAGAATTAAACTGCAAACATGATAAATAAATAAATAAAATATTAAAAATTAATCCAGTCAATACATGTTATGGCAAGAATAGAAACATGCCACATCTGCAATGAAAAGTACCCAGCCATAAGGTCGCGATTACATAGAAACCTATAAATATAACGCAAAGGGAAGCTGATTCAAGATTTTGTTGTTCAACATTTAAATTTAAACAGTAGGATTGCTAAGATGAAAATTACAAACTATAATTCAAGTCACTCACCTCCTCCACTCACGCGAAAAGAACTCCGGAGCAGTGGAAATCGCTTTGTTTTGGTGGCAACATTGAAAGTTTCAAAAACTTTTTTCTCTATAACAGGCCTGACGCGGCAAAATAATCAATGATAATCGCATCACGTGGACCTATATGGTGTCTGCCGAAGGGTTAGGGGTGTGAAAGGTGAAATTTGATCTATAAAACCTAATCGCACAGAGTGCGAATCTAGGCCCAAAAAAACTTGTATGAATATATAAATTTCCACATTTATAATTCTTTCCATTGATTGCATGCCAAAAATGCAAATTGAAGTTATAAACATGAAAGCGATCCAAGGAATAAATTTTCAGACAAAAACCAAACTCCCCTTATTCATTTTTTAAATATAAAATTTACCTCTAGAAATATATTCCCAACATTAGAATTAACATTACAAGGCTAAACAAAATTTAGGTATCATTGAAATCTCCTTCTGATGACTTAAACTTTTATTTTACTTACAACTAAGAATGGAATCAATGAGAATTGTTTTTTTGAATAAAATCTAAAAAATTAATTTGTGTAAACACAAACTTCAAAAATAATCTATAATTAACTTTCTTTACAGAAATAAAAAGTATAATTAAATTCATTTTTAAAATAAAAAATAATTGTACCTAATTTGATAAGACTAATTTCTAAATAAGTACGTGTTTTCCTTATGTTGCTAAATGGATGTTATTTTAATGCTGCTCTTTAATTTAATTATGTGTACAATTCCCTTAGTTTTTACAGAAAAAAATACCTATTAAATTAAAGAACGTTACCACTCAAGTTCTAGGAAACTTTTTGGTGTAAACTCATTTTTGAAATTAAAAGTATATTAATATTATCACAAATGCATGTTTTTATTAAAACATGCAAATTACAATATGTGCACTGATGACTTTGTGCCTTTTGAATGTCTCAAGAAGAGCTAATCTCCAGAAATATAGTTTTATACATTTGTAAATTTATTTTCTCATCTGTTTATGTTTGATCATTTTGTGATTTCTGATCCTCATTTTTGCTTTCCAAAGAAAATGGTGGAATTCTGCAATCAAATGCATAACCATCCTCTCTCTCCATCCTAAATGTTCCCCTGCAAGCACAAAGCATTCCCTTTTCATGACCCATGGCTTGTAAGAAGCCAAGCAATCACAAGCAATCATACTCACCACATATGACCACTGGGTGCTTGCAGACTTACATGACTACTGTATTGAAATGCAGGTAATGTTTTAGAAAGTACTGGCTCTTGGCCGACAACACCTCGTCCCCTGACAGTCTCTAGAGTTCCTGATAAACTAAATATCCGCCAGTGCCTCTCTCTTAATTGAACAGTCAGTTCTCCTAAATTTTCTAGTCTTATGCAATATCTCCACTTCAATTTAAAATAAAATCATTATTCAAAAGTGCTTAATTAAAATTTAAAAATTAGTTTAATAATTACCCAATATACAGAAGTGGTCTGAGACTCTCTACAGCCCATGTAAAAAGGAATCACAGTGACCCTGACATTCTCAGTTGTTTCTTTATGTACATCAGAGAGTTCCAGCCAAGGATGATTTTTTTTTTGCCAGGCCCTTAAAGTTTCCTGAGCTCCAAAGGGAGGATCTGATTAAAATATTCATTTATATTATTTAATGGCATTTATGACAAAAAATAAAATATGAGATTAAATATATTTACTTATATACCTTTATCAGGATAATACAATAGAAATTTATCAAAAAGCTCATGATGAAGAGGTTGCTTTTCTGCTGTTGTATAAGGCAAAACATCCTCATGTGCTACATAATCTAATCCAGGTATGGCATATAAACTTCTGCTATTTTCTTGATTTCCTAAAAATGTCACTGCTTCTGCTTGAGCTCTCTAAATCAAACAAAATTGAAATTCATTCCAGTTTTTAGGTCAAACACATGATAATTTCTTCCACTAATATTATAATACATCTTAATAAAATTGAAATCTTTATATGCAAAATAAATAAAAAAAACTTTAGTTTTAAAAAACTTAAATAATACCTACTATGTATGGACAATCTCTGGAATCAATAAGCACTTGATAAAATGTATGTGTCCTTCCCTTAACTTCTTTCCCAACATTGGCATTAACCTCTCCACTGAGATTCTCTCTTTTATTAGGAACATCTCTATCATAGACTTTTGCAAGCCATGGGAAAAGAATTACTCCCCTATAGCCGAATACTCTATGTAGAAAAAGCTGTCCTGTATCGTATTTTCCTTGAGCTTTGGGAGTTTCTAGTTTACCAACTTCCGCCAATCTAAAAAATATACATGTATAATATACGAGCCTTATGTCAAACGATTATATGGATAACTACACAAAATCAAAGTCAATGGTTTAGAAATAATAATCTAATCCAAAGAAAAGTCAATGTGTCAAATGGTTTTGGCATATTAACATTTTTCACTTTCTCATGATAGTCCATGCAATGAAAACAGAGCTAAAAATGAGATGGACTACAAAGTCTTACATTAGTTTTCTCAATGACTCAAAAATTCCATTAAAAAAACCTATAACAAAAATTCCAGTTTTTTGGACACTATAGAAAAGGTTCGGACTGAATTTCATAAAATCAGAAGCAAAAGAAAAATTTGGTTTAAAGACTCACCTCGTATATTTTGAATTTTGAAGATAACATATTCCAATAAATTGCCCAAAACTGAATTTTTTTAATATTTTAGATCCACAAATAATGGCCTCCATTTCATGTTTCTCTTTTTTTCCCCTCTTAGCAATTTTATACTTCAAAGTACGAAGAAAACCATCGAGCGTATAATCGCGCTGTTGTTTTTCTTCAACATGCATTCACTTTCCGTCTATGGTGTTCTCGCCATATTTGTTTTGGCGTCTGATTATTTTATCTGAGTACAAAAACTTTTTTGCTATTTATTTATTGTAATGTTTTAAGCATCACATGTGAGCATAAAAGTACCAGTAATATGAGGCTTACAAAACCAGGCTGGGTGCACCATGACGGTAAGTTTTTTATTCAAAACATCGCTCAAGAGTCCAATACCGGTAAACGACTTCAATTAAAAAATAAATAAGGAGCTTTTACTTAAAAATGGCTTTTTTAAATTCAAGCATTATAATGGTATTTCAATGTTTATAATAACTTTCAATGATGGATTGCTTTTAGGAAACCCCATATTTTCTTTGGATATACATCCTGAGGGTAACAGATTCGCTACTGGTGGTCAAGGTAAAGACTCCGGGAGGGTGACCATATGGAATTTAGGACCTGTAATACATCAGGACTATGAAAAGAATGAAAATGTTCCGAAAATGCTTTGTCAATTGGATAATCATCTTAGTTGTGTTAACTGTGTTCGCTGGAATCATTCTGGAAAATTTTTGGGTAATAATGTACTAAAAATTGAGCTTGGGGTTTTTTTACAATAATCTTGAATGTCACATTTGCCACTAAATATTAAAAATAAACTTAAATTTTCAGCTTCAGGTGGAGATGACAAACTCATTATGATCTGGAAAAAAACAGGTCAAACAAAATTAGATGAAAATAAAGTTATTATAGGAGTAGAAATATGGAGATGTGTAGGCACTCTTGCAGGGCACAGCAATGATGTCTTAGATTTGGCATGGGCCCCTCATGATGGCTGGCTTGCTTCCTGCAGTGTTGATAACACCATTATTGTTTGGAATATGGAAAAAATACCTGGTATTATCCTAAATATTTTTCATCTTGCAATGACCTCCCACTTGGTTGCCACAATATGATTTTAAAATGAAAATTTCAGATATTATTGCCAGATTAATTGGACACACAGGTCTTGTAAAGGGAATCACATGGGACCCTGTTGGTCAGTATTTAGCATCACAGTCTGATGATAAGTCCTTAAGGATATGGAGGACCAAAGATTGGAAGCAGCAAGCTTGCATAACTGAGCCTTTTAAAGAAGTAAGAATTTCACATCATCATCACACAAAGTGCACAAAATTCACAAAAAAAACTGTTTTATCTGTAAATAATTATTCCTTTTTCAGTGTGGTGATATGACTCATGTTTTAAGACTGAACTGGTCTCCAGATGGACAATATTTGGTCTCAGCTCATGCATCAAACAGTGGAGGGCCAACTGCCAAAATAATAGAAATTATAGAGAGACCTTTAGATGTAGAAAGAAAATCTTGGTCCTGTGAAATGGATTTTGTTGGACATAGGAAAGCTGTAACTTGTATAGTAAGATATGCTTTTAAAATTAATAAAAATTTCAGTTGAAATTTCCTGTCCTTGGTTACAACTATTGATAATCAATGAATGATATCTTATCAGTAATTATTAATCTTGATAAATAATAGTTGTAACTACTCAATAAATATGCATCTGATGTTTTAAACATATTTTAGAGGTTCAATTCCAACCTTCTTCAGAAAAAGCCAACAGGAGATGGATCAAAACAAACCAAGTATTGCGCTCTTGCGACCGGAAGTAGAGATTGTGCATTAGCAGTGTGGTGTACTGCCAAGAAGAGGCCCATTGTTGTAATAAATAATATATTTTCAAAATCTGTGAGTCTTTTTGATATTTGCATCGAATTGAAATGTTTTAAACGTGTTTAAAAAAAAATTACTGTAGAAAAACTCTTCAGATTATTCAATGATGCTGATGATGTTTTCTTGTAATTGTTCAGGTTTTAGATTTGTCTTGGAGCAGGGATGGAATGCAACTTGTGGCATGTTCTTGGGATGGCTCAATAGCCCATCTCATGTTTAATCAGGAAGAATTGGGGATCATTGTCAACGAACAGGAGAAAGTAAGTAAATTTCTAGAAAAGGCGAATACCAAGTGTTAAAAAAATTATATTTACTTCCAGCTCACCACCCTGGAATCAATGTATGGAAAATCATTTGCCACAAAGCATTTAAATCAGACAAAAATCACACCCATTGTGGAAACACCAGAACTTTTGGAATTTGTTCCCCCGAGTTTGAATTCACCTTCTGCGAAAACTACGCAGTCGACCACTGGAAAAGCCGAAGCCGCCGAAAACGACAACAGCAAACAAACTTCAATAAATGATGTCCTGCAAAGAAGTAAACAAATCGAGACGAGAACGGCCGATGGAAAGCGTAGAGTCACGCCAATCACTGTGCCAAGAGATCTTGCGTACGTTGAAAATGAACGAGGGTGGTTTTCCCAATGATAATTGTGACTTTGAAACCATTACAGGGACACTCAGGCTACCCAGTCTTTTTCATCATCGAGTGAATTCAAAACGAAAATAATAATCGAACAAAGGCCAGAGGTGGTTCCCCCAAATGTTTCTCCTCAAAAGGCGAAGCAGGAACAAACTCCCGGGATTGTAGCCAATCCTGCCATTCAGCCAACATACTCAGCTAAGTTTCAGAACGTTGACTCCGATATGGGAAACAGTAATGAGTTGTAAGTTACATGCAATCATTCAATTAATTGAATGATATTTAATCGATGTTCTGTTTGGACGACGCTGTATTTACTTTTTAGCGCGGCCAAAGCCCTGAAAAGACCTAATTTGTTGTCGGCCGAAGTATCCTCTAAGAAACTGGCAACTTCCGAGCAACTGAATCAGCAAAGCATGATCAGATGCAGTCACTGTGAAAATTTGTTAGAACCTTTGGGCATTGGCTCGGGGACGATCGCCAAAGTAGAGGGATGTGATGACACAATCATCGAAGTGGAAAATTCCAAAACTTTAGAACGTCCCACTCGAGTGAGAAAACAAAAAAAATTAGCCGTTGAAAGAGAAATGGAATGGGAGTTCGTTTTGGGTAATTCCCGCCCTGGATATCACCGTTTCCTTTTACGTAAAATCAACAAAAATATTATATATTTTCTTTGGAAAAACAGGTCGTCCCATCACGGCGATTAGGAGCAATAAAAGTTTAACGATAATGACATGCAACGACTGCACTTTGCATGTGTTAACGACCGATACAGGAACTCCCAATATGCTGCCCATTAAGTTACCCGGATTGCCGTCTTGCCTCGCGTTGACTAAGAATAATTTAGTCTGCGTTGTTACCACGAGGGGATATCTCTTCGTTTGGGACTTGAGTAATAAAATAAATAATAAATTATTACTTAAAGACTACACTTTGAAGCACACACTGTTGCCTGACTCAGGTAAGCGGTGATTTTTCCTCTTAATTTGCTGACTTCACGTTTCATTTCAAAATCGTTTGTTTTTCAACTTAGAAGAGTTATCATCGATTGCCAGTTGTGAGGTAACGGAAGATGGCGTGCCTTTGATAACGCTTTCCAGTGGAAAATGCTACAGTTATGATAAGAATTTGGGATGGCTTTTACTGAATGACACCACCTCGGTAATCTGGAAAGTCAGCCACCAAAACTCATTGGTGAGGAGTGCAAACGCCCTTTCCACCACAAAACTTCCCTTGAAATCAGTCCTGTCTCAAGTCAAGGGGTGAGTCTATGGAGTCTTAATAAATTACCACCTTGAACATCCTTAATTTCAACTATTTTTCCTTTTCAGAATGTCATCCATGGTGTCTAGTCGAACTCCGCTCCCGAAAAATTTGCCCGTTCAGTTGTGCACGGCCGCATTTTTACAGCAGCAAATGAACGCAGCTCTCGCCCTTAATTCTCCCATCGAATATAAAATCATGCTGCTAACTTTAGTAAGGTTTTATGCCCAAGAAGGTAATTATGCGAATAAGACAATTCATTCGTGTCGTGAAAAAGCGACATTATCCAGAAAAATGCAAACAATTATTTAGAATTGTTTTTTTTTTAGGATTACTAAAACCATTAAGATTAATATTAGAGGATTTATTAGGACCAATTCACAGCTGCAACTCTAATTGGTCAGACTCCGTTTTAGGCATAAAAAAGCGGGATTTGCTTAAGGAATCTTTGTCTGCAATCGTTCAAAATGTCGTCTGTCAGAGATTGTATGTGGAATTTAATGATCAGTTAAAAAATATTGAGGAGCCAATGGAATCGTAGACCAAGTAGGATTTTAATGTAAGAATCACTATGTTTTGCTTTATGGCAAAATTAGGAATTTCGAAAATTGAGTTGATATTTTCTTAACCGAATTCCGAAGTAAAGACATGGAGTTAAGATTGTGGAATTTCAGTGGACTAAATCGACCTATTGTGGGTTGTGAAAAGGTTGCCTTTGGTTTATATGATAAAAGGAATTTGTCGGCTTTTTTATTAATTAGTAATTAATGTTTATTTAATTATCACTTCCTGTTTGTTCTTGTGTGTTATCTATTTATTTATATGTAATTTCGTCTATTTATTTGCAAAATTTACTGTTATTTATTATATATTTATTGTTTATTTATTTAATGTTTTATTGTTATTTATTTTTCGTTTATATGTCTATTTAATGATCGCATTTCCTTTTATTCTTGTGTTCTTATCTATTCATTTATATGTAATTTATATGTAATTTATTGTGTATTTATCTGCACATTTATTTAATGTTTACTTATTTATTATATAATTATTGTTTATTAATTTATTTTATTTTTATATATATTATGTAGGCTTCTCTGTCCCTAATCGGGACTGCTAATTTTATTTATTTTTATTTATTTGTAAATTTGTTGTATCTGAACCCAATTGAGGGAGGCTTTGAATTTGTGGGGTAAAAGTTTAGCCAAAACATAACGATGAAAGAACAGAAGGTTAGAAAAATTTCGATTGACGATTATTGGATGACTTATGATCGATCTCGAGTATATATGTCGAACACATAAGTGGTAAATTTTGACAACATAACAAGTTTCTGCTTTCCGTTGCCATGGCGACAAATCGGGTTAATATTGACTTGAGCCTATAATAACTCTCATTTTGGATCTCTAATTAATATCTGTGGTTTTATTTTCTTACGAATTAAATTTTATTCCTGCAGTGATATATTGTAAATAAAATTTTGGGCGGAGCAACGTGAGAAACACTCGGTTTTATTTATTTTAAATTGAAATTAAAGTGGTTTTATAGTTTTTAAATGAAAAATCGTTTAATCGCGAAAGGAAATGGAAACAGAATAAAATTTCTTTCTATTGAGAAACGCGGCAGAATATTCAAAAACTAAACATAACAAACAAATTATACGACTAACAATGGCTGAATGCTGAGATTTCTCTGGAAATTGAAAATAAAATTATTAGAGTTTGAAGTAATAATGATTAGAGTTTAAAGTGTCAAATATAAAACAATTTATTAAAAACTTATGTTTTATAAAATGCACTGTTTGTTATTTTTTCAAAATCATTAATTGTAAATTTGTTTATGTTTGAATTTTTTCGTTATTCAGCCATTCAAAAAAATTATGTAATTTGTTTACCCGAAGAATAACCCCAAAAAAACTCGTAAGAACGAAAGTTTTCCCCGAGAAAAAGTCAGGTAATTTTAGATTTGTGTGTTTTTCATGTTCATTGCCAAAGTAATTATTTTCGTTTAAATTTCAGGACATAAAAAGTTTCATAATTTATGATTAATATTTAAATGGGAAGTTTTATCGATTAAATAAAAATAAACTTTTATGCTGCAAGTGAAAACACTTGAAAGGAATAAAGAAAAGTTGCACGGAACTAATGTTACTTCAATGCAACTAATAAAAGATGTCGAGACCCAAAACGCAGGAGTCGCTACAGAAAATCAAATCTGCCGGACCGTCCGGCGATTTGCCCTTTCGGAGCAATTCCACCTCGAGCCAAAGCAACGAGAAGGCCGTCGCCGAAATATCCATGAAAGACTTCCTGGACTTCCTGAAAATCTCCTACCAAGTGAGCGAGGCCATCGACAACCCTTCCATGGACGTCACGGAGAAGGGTTCCGTCGACTGGAAGAAACTCACCTCGGACGCCCTCGTCAGCCGTTTGAAAGGTGGGTAACAGTTAGGCTAACCGCTAGGCTAACCGTTAGGGGAAACCTGTCGGCAGCTCATGTGTTTCCATCGACAGAGCGAGAAGCTTTGATCAGCAAAGGAAAGATACAGTTGGACTCTCAAGAGAAATCTCCTCGCGAGAAAGTCCACCAGAGCAGAAATTCTGTTGATTCGGAGTCAGCCACGAAAAACCCAAATCGGCATAATTCCGAAGAAAAAATTGTAGGTAAATATTATTTCGCGTTGTAGATAACCAAATAAAAAATCTGTTTAAAGAGTAGTGATTGCATTCCCGAAATTACAAATGTACTCGTCCCTCGATCTGCACGACAGATTCGTTCGGAAAAAACATTTTCAATACAAAGGTATTTGATTCAATTTATACTATTTGCCTTAAACAATGAAAGAAACAATATTCTGTGCAAATAAAGGAAGAATTAAAACACAAATAACCTTCAGAAGAAACAGAAATAAAAATAATTTTTGGTGTAACGTCACTCACTGAGCTACAAATGGCTACATTTTCCACTTGATAACTCGGTGAGATGTAGAATAATTGACAAATACTGCAGCTCGATACGAAACCGTGTAAATCGAGGGACAAATGTATTGCGATCTTTGGTTGAATGACTCGTTAGACAAACATTGAATTGCATTGTAGATAAATTGTTGAAAGGAGATTTGTCTAACGAGAGCGCGTCGTCAGCTCTACCGTTGGGCTTGAAAATAATTGCAGAGAAGTCGAGGGGTTCGCACGGCGGGGGACGGAGGAAGACCCCCAAGAAGGAGGGCAGCAGCGAAAGCGAGGCGTCCTGGTCGGCGGACGGCTCCACCGAAAGGACGCCCGCGAGGCAGTTGAAGAAGAAACTCAACGAGGTTCTGCAGGAAGGCATCCTGGACTCCGTCCTGCCCTATTTGCTCCCCAAGCGACAGAGCTCCCTGCAGGACAGCTCCCAGACCCCCGTCAAGAAGCCCCTTGCATACGGTAAAGGCTGAGTGTTTGTGAGGTTTGCCAGAGTGAGTTTTAATTATGTTGCTCTCGTTGCAGACACGAAGAAATCCGGAGGAGGGAATTCGGAAAAAAATGAGAAATCTTGCGGGACGGCCAATGCAAAGGAAAAAGTAGAATTCAAAAGGAAATTGGGATTCTCAGATGTTTCCGAAAAAAACGATAAAAAAGAGTAAGTGGAGTTATGTTCGGGCATAAGTGGACATTTGGGAGGTTAATGTGAAACTGTTTTCTGCAGCACAGAGGTGATCATCCACGTTTGCGACGAAATAAAGAATTTGAAAAGAGACTTCAAATGCTCCCAGAAACTGCTCCTGAGTCATATGGGTTACTTCGCAGAGGTGACTTCCGGTCAGAAGCTCGAAGACATGGACATATCGGTGCACTGCGACGTGACCATTTTCGATTGGCTCATGAGATGGGTTCAGAAGGACAGTTTGAGCGAAGAGCACTGGCCCAAACTGGGTAAGTGCATCGGTGCATGTGCATGCGCATCCGGCCAAGAGAACCTTGACGAATGCTGACCCTTCCCTCATTTCAGATTCGTCAATCGTCGTCCCAGTTCTCATGTCTTCCGCCTTCCTTCAGATGAATGCCCTCCAAGAATACTGTTTGCATTACTGCAAAACTCACATAAACGACGTCATTTTAGACTCCCCGAATTTGAACTGCATCAACGACAATGTATTGACGAGGTACAACGTCTCCGCTTTTGGTTTGCTCGCGATGAAACCCATCGCATTGACGCGTTTATTTTCCGCAGATTGGCCAATTTGTTCAGCAACACCGAAATAGAGAACATCGCTGATAAAAAAGACAAAATTCAGAGTAAATTGTTTTGTAAACTCATCGTTGCTTTAACCGAATCGGAGCCTCAGCCTCACAGAGGACACTTTTCGTCCCTGGCCACTATATACAGGTTTTTATACTTTCCACTAATTACACTCACAGAAGAAAAGCGGCTTTTGGAAACACCACATTGTGACGTGTTGTGTGTGCTGTTATTGGAAGAAGCCGCATCCGAAAGGTGACTTTTCTCAGGCATGTGTTGATTTTTCCAGATGTTCCAAGTGCCTAAAACTGATATTAAAAAACCTGTCCAACTCGATTTTGTGCGTTGCGAGCAACATGAAAATGGATCGGAACGGTAAGGTATATTCCACTCACGTGTACGACTCCACGTGGAACTTAACCGATTATATAAGGGATCTGAAAACGTTGTTTAAGTCTTGGAGAAGAGTTTACTGGAGGTTGTGGGCGGACTGTCACTTATTGTATTGTCAAGTCTGCGAAGAATATTTTCCCGTCTGTCACATGAATTGGTGGGTTGCTTTCCTTCCTCCGCCACTCCTCGACTCGTTCACCGCAGCAACCGTTTCTGCATTCAAGGTGTCGTTTCCACGTCGATCCTGTCCAGTTTTTCTCAAAGGAGAACCAAAGGTCCGTGTTTCACTCCATTGGGAGGTATCCATGCTGCGGAGAGAGGGCGTACCGCTTCGAAGTCGTCAGGAAAATCTCCGTGAGTGGGAACGGGAAAGTGTGGCACTGCGCAGCCGCAGTGCTTTCATCAGAGATGGCTGTTTCAGGGCTGTCAGTACCGCGACCACGTCGTCAGCCCGAAGAACGCCAACGAAACGGAGGTTCTCAGGCTGTGCAACATCCACAGAGACGTAATTCAATTGGAGCCGCCGCCCATTGCACCTCCTGACAACAAAATAAAGTTGTTGACGGCGGGAGACGACGCCGCCTCGAAAAGAACGGGATTCTGGTGGGAAGGACTGGAACTCGTTCCTTCCAGGCAGTCGTGCGGATTGCTGAACAAAGTCTGGGACGCGGTCATCAAGAGAGACGACCTCAGAAGCGGTGGTAATTTCTTTTTTGCCTTATCAAACTCTGCAATGGCCGCCTTCTGTTGATATTTATTTTGGAAAAAGGTGGTGGTTCGGAAAATAAAAATCAGAAATCGCCCTCATCGAAAACTCTCACGAGTCAGCAGTGCAGCATTCAGGACATTTCGAGTCTTTCCGATAGTTCAGACGAGAGTTGCAGTTCTTCGAACGCGGGAAACTCCGAGGAAAGTTATCACTCCGGCTCTAAAATGGGTGCAAGAAACAAAAATGTGGGTTCAGGCGCGGGCGCAATCAACAGGTAATCGCTTTTCCAGAGGAAATCCTTTCCTCTCCTTCCCTCCCCGACTTCCCTTCGCTCAATTCCCCTTTTCTCCGCAGATTGTCTCTCCTAAGAAAAGAAAGAAAAAGAAGAAAGAAAAAAAAGAAAAAAAATTTATCCAAGTATGCCTCTTTTATCGCCCGCCGCGTTCCTCCACCCTCACTCAGCCAACCTTTCGTTTCAGGCACGAGGGGAACCGGTTCTGGGTGTCGAAGCTGTCGACGAGATGCAACCAGGACAACCAGAGAGAATTCGAAGAAAGGGCACTCAGACAGATAGAATCTCTCCTCGTGAAGAAGCTCTCGGGGGAGAGTTTCCGAGCGGGGGGGTGCAGGGCCAGCAGTCAGGCGGTGCCTTCGGGTGCGTAGGGAGGTTCTCTTTGAAAAGGCGGGCGTTTGTAAAGAGGGGATGGTTGTTCCAGGCGGGATCTACGTGAAGCTCGAGCAGGAATGGAGGGAGGCTCACTGCTTCAGCCACGGATGTCCGGGGAGTTCGATCAAGGCGAGGGGAAGCGCGTCTCACGTGAACGTGAACAGTTCCAGTTTTTCCACTCACAGGAGATCAAAGTCGAGAGGTCACCGATAATGTTTTTCACGAGTTTTTTTCACACGAGAAAAAATATAGTAGTAAACTTTTGAATGGTCAAACTCTGGTTTTTTAACCCTGTAGCGGTGTTCAGTTAAAATGTACATTTCACCCACGTAAGCTAAACATGGGAGTAAGATATTCAACCTCTTATTATTTTATGAAAACATTTTTTTAATAGAATAGTCGAATATTTAAGACCGAAATTAACTATAATTTAATTTAATTAGAAATTTAAAAGCGAAGTAAAAATAAATTAAATAAATAAATATATATATTTATTTGAATAGTACCACAAAAATGCGTCATAAACAAAATTTATTATTTGAAAAATGAAAAGAAATTACAGTGTGGGTGAAGTTTTTGATAAAACTGCCACTTTTCAACAGAACGAGTTCTCCAATAAAAAAAAGAATTTTAAACATAGTTTTTAAAAAATGAAAAAAACTATTGGCCCTAAAACTGTAAAATGAGTGAAATTTGACCCCGAAAAACCGTTAGAGGGTTAAAAGGACGAAATTCGATGGAATTTGGTCGATTTAGGTGTAAATAAATATGGAGAATGAACGTACAACAATAGTGCAGTATAAAATTATTTATTGTATAACAAATAAGATGATGAATATACATAAAGAAAATAATGGAGTTTACCTAAAGAGTAAATTCGCGAATGGGAAAAATAACTTAATCCTAGCAATACTTGGCAGATTCATTGGTATAAGGTACTTTCGGGTGTTCCACTTACAAAAACTAACAAATGTAAATAAGCAACATATGGATTTGTATTTATTGGATGTCGCACATGTGATTATTCGACAGGTTTTGTCATAAATGTGATTTTTAGACGCTTAACATCAAAGTAGCACTAATGATTGTTTAAAGGTTATCGCTGAAATTTATTTTATGAATTCGTGAAAAGAGCGCACAATTTGTACTTTGTTGTCACCAATAAGTCGACTTTCAAAGATGAAAATAAATAAAAAAATGTCACCGTTGAGTTTTGTAAATAAAATATTTGTAAACGATAGAACACGCTAGCTAGAACTACAAGTCTTTATATTTGGAAGAACTTTAGTGAAAATTGAGATTAGAAGGCAGTGATAAACGTCGAGTTGTGAGTCGTCACCCACAAAATCTCCTCTGTCTTCGCTGGGTCAGCTTTTCTTTCAGAAACTGAGAAAGATGGCCGACCGAGTGAGGCAGTCGTTAAACGAACAATCGCTTCCGAAATACCTTTTTATTATACCTCATTTATAAAACACACATTTATTAATTTTCATCTTCCTCAAATCAGCTAAAAACTTTTATCAAACTCAGAATCCTGGAAGACTGGAACTGATTCTGATAAAATTGATCACACGTTCACCGGTGAGTATTTGAAGAAAAAGTGGTCGTTTCCATCAAACGCGAACATTTGACCTCAATCAGCGCTTAATCAGTTCCTCGAAAACGACCGCTCAATGGGAAATTTGTCTTTCATCCCGAACTCGGTTGCTAATTAGCAGCAGCGTTTGAGGCTCCCACGTCCTTCTTACTTCAAATGAAAGGCCCAATTAAATTCTTTGCTTTCCTTTCATTCATTTTGAATAAATTCATAAAATAAATTCAAGCGCGAGGCTTAATATTAAATTAAATTAAGGCAGTGAACAATTATTATTTGGCAGTATTTTTGGTCATTTTATCGGTCGAAACCTTTTCGATAAATGAATATTTGATTCTTCTTTTGCAAGGAATTAATTAAAATAACTGCCTAATGGAGATAATTAGAAAAGATATGCTAACGATTCGTGAAAGCCAAATTCGACCGTTAAAACTCAAAATGGAGGACATTTGATTGCATATCGACTTATTCCTTTCAAAATTATTGTTTTTTTCTCATCATTTTCTGGCTTTGATGGTCTTTTTAAAGTGATTGAGAGTAGTGCTTTTCAAATACAAAAAGATGTTCATTTAGAGCAGGAATGAGCAAAACTCGCCCCAGCAGACATTTTTACAATTAGATTTATTTTATCGACTGTCTTCCATTGATATACTGTCATAAAATTATCCGTTTGACTGCTACACGTCAACGGGTTAAATATTGCTTAAGTTTTTTTTGCCACAAAGGAGTTAAAAGAGATTTAATACGAAAATATGGCTTTGGATTTACGGTTGCGCAAAAATTGCTTTCAGTTGGAAATTATCTGCGCAGATAATTTTTACACAAGTTTGCGCTTAGCAGAAGCTCCTTTGAAACAAAATGCATATCTGAGTGGAACAATTAGACGTAACAGAAAGGAGATTCTTCCACAAGCTAAGAAAGCAGAAATACATTGCACATGAAAATGTATTGATGTGACAATGAATTTCTAAAATACAAAACCAAGCATTGAATGATGACTACAACAAATACTTGGGGGGTGTGGACGTATTTGGACGAGCGAAGAACCCTAAAATACTGGAAGGAGGCAGTACTCAACATATTTGGAAGAATTGTCTTGAACTCTTACATTTTGTAAATCCGATTTAGCCAATTTAAATTTTCCTTAATCCTCCAACATTAGCGAAATTTTCCAATATTAATGAAAACAAATAAAGCGGTTCAAATTCAGAATTTGCAAGAATTGCTTAGCAGACAAACGGTTAATTTTAACGGAAAAAACGTTGCCAAATTTATCATTAAAAATTGCAAATTTATGTCTATGGTGAATATGTTTTTATTTTTATATATGAAATCTTTAGTTTTTATTAAATTTTATTTTAATGTGTGCATTATAAATTAAGTTTTTAATTTTGATTAGCGGCAGATTTGCTTGAATTATTTTATTTATTTATTTTAATTATAGAAATATTTTTGGATTAAAATTTTGGTTTTGCAATTATTGATTTTTGGAAATTTGTTTTACGGTTTAAGCGATTTATTTATTTATTTATGCTGAATATTTTTTTAGAGTTAATATGCCATAATTATTTTATTTGTCTATCATCAATTTAAGGAGTTATTGTAATTATTTTTGAATAATAATATTCATTATGTTAGGTTATTTCTTTAAAAATATCTTCATTGTCTATGGAAGATAGTGAATTGTGCTTAAAATCAGAAGTATCATTTATCTTTAGAGAACAATTTGCGTGAGGAAGTAAGAGTTTGTATAATAAAGTTTTTGATTATTACTGTACATAAAAGGTCAGCGTATTATTATTTACCAATAAATGAAGTTTTGCAAATGATTAAAAGTGTAATTTTATAAAGGTTGCTCACCCCTGGTCTAGAAAATTGTCAGCAGGCAGTGAAAAGCTCACAGAGGGGCAAATAAAGAACAAAATTCAACAACAAAATAATAGAAATGTTCCCCCATTTAAGAAGAAAAACGTTACAAAGGCAAATGGTAATACTCTATGGTTAACGATTGATATAAAGAGAAACGCGTTATGCACCAAAAGATTTAATCAATTTGAATATTTTAGATTGTTTTTGTTGAAAATCGGTAATATAATGAAAAATGTAGGTTGAAGAAAAATATGGGAGAACACAACTAAAATTTCTTTGCTCAGTGATAGGTTAAAAAGGGTCGCACTGACTTTGGATTCGAATCGTTATTAAATCGTCTCTGATTTAATAATAATTTATGAGTTTTCCTTTGAGAAAAAACCTTCTGAAATATCAGACGTGCAGGGAGACTCTCCATTTTGGGTGGGAAAATTGCATCGATGTCGAATTACTATTATCCGTTTCTCAGAGGATTTTCCAACTTTTCCATTCTTCATCGCCTCCTCTCTTGTTAATGCGTTACATGCAGGGGAAAAGCAAACAAAATCGTGGAGGAAGTGGTGGCTTCGACGGCAAGAGCATTGCCTTTCCGGAGCAGAAAGAAAGGCAAACCTAATCAACTAAGAAGCATCTGACTGTCAGGCGAAGTGCTTATTCTAACAGTATATAATTAACCACTTTTTTTGGTAGCCCTAACTGCTTAGTAGCCGTCCTGAGGCCGTCAGAGCCCAAAATCCTCCTGATTTCCTTCCGGCAAAGATACTTGAGGTCTTTGGGCTGTCTCCAGTATGGCATCATCGAAGACTTGAGCTGGTAGAACACCGGCCCCAGCACCTTGAAGCACTTGGCGTGCCTGAACATGGTCCTCATCACGTGCGAGTGCATCCTCTCCGGGTTCTCCCCCATCACCTCGCACAGGATCCCCAGAGTCCTCTCCACGTTCGAGTTCAGCTTCCTGCACCGGATGATGGACCGAAGGAACCAGGTGAAGGCCGAGTTCCTCTCGCAGAGGCCCACCTCCCGGCTCTCGGGCCCAAAGTATAATACTTCTCTCTTGTTCTCCTCCGAAGCGAACACTTGCCCCGGCTTCGCGTTCTCCACCGCCACCGACTGCACTTCCGCGCCCAGAGGCCACACCGTCGCACCCGAATTGATCAGCAACTGAGTCAGCTCGAAGGAATCGTCAAAGTACTGAACACTGTACGTGAGCAAAGTTCTGCCCTCGACATTGGCCGCGTTCACGTCACTGCCCGCCTGGATGAGCAGCTCGCAGAGGACGCAGGCCTTCGAGAAGGCCCTTTCCTTCAGGAGTCTCCTGCCGGCGTAGAGCAGAGGGGTGTTTTCGTCCTCATCCCTCGAGGAGAGGTACGGGTGGCGCTTGCACGAGGAGCTGTACTGCTTCGACTGACTGGAGACCAACTTATCGTTTCTGAACAGTATCAGGAGTTTGATGGCTTCGGTGATGTTGGCCCAGTTCTCTTGTATGTCGCCTGGAAGAAGCGAAGTGTGTGGTGAGGGGGGCGAGGGGAGGGCGAGGGGCGAGGGGAGGGGGTGCTTACCGTAAAGGAGCTGCTCCAGGGGGTTGATGGCTAACTGTAATTTGGTGTGAGTTCTGCAGCAGTGGACGCAGTTTTTATGCAACAGGCGATTGAGTTTTTGGTTCCGGGGGCAGTTTTCCCTCATGCTGTAGTCGTTCTGACTGGAGAAGAGGAGTGACTTAATTATGTTGTTTTTGAAATCGTTGTCCAAGTCGTTATTGGAACCTGTTCAATGAGAACATAAGATGAAACTCACTCATAAGTTTTTGTTACGGGGAAACGATAATGCACTTTTTAATGGGCAAGGAAAGGGGTGAAATAAAAAGGCTGGAAGGAGTGGAGATGGGAGAAGGACGAAAGAAGAGGGAGGGAGGGAGGGGGCAAAATAGAGGATGGGAGGACGAGCTCATTGATGTCTGAAAAGAGGTATGGAAAAAGAGAAAGGAGAAGGGTGGGATAAGGGCCCCCTCAAAAATAATGGATTAATTGCGTTTTTGAAAATTATGAAAAAGTAAAACAAATACAACTTGTTATTATTATTATTATCATCAGTATTTTCTTTTTTTCTACGACTTAATATTATATATCTATTATTAACACTATTATTTTACAATTATTATATCAGCGGAAATCAACAGAGGTTATAGCTCATAATTTTATTGTATAAAATTATATTTTTTTAAAACATTATGATATACGCTGTCTTCCACTGGAGAAAATGGAGCGAAATGCCATCTCATTAATTTTCATTTGATTAAAAGAAGAAACCACAAACAGCAAAAGAATAATAAAACATTGTTGTCGCGAATATCGGAGCTATAAAAATACTGAAAAAATATAAAATAATATAAAATAAAATAAAACAAAATATGATTGTATTTTCCAACGCCGAAAGGCGAGAAAAATAAAATAAATATATTTTATTTAAATTATAAAGACTATGTTTAATAAAAAAATAAAAATTTAAATCGGTTATGAACAAACAAAAAATAGTTAATAAATAAATAATGTGGATAAAAACGCGTGTTAAAATTTTCTTGATTTTCTTGATTTTGATTAAAATTCAAAAATTAAAAAAAAAACAAATTTAAAAAGTTTATATTTAGGACATTTTATTCTGAAGCCCCTAAACGCCCCCAAAAAAATAATTATTATAAAAAGGAAATAATTAAGTATGAAAATATAGGGCGTTAATGTATGAAAAAAAGATACTTTCGGGAATAAACGGGTACCGGTGGAGTGAAAGGGTTGGAAGCGGAAGGGGGATTTGCACGTGCTTTTAGGAGCTGCTTCGGGGGTGGTTAACCTCTCGAGCATCGACCCTCAAACGTCCCCAGAATCACATTTCGACCCTCGCATCCGGAAACAATTCACTTCCATCTTAATTCAATTCGCTTCCGTTTTATTTTATTTATTTATTTTTCTTCGGACGGACATTAAAACTGTTATGACAGAGCTTTCGAACCGACCGAAGTCTTCGCCTGAGAAAACGTGTTCGGCCATCTTTCTTCTCATTAAATATAATCATGAGGTGAGCAGAGGGAATGTTTTCCACCGGCGACGAGGATGACATAAAAGCCACGTTTTCGGGATAATAGGAAGCAGATGGCTTGGAGCACATCAAAGGAACGGTCGAACCACGTGAGATAATTCTCCGAAATGGGGGAAATTCGTGAGAAAATCCATTCCAGATGAAATTGGGGCATTCAAAATAAAAAAAGAGAAAAGTCGGTTTGGGCGAAAGCACACAAAACCAATTTTATGGTCGCTTTCTGTAAGCGATGAGATATCGATAGGTTTTTTAAGAAATTAATCAATGTCACAAGTAATAACTGTAAACCATTTTCTGAGAAAGTGCTTTTTCAATTCACTCGGTTAACTGTACCCGAAAAAAAATCCAAAAAGGTATAAAGCGGTCCCGATATGAATTCGGTTACGTGACAATTTCAGAGGTTTAACTTTTGTCCAACGACGAACCCAAAACAAATTATCTTTTTATCCTTTCGTGTAAATTTCAAAAATTCCATTGTGGCGATAGTCGCACTTTTGGAAAAACAGCCTTTGCTTACGGCATTGAAAGGTATTAAAAATGTCGACGTTACGAGAGAACTTATGCTTTTCGACCAAAAGAAGAAATGTCTAAACAATTGGGAAATACCAATCAAAACAAAAAATAAGATGAAATAAAAATAAACTTTAATAAAGACATACAATGACATACAAATATAATGAGATGTAAGAAGTCAGAACCAAAGAGCGAAAGATAATAATAAGAAAATAAAAAGAAAAAGCGAAAAAAAACCAACTAAAGTGGTCCAAACGAAAAAAAAAAAGTAAAAAATCAATGACTCCTTTGATATTTGTATTATTATAATATATTGATATATTATTAATGCATAAACATATTTTATTAATATTACCTTTAAATTATATAATAATTTAATGTCTTATAAATAATATAAAATGTGGGAAACAACATTCACCTGCGAACACCTGCGAACACCTCGGTGAAGTACTGTCAGTGGACTCGCCACCCGCTACAGTACCTGACATGTTCATTCAGGTGCTTTGCAAGCGAACAAAATGTTTCGCAAAAACCCCGCGACCCTAACGGAAAAGCGGGTTAAAGAAAAGTAAAGTAAAGTAAAAGTATGTGGGAAACAAATAAAAATTTTGGACAAATTGAAAATAACGCACAAAAACATCGTATGCTTTTTGCTTAACGACATTTTATGCACCAATCAGGAAAGAAAAACGAGTGTTTTTGTAATAAAATAATTAAGTATGTCGTATATATACAGAGATTGCTATCTATGAGTTCACTTTTTAAACATTATAATGCGAGCAGAGCCAAAGCAAACCAAAACCAGAAACTCATAATTAATTCAATCCGTGAGACATTAAATCAAAATGAGGGCAAACGCGTCGAAAACCTTTCAGGAAACAATTTACATCCTTTTTGTGATTATGAACCGACAAAAGGTTTCTGAAAATCGTTAATCCCAGCCTGGGCACTTCCTCTCCGGCAAAGGAGAAACCCGATACGAAAACACTTGTTGAAAAAGGCAGAGAACTTCCTGGAACTGTGGCACACGTGTTCTTTGAGCCGACGTGCAACGTAATTTTGGTAAAATTGGGTGGAATAAAAAGGGGTGAACCCATCATCGATCGTTAAGAGGTAAGGGCATCGACCTTTACATTATTTTGCCGCGTCGAAACCTCTCGCGTTTTACTTCCTCTTCTTCCCCTCATTTCCCTGCTCGCTGACTCAAATGGATCGCATTTCGGCCAAAGGACCCCTCAAAGCCGTTAATCTCACCTTCGTAGCAGCGACACACTGTCAGGGGCCGCGAGCCCCATTCGTTCCCGGGCCCCCAGTCGATGTGCTGCCACGTGTTTTGGAGCTCCAACTCCAGTTTGAGAAGTTGTATTCCTCCTAACATGTAGGCATCTGCGTACGTTTGATTTTTCTGAGAGCTGAAAAAGAAATTGAAAACTGTAAGTGGAGTTTGACTTCAGGCGCAGTGGGAGAATTCTTTTGGGGCCCTTTGCACGCCGTTACCGGAAAGCGCGTTCAGAAACCGAATCGGGTGACTCGGCCGGGAACTTTTCGAACGCACTCGATGACTTCCGCGAACCCGTTGCCGGTTTACCGATATTATTGGGGATTTAATGAAGTCCAGATGTGGTCGTCGATTTCGGGCTGCAAAACGAAACCGGTCACGAGGTCTGCAGCTCCGACTGCGAATGTTTCCGGCGAAAGCGCCGAATCTTTGCCGAGTCACACGTCTCGGCCGTTGCGAAGAAATTCTCCAATTTAACGGTTCGATGAAACGAATGAACGATGGAAAAAATCCGTTAAAAGCAGTTAATAGTTTGTTTTCCACCCCTGAGTCGCTTCTCTTGGGGCGTTTCAAAACTGACAGATGGACTGCTTCCCCTTTCCGTTTTTTTCGTGGACATTTCGTTTAGTAATAACAACCGGAGTTTTCGCCATAGGTTTTAACTGTCCATAATGAAACCAACGGTTTCAGAATCAATTTATATATGTATGCCCTTAAAAATTTCTTCTCATTGACCATTTTTTGAATGAACAGCTGCGAAATATTTATATTTTGAAATATTTCTGAGTTCACAGTGCACACGATTGGTGCTTCTGCAGTATGATAGATATTATTTATCCATTTGGGACTTAAAACACGAGTCGTTAAGAACTGCCACTTCGCTTAAAGAAATTGAGACTTGGAAACTCAGGAGGGGAGGCAAAGGGTTGAGGGGGCAAACGATGAGGCAATAAACCGGGTTATGCCCAGCAGACAGAAAAGGGTGTAAAGAAACCAGTCGAGGAGGGATGAAAGAGATCAGACGGGAATAATGTATTCCGTTTGTGGCGGTTGTGGAATTTTGCACGGGATTTCTTTCGACCGCGTGTATTTTCATTTTGCGGAATGGAGTGTTTATTCGGTTAAACTTTGCTAAACCCCATGAGGTCGCCCTGAATAAGACTCATGTTAATGGGCAATGTATTACAGAACAAGAAATGCGGACTTCATTTTCATTCTCCTGCATTCGCCTTTTCTCAAGAAAGCATTGACAATTTTTAACTAAAATTCTTTGGGACAACTTTACTTTGTTCCAAAATGGCCAAATATCGGCATTTCGTGGCTGAGTCCGTCTCCTTTTAATCCGTAAACAATGAGAAACAACCCGAAATGTTTGGAGGAATAAAATTTTGGAACAGACTGGTGATTATAAAAAGAAGGTCAGTAACCTCGCTAACCCTTTCAGGTCCGTTCGTAATTTACCCACACACGCAGCAACAAACTCGGTCCTTCAATAAACTCTTTTTTTAATGATTTTTGACAGGGACAAAAAAACTACTATTTTCGGCCATTTGTTCCTAATTCTTTGTTTGTTTATGTTCTCCGCTGGTGAAGAAACAATCATTTTTTTGTTTCGTATTTTACTCGCGCCGACGAACGGAGCTGCGTCGTAAAAGCAAAGTCCCCTCACCTCCCAAATGTCCCCTTTTCGGGGACACTTTTCGGGTTCTTTCCAATGTGTGCACATACAAGAAAGATCCAATGTATAAAGGAGTTCTTTTTAAACTCATACAGTACAGAAAAATGGTTTATTTCCTAATGTACATCTCTTATACAGGTCAAACCTGAAATAAATAATCGTGGTGTAAACAATAGACCATTTGACCGTCTATGGTCCAACATAAGGCACGTCTACGTTTCTTTCGCTTGAATAAAACCAACGACCTTTCAGCGCAGAAGTTTTTGAAGACCATTTGCGTAACGCTTTAATGGGTCTCAGATAAAATTACAATTTTGCTTACGTAAAGACAGAAATTGTGGGCTGCCGTTGAAAGCTTTTTAATTATCCTGTTCCGGAAAAATCCAATTCCTGTCTTCCTTGTTGCCCGTTTTCAAGAGGAAACGACGAGGTAAATCAATTGTAATGGGAAATTGAAAAACGTTTTCCCTTGCTGTCCGAGAAGTCAGGTTACCGTGAGAAGCATGTGGGGCCATGAAATCGCAGACGAATTTAAACTCACAGGTACAGTTTTATAGTAACGGAGTTATAATCAGCTGATGTAATGATAGCGGTATTGCGCGATGTACCTGAATGAACCTCGATGTCTGCTCCATGAGTGCAACGATCTTCATTTTTATGTAGAATCTTGGCTAAGGTCATCCTGGAGTAGCCGCCAAGCTAAGCACGGTGACCTCTTCGGCCGAGGAAGTTTCTCCCCATCTCAAAATTCGGCGTCCTTGCCTCCTTCTTCTTTCCAGGCACAGCCAGATGGATCAAGGAGTATTTGGCCGATTCATTCCTCAGCAATGGGTCCCCGGGGTCATTAAGCGAGCAGTGGCCAACCACCCATCCGAAACACCTGCTCAATCCCACTTTTGTTATCCAAAAGCAGACGAAAAATAGGAGGGAGAACGCGTCCTCCTCAAGGTGTGGATTTGGATTTATTTTACAGGCATACATAAGGGGAAGCATAGGTCCCACACACCGCCCTCCGCATTGTGGTGATATAATTAAATGAAAAGAACTGTTAGATGGGACTGGGATGCAACAGGTCGACGTCTCAGTGTAACCTTTCAGTGCAGACAAATTTCAACGAACATAACTTTATTGTTTTTCATCTTTTAATCACCTCTATATGCGCATTCTCGAAAGACCGGTTTCTTTGACTTTGTATCGATTACGAATGTGGTCTATTTAAAGCGCCGACCGCCACTGATTAAGTCAATAGGTCGATGTCTCATTGTAACCTTACAGTGAAACCATTGTCATTTTCCTGTTTTTTCCACCTTATTCTGTTCGCCCATTTGGAATTATGGAAACTCACTTCTTTTGGGAATTTTTCTTTTTCCGTTTTCTCCATTTTTGGAATTCCTTCGCCATTAATTTTTTTATTTCTTCCTCATTTTTCTGCGGTTGGGTTAATATTTTCTTTTAAAGCAACGCGAATAGGCGGGGCAAATTTAGGTAAAATTCTATCGAGTTTAACGATATAATTTCGTACGGAAACAGTGGTTATAAAGTCCTCTCAGAAACATATAACCCTTATTTCATTAGCCATTAATTCCTCTTAGGATGATAATAAATTTTTCCCAAACTTTATTACATTCTTCTCTATGTTTAAACTATTCCTGTGTTTTGATATTCCCGTAAGAGTTGAGATAATTTTTTGATACAATTCTCTGCAATTCCCGACAGGCGTGAATTTTGCACGAAGCGGAGATAAAGGAGATAAAGAAACCCCATTTCCGGTTATTTGAAATCAATCACAAATTGGCTAAGAGGCGAGGCAATGTGAAATGTGGCAAATGAAATTATTCACTTCTCCGATTTGCTTAAAATCATCGACTCATCGCAAACATAAATATCGCGATTTCAAAGCAAACACTGATAACGTCCCAAACTGCAGCCATCGCCTCCATTGTGGCAGTCAATGACTCTGCTCACCGCCTCCCACAACGACATCGACATCGCAGAAGGAAAAATATGAAAAGCGATTATTTTCCCTTCCAGATGTTCCCTCGGGCGATTAGGGCTAGATGTTCCCCCGCAAAGGCCCTCGGAGGCGAATTAGGGGAGTCGCATTCCGGGCATTGGCGAAACTGAGTCTAAAATTAGCCTTCCGCAAAATCCCGAGTGAATCATTGGCCAATCAACGGCGTAAATTCTATTAGCCCAACTCAGCCTTCGTTCATTGGATCACTTATTAAGTAATTAGACCAACTGTTTTCTTTTGGCCCTATTTTTTAAGAGACGGTTGGGAAAAGCGGAGATGCCGCGAAAAGGTGGAATGTTAACTATGTTTTTTTAAATTATTGTAATTTAATTAAAATTAGGACTTGGAGGTTTTGCATGGAATCAAACAAAGGAATTAGGGCAATTATGGAATCATAAATGAATAGGGAAATTATTTATTAATAAAAACCAGATGAGGGAAACAAACCTGAAATTTTCCTAAATATCAGAAATAGCCTTAAAATACCGGAAATGCCCCCAAAAAATTTCATAAATACCAGAATTAATTTTAAAATACTTTATAAATACAGAATATAACGTTAAAATATTCCATAAGTACCGAAATACCGTTAAAATACTGGAAAGAACGTTAAAATACCCCTTCAATACCGGAAATAACCTAAGAATATCCCAAAAAATATGATAAATAATGTTAAAATACTAAAAACAATTTTACAGTACCCCATAAATAACGTATATAATGTTAACAGTGCTCGATAAATATTGAAAGTAGCCTTAATTAAGGGCGCAATCAAAGTGAGAGACGTGGCCACAAAGAATAAAAGTGTTGGAACTTGAGGGGGCACCACGGAAGGGGCGTAGTTTTTGGCCGGCCTGAGAGAAACAAAGGTGGAAAGGCAGCCTTCAGTTGAGAGAGAAGCTAATTAATTTATTTGAAATAAATTAAAATGAAAAGCTTCGCGGTTCATAAGGCGTAGGGAAAGGCAACCGTTAACCTCGGGACCCTTAATTTGAAAGTGTTTATTAAATCAATTAACTTTATATATGTTTGATAATCGTAATGAAACCCGTGTATTTACTGGTTAACCGCGGATTTTATCGAGAGTTGATTTAAATAAATGGTATGTAAATCACGTGTGGGAGCCGGTAAACTGTTGGAAATCCAAAGCGGAAAATTGGATTTGCCGCCCTCACGAGTACTACTCGGTGTGCGGTTTACCGTTGCAACTACACGAAAGCGTTATATCCGTTGCTTTTGGAGTGACAGCGAACTGCGAAAACTTATTTGGCCGTCCTCCAAACTCGCATTTTATCTCTTAATCCTACACTTTACTGTTATTTATGAAAATCAAAAGCAGTTGTCTCTTTTCAGGGGAAACCTGCAACTCATATCTTTTGTCTCAGCGAGTGCTGAGCTCAAAGGAGTTTTGCGCGAATTCACAGCTGATCGCTGGACGAGCGCTTTCTTCTCTCGAATCAAATGTGCATGAGATCCCCTTTAGCGCTCTACGAAAGCACATTATGTCATAGGTCGTTACCCCAGTATATTACTTAAAGCTGTTGCCGTATTATCTTAAATGCTATTTATATCCTTCCTTTAAATTAAACGTGCATGTGACTTGTAAAATAACAGGCTCGAAACTTTCTCAGGCCCCTTCGGTGGGCTTTTTTGTGTAATTCCACCGCGGAGCGATAAAGCTCTCTTTATGGGCCGCTAAATTTAAGTGCGAAATAAGTGGCGCCAAACGAATATTTTTTCAAATCATTCGCTTTGGACTTGTCTAAAATTTTTATGGGTTTCCCTAAGTGGATTCTTTTCAGTTACGGCAGGTGGAAGCTTTCAGGTCGCAGACGTCGATTATTACAAAATGAGTCGTTATTTGGAATTATTGCTCTGCATTGGGCTTCTCACATGTTTATTTTCTTATCTGAACAACGCTCGACGCCATTTATTTAACGTTTCTTCATATTTGTTGGGCTCTTTGTTTTCGGTCATTTTGCCGGGAAATTCATTCCATCACTCTGACTTTTGGAGAAAGAAAGGCGACCATCAGCCTCTACTGTGTGATATATCCGATATCATCGTAAACTTTTGGTTCAATAAACTTCCCGGCAACGGCGGAGTAACGACCTCGGAAGGAAATCAAAACGTCTATAATATCAATTTCGTTTTTCGAAACCGCGTTACATTCCAATCGTTCATTCTTACCTAGTTATGTTGTTGGCGGATGCGATTTTCAAAGCTTTCGCACGCTGTTCCTTCATTAGTTCGCGGGAGCACAAACGGTTTTCACTAAATTATAAAACAGCAAATATTCTGTTATTTAATGCGAGCACAGACATAAAACCTGGAAATGATACATAAAACGAATAGGCACAAACTAAATTTCCGAATTTTCCTTTTGTGAAAGATTTACTTTCATACATTTTTACCGCATAAAGTCCTTTTCATGGGCCATTTCAATAATTATAATTTGAAAAATGTTTTTTTTTTAATTTAAAGAAAAATCTTTGGCAATATTTAAAAACCCCAATTAAAAAATTTGAAATTGTTCCTACAAGCAATTAATATAATACTGCTAATGATTATCATTTAATCACTTAAAAAATTTTCTAAAATGAAAGAATACGTCGTACGAAACGGTAAATAAAATATAAACACTTCGACCAATGTTTTCCGTGGTCGTCCATTGACTGAGTTGTTTCGGGTCGGACGAGTTCGGTTCAGCCTAAAGAGAGGTCGCTACACTGTATTGGCCCTCTCCGATCTCTCTCTCAAAATCTTCATATATCTCCCGTTAAAAAGATTTATTGTTAAAACTATTTATTTAAGGATTTTAATTATCTTTAACATTTATAAGAGTGAAACATTATTTTGTGCTAAAAGTCATTGAACGGCCTCGTTTCCATTTATTAACGGAAAAAGTTAACTCCTAAAATATTTTTTAGCAGTTAATTGAATTAATTTATCTGATGTTTAAAATCATCAAAAATAAATTTATACTTTTTTGGATTAGGCATTCGGAAGATGTTTAAATAAATCATAACGTCAATTAGAAACGTTTTCGGTTACTGTGACAGATTTATGCCTAATTTCCCAACACAATTATTTCTCTGTTTTATGAACTTTTTTAAATCAGCTCTGTTATGTAGAAATTAATTTGAGGACGACAATATTCAGGTATAATAAAATAAAGTATTTAGAAAAAATAATAAACCCTACGATTAGAATTTGTTAATGCATTTACGAAGAACAGTTATTTAAACTTAAATTCTGCCGCGGAAATTTGTTTCAAAACTTTTTGAATTATTTATAGATTTTGTTTTGAAACAGTTTTAAAACTATTCGCGTTTCGCGTTAAGTCAACTTCTGTTTAGGGAAATTATTTTTCTTTAGAGAAAGAAAATGAGATTGACGAATGTTTTATGCAGATTAAAAAAACGTTTACCGAGAGGACACATATGGAGGGGGTGGGTATTCTGGATAATTTTTTGCCATACAAGATTTGTTTTGATCAATTAAAGAATTCTTTTCATTTTAGAAAGGAGAGGTTATATAAAGAAGTAACGCCGTTAATGGTAGCTAAAAAAAGAGCAGCATTACAATTAGAGGAACAAAATATGTTTTATTTAAGACATCCTTATTTGACTGTGGTGAGTAAAGCTTTTTATCTCTTTTAGGTTTCTGTTTTCAGGACTTTAATTTGTGAGTGTTTTATAGGAGCAAGAACATGGCCATGCCCAGTCATTCAATCATAGGGAGAAGTTTTTTGAAAAACATCTCACAGAGAAATTGGACAATTGGAAGCCTCATAAACTCTTAGGTGATAGATTTGGGTTCCTGAAAGTATCAGAAAAGTGGGAATGAAGTTGGAATATTTTATCAGTTTAAATAGTTTAAAATAAATTCTCTCTGTAGTGTAATATAAAATTATTGTCTAAACTTTCTGTAAACTTTATTTCTTATAAATGATTTTATTTGTACAGGTTATTACAAAAAATATAAATGTTTCTTCATATTTTATTCTCAATTAATGCAATACCACTTAATTTGATCATCTTTATGGCTCTAACAATTATTTTCTCATTTTAATTTCCAAAACACATTCATATAAACTGAGTGCAGAAAAAAATAAATGTAAAAACCAAAAATTCTAAATATAATAAACTCATACAACTGACATTATAAAAATTTAATATTGTGAATTAAAAGATGATTAATTGTCCAAATTTCATTTACCCATAAAATTGAAATTTGAATTCATTTGATTTTGACATCATGCAGATATAATCACTTACCCATATTTAACATTGGGTTTTGTTTATCAAGAAAATTTATGATAAGGTTCTGTACATATTACTGTTTCTTATATTTACAGTGTCAAAATGCATACTGAGCACTTATAATTTTTGTAAGTTAATATAAATCATCCTTCACTTGTTACTGTTAAGTCCTATTGTCCTCTTATTTAATTTTTTAAATGTAAATTTACACAACCGTTATGACCACTTTTATATGTCCAATATCAAAACATTATAATTAATTCATCTATGCTTTAAATTAAAAATTTCTTTTCCCTTGCCATTTAATTTATTATCAGACTCATCAAGTTTTACTATTTCTACTTCACCTTTTGTCTCTGGTGCCCAGTGTTTTATTTCTTGTTTACTTAACACCCATTCAGGTGTCACAGCTACTTCCTTTGCTCTTTTTTCAAAATCAATATCATCAATAAATTTTTTCTTATAAAATTCTCTTGCATTTATGTGTGGTTCTTTGCTATGCAATGACAATAAATAATTTTTAGATGAGCGGAGGAGTTTGATTCCACTGTTCGACTTCTTCACTCGTGGTTTCTTTTTTTTCGGAATAATTTCAGTATCCTCAATTAATTCATCCAAAAGTCTTGACAAGTGTTTTGAAACATGTTTTTGAAATTCGGGAGTTACTTTTACTGTGAAAGGGTTAAATGATGATGTCTCATGACTCTGTTTTCGAAGAGATGGTTGTGTTGAAGGTTTACACTTTTCTTTTAAATTACCTGTAAGGTAAATTAATTTTAAAATAGTTTCCGTTACAAATCGCCATTTCATTTCAAATGTGCAATATTATACAAAGGCAAGGTTTGTTAATATCAATTTTTCAGGGAGGCCTTCAATGATTCACCTTGTTCGTATAAGTGCTGTGGCAAAAAGCTTCCATCAACGGCTTCTTTAAGCTTTTCTAATTCGTCATCGGTGCTCGAAGATTCACAGGACATAACTTTCACGTGTTTAAGATTTTTTGGTTGGACCCCCTGCGTGGAGATAAATAATCGTAAACATTCGATATTTCTCAGGTGGGTTTAAGTTAAAAGAAACTGGAAAAAGTTATTGATAAATGACATTTTCATTGAAAAAGAAAATCAACACGGCAATTATTTGCTATTATCATCGTATAACAACTCCTGATAAAATTGATTAATTAAACAAAAGTTTTTGATTTAATTAACAAGACTTCCTCACACTGATACTTAAACATTTTTCATTACATTTATAATCAGATTTACTTAACTCAGTCTCTTTATTTAGTACAGAACAGTATTTTTAAAGAATTATATATCACTCGCCTCTTCCCTCCCAAGGGATATTGTAATTTATTGATGATTTCCATGAATTAAGTTATTTTACCACAACATTTGGATATTTGCATGTTTTCCTAAAGTTGTTCTAGAAATGGCACAAAAAATGATATCAAAATAT
Organism: Brueelia nebulosa; assembly: GCA_028293925.1. Lineage (NCBI taxonomy): Eukaryota > Metazoa > Arthropoda > Insecta > Psocodea > Philopteridae > Brueelia > Brueelia nebulosa. The sequence goes on along the minus strand of JAQIBA010000014.1, from coordinate 579,382 downwards.
AGTGAACTACCCTATGACCTGAGGGACAAGTAGGTTATAAATAAACAGAAGTTTGAGTAGAATATAGTGAACTTACAAATATATATGAAAAGAGTATGAGTAGGTTTTGTATCCAAATAGAACATTTTGGGGTTGTGTTGTTTGTTCTGACAGGGAAATATTTGATGCCATTCATAAAACTTGTTTTTCACCTCTTAGTTTAAATAAATGCAAACTCTGGAACTGCTATGCTTACCCACATGCAAACCCAAAAATCATATCTAAGAGCAACAATAAACCCCCTATTATTAGCATAAGTATATGGAAAATGGACTGCCTTGGTATTTAAAATTAAAATAGTGCTTAAACTTAGCATTTCATGCAAATTTTGCCAGAAAAATTACATTAAGGTATTAACTTACTCTTATAATTATACTATTATACTAAGATATATCCTTATTCTTTAAATGTGAAGGGCATTGCCTAAGCTATTACAAACTTAAGCTAAAAAACACTGTACACTAAAAATCTAATTAATTCAGGAAAATCTTTTTTATTCAAAAAGGAAACACAATTTTAATTAAGTATTGTTATTGCAATGCTCTTATATCTGCAGTGAGGGTACAAGAAATTTAAAAAAACAACTGGTATTCAACTTAGTCTGTATTTATGTTTACTTAAAATTGTATTTAGTTGTTTTCTGATAGCCATGCCTTATGTGACTTCTTGTGAAGTTCATTAAAATCTGTGGGGATCAATTTTTGACAATTGCTTTGACCACGTTTGACTTTTTTTGGAATTGTTTCTCCTTTATAAAGAATGATTATGACGATGACGATCGCCACTGTTTTAATGTGTTCACAGGTAAGACAAAATCAAATGTATTTAAGAATAAACTCGCTAGGATTCGCTGCGTATAACTTTTCATTGAGTCTCATTTGGCGAGGCCAAACGAATACGGTCTCGGCCTTCTTCGGCAAAACAAACCGACTTCTTTTCCGACAAATACGTAAGTTAAATTAATTTGATTTAATTTATATATCGGTTATTAATGAGGTACGCAAAGAAGGGCAAATATATAATCACACGTACTTAAACTTTGTGATATATATATATATTGGGATTATAACTTAAAATGTCGGGATTTCCATAAGTGAATCAGAAGGAAAATTAGTTTTTTGTTAACGCCTATAAATATTTTAATAAAAATATTAATTAATTATATTTATAATGAATTTGAACAATGTAGTAAGAATTCAGTGTCCAGTGCAATTGTTTAAAAACTTTTCTAATAAGAGTTTGTTATTTTTAATTTTAAGCAGTTAAATTTAAATTTTTTTTAATCATTTTATACCACTCATACCAAAGTCTACATAAAACTGTTATAATATATATTATATGAAACTGAAAAAGATAAGTAAATTTGATGGATTTATTAATTATAAAAAAAAAACTTTCATTTCGGTTCGGTGAATGGACACGACCTTATCCTACTTTATGTGCATTGTGATCAAGGCCAATAAAGGGAAGTGGTTTTTACTTAATCAAACACTACCTGCGAGTATTTCAGGAAAAATGAATTTTCCAGAAGAACAATTATCAGTATGTGGACGTTTTCTGGGAGTCTACGATTTAATGTAATGTGGAGAACAGCACAATTCCTTACATTGACCAGTAGCCATTATGAAATTTTGAGTAGCCATTTGTATCTTATGTACGTCTATGGTTTTTGAGCTTAATAATAAGTCTTCAGTTAATTATTATTTTATTTATTTATTTTTTGTTTAGGCCGACCTGAACCACTCTTTTTTCAACAGCAGTTACTTTTCTTTTTTCTCCTTCTTACTAAGGTCTGCTTTTCTTTTCTGTTCTTTTTTTAATTAATGACATTTTATAAATCTTTGCCTTTAGGTCTTCTTCCTCTGTTATATCCTGCTCCACCTGAGGAACAATACAAATTGAGAAAAACACCTACTCAGGTTTTCTTTTCATTGAAAATACCCATTCTAGAGTGCAGGCGGAACCCCGCCCTTATACCACTACCCACCACGAAATCCCTTCAAGGCCGAGGAAAGTCCGTCTTCTGGACACCCATTCTTCCATTAAACTCTGCTAATGTTTGTTCCAGACGATCCCCTCAGGAAGAGATCAGCGGCGAACTTCTTCACCTCGAGAAACCTTCAGACCAGGAGAAACATGGGTTCGTCTTTATCTACAGGCAGGAAATTCAGTCCAAAGAAAAATGGGTTCGATAATAACCCTATCGCTTAGGTTCTGTTTTTGTGAGCTTTGTTTGCCTGCTCCTTTTTTCCGATGTTGTAAAATGTTTGTGTTGATTAACCTGTTGGTTTGTTAGCAGTGGTTTTATTTTAGAACCGAAACCTGAGATTTCGAACCCTTGGCATTAATTTTTCGGCGGATGTGTTTTCTGCTTTTATGTTTAACTTTTAATTTTATTTTTGGGCGGTCGTCCATTGTGGAGGACTGAGTAAAACTTTTATACTTATTTTTCTAATTAATTCGATGGATTTGGGACGAACAAGATTGATGCAACACTTTATGATGGACCATCACCCCGATTTAGTTATTATCTTTTTATTTATCAGCTCAATCCTGGCACTTTTTTAATGTTAAAAATGATTAATTCGTAGTTAAATATTTTGAAAGTACAAAATTGATTGTTTTTCATCCGTACAAAGTGAAAAGTGAAATTTCATTGGTTTTCATTAAATTGTTTTACACATTTATAAATGTAATATTAATTAAATAGCGGAAGAAACAAAGTTTATCAGTAGAATTATAGAATAGTACCGACCAATAACGTAATTTAAAGTAATTTTAATGTATCTTTTTAATTTGCACTTGACAGGTACTGAATACATCGAAGGCGTCGTATGCAAAGAAAACGAAATCGAAGAAAATGGGTGAGTTGTTGATGCAATGACGCTCGCAAGCGAATGAATTCAGACAAAAGAGTGAAAATTATAATTTCGTTCCCAGAATGAAAGTGGTCGATTTGGGAGACGAAGGAGGGAAAGTTTTACTGGTGAAACAAAAGGGAAAAATTTCTGCTTTGGGCACCAAATGCACCCATTACGGAGCCCCACTTGTCAATGGGCATCTCGGGGACGGTCGCATTCGGTGTCAATGGCACGGAGCTTGTTTCAATACTTCCAGCGGTGAGAATCAAAGAATTTTTAGAAACCTCACTCAGTCATTTCCCTAACGTGATTTCTGTTACAGGAGACATAGAAGACTTTCCCGGACTGGACAGCTTGCCTTGTTACGAAGTTAAGATTTCAGATGGAAATGTTATTGTTCGCGCCGACAAAGAACTTCTCGCGGCCAACAAAAGGGTTAAACCATTCACGGCGACCATAAATCCTAAAAAGGCGACGTTCGTTGTAGTTGGTGGAGGTAAATACAAAAATAAAATTGTCATATTAGGCGGAACGAGTTGTATTTATTCACTTTTTTAAAAGTGTAATTGGTTTTTACATAGGCCCGGCTGGCACAATTTGCGTGGAAACTCTTCGGCAGCAGGGATTCGACGGAAGAATAGTTTTCGTAATGGCGGAGAAGTATTTGCCCTACGACAGAATAAAACTAAGCAAAGCGATGGACGTCGAAGTGGAGAAGATATTCCTTCGTCCGCTGGATTTCTATCAGTCGAGGAACATCGAAATAATGCAAAGCACCCAACTCTGCGGGCTGAATGCACAGAAGAAGTCGGCGTGTTTAAGCAACGGACAGACGCTAAATTATGACAAAATATTCTTGGCGACGGGCTCCACGTAAGATTGCCTCGACAAGTTTTGACCCAACTTTGATTCAGATGCTTAAGGGTTATTTGTTGCAGACCTCGACGTCTGAGCGTGGCCGGTAGCGAATTGAAAAATATTTTTGTGCTGAGGACGGCGGAAGACGCGAGGAAAATAATGGAAGCTTTAAACAAAAGTTCAAGAGTTGTTATATTGGGAACATCTTTCATAGGTAATAATAAATGAAAGCAGTCTTTATCAGCTTTACTTAAAGCTATTCTTGTCCTTCGCTTCGGCCAAATATAATCTCAATTTGTGGATAATGTGAATCTTTTCAGGAATGGAAGTTGCGGCTTTTTGCGTTGATAAAGTGAGTTCCGTCACCGTTATCGGAAGGGACACTCCATTCAAAACCGTTTTCGGTTCTGTAATCGGAAGTTGCATTCAAAAACTCTTTGAGGTAAACCGTGACTTCCTCTGCACTTAACTATTCCTTCACTCTCATCAATCTTTGCATTAATGATCCTGTAGGAAAAAAACGTCAAGTTTTGCCTAAATCAAAGCATAGAAAAGTTTGAAGGATCGGACGGTAAATTGACGACTGTTGTGCTCAACGACTGCACTAAAATACCGGCCGATGTGTGTTTAGTGGGCATTGGATCCGTATCCAATACGTGTTACTTAAATTCAAGTGGAATTTCCGTTAGAGACAATGGGACCGTGGAAGTGAATGAGGTAATGATGAATAGAGGCCTAATTCATAAGAAACAAGTGAAAATTGGAATATTTATTACAGTATCTGCAAACATCTTCTGCGGATGTGTTTGCCGGAGGAGACATCGCCTACGCCCCCGTCCTGGGACAAAAAGCGAGCATAGGACATTGGGGGTTAGCGAGTTACCACGGGCAAATGGCCGCTTACAACATGCTGGATCTGAAGAGATCCCTTAAAGCTGTGCCCTTTTTCTGGACCATGTTGTTCGGGAAGGGATTCAGATATGCAGGTGCACAGTCTTTCCAGATTTGGATTGGACAGCGACCCCAAAGCCTTTACTGACTTTTTTTTATTATTTTAAGGGTACACGCAGGGTTTTGACGACGTTGTGATCGACGGTTTGATCGAAGAATTGAAATTCATCGCGTTTTATTGCCGTGGGGACAACGTGGTTGCCGTTACCACCGTAAACAGAGATCCTTTGGCGGCCAAATTCGCCGAAATGTTGTACGAAAACAAAGAATTGCGGAAGAGCGAAATTCCTCAATGGGTCTCCTAAAACTGTTATCGTAATACATTCATCAGTACGGTTTACGTATGCTTTATTATTCAGTATTTCCTACGCATTTGTTAGTTATTTTTGCGTTTGGTAAATTTGGTAAGCACTGTACTTTTGTTGTAATATTTATGTTAAGTTTATGTGCAATATTTTAATTTTGTTTTTGTTCGGATTTAAAAAAAAAGCAAAATAATAAAATAAAAATCTGAAAACTGTTTATTTCAGATGTATTTATTCATAAGCACTCTATGGACAATAAAACAAACTGTGGGGAAAACTTTCTTAATATACATAACTTCAAATTATTACTTCAAAAGGTTTAAAAAAATAGAAGTTTTCGTTTTAGTTAAAACAAAAAGGCTCATTTGTATGCATAAAATTTATCAAAATTTTGGTTTTGAGATGGAGAAAAGGGGGAAAAATATTTTGGAATCTTCGTTGGACCGTAATTTTCAGTTTTGTGGTATGTGAGCACTTCGAGATTAAAATGCGATGCTGCTTCATTTGGAAAAACGGTTGTAACTGTATAATACAATACTAAATATACTTTGTGCGTTTCCGTAAGGAGCAGTGGTTGGTAGGCATTTTGATGGTGGTATCTGAAATCAAAAAAGAATATGAGAATAAATTCTCCTGAATAAGTCACTTATTTTCGTATAATAAAATAAATACTTACTCTTTAAGGACATAAGCTGAACCATGATTCGAAGTAATCACTCTTAACACTTCTCCATCGGACCCATTTTGAAATAAATGAATGTTTGTTATGAAAATAGCCAACATACTGCTTTCAGGTCCATTTAGAGTTATGCAACATTTCCCGGATGTGTTATTTTGCAATTGACCAAACATAATTCGTATCTTCAAATCAGAGGTGCTTTGAATCGCTATTTCTAAATGGCAGTTCGTTCTCTGAAGGACTATTTTTTGATCCATTTCCGTTGTTTCAGTTGGGCTTGCTTCTGTAAAAACACTGCCCTGAAAAAAATTACTTCTATCAAAGGATGAAACGTTAATTTTAGGAATTAATGAAAGGCAGATGTGATTAGAACCTGAATGTTAGCCTCTTCTTTTTCCGTGTCTTTCACAGCTTCGATTTCGCCATTATTAGTTTCTTCAGGTACTGTTTCCCGCTGTTCCATCTGAACTGTCACACTGTCTTCTGTCGTTTCATTCGTGTCTGACACCGTCCAAAACAATCCGTCATCACCATTGACACTGGTTGTGCTATTTTCAAGGAAATCTTGACTGGTGCTGTTTTCTTCTTTAACATCATCTGCAGTTTGTAGTTGCCTGCAAAAATCATTTAACATTTCTCAACAACGGAAATGTTTTAATAATATTTTCAAAATATTTCTTACCTCGCGTTTCTCAAATCTGATATCCAATAACCTGTGGACACAGATGATAAACAGTTTAATAAAAGCGGCAAAGAAAAACTCAAAAATACATTTGTGAACATTTTCAAATGGTGAGTTATGATACAAAGTGAAACTAAAAGTCTTCATCGCTTTTAGATCAATGTCATGCGGGTTCTTATTTAGTGTAGAACATCCCACAGCTTTCAGTCATTTTAAATTATTTCAATAGTTTCATTCGCCTCAACTCTTTTATTATGAAATCTTTTTAATTTTTTTGCTTACCAACAATGAAATCTTTAATGGTAAACGGTTAAAGATGCAGTATAAGTAATCCCAAAGTAGGATTAGAAAGCTGCATGAGATCGTTCATCTGCTTAAAAACTGCTGACGAATCGTTCTTCTTGTTGTTTTTTTTTGTAAAAGTTTCGATACTTTATTTAAAATGTGAACTTTTAAGAGTTGAGGCATTTGAATCTAAGTTTTTGAAACTAAACGTAATTTTAAAAATGCGTCAACGTCATAACTTTCCCGCCTTTTTGCACTTAGCAGAAGACTTTAAAACATGGTGGGTAGTTGATTTTAAAAGAGTTCCTGTCATTCTTCAGAAGAGAAATCAGTGCTTGCGCTCGTCAAATTCGGAGTTAGGGTTTTTATAAACTTGAATGCTGTATTTAAAATGGTAAATTTGTCGTGTAACCAAAACTCTTGTTGATGTTGGTCGAAATAATTATTTGTGTAATATTTTTGCTGATTTATGTTTACAGTTTTCGATCAATACGTTTCCCGAAATCCCCAGGTCCTTCAATGTGCAATACAGATGCTACTCAGTGTCCATGCTTCCTGGTAACGACCGGGAAGATGTCGAACGAGGTGGAAAAATAATAATGCCTCCATCGGCTTTAGATGCTTTAACTAAACTTAATATTAATTATCCCTTATTGTTTAAACTGACAAACAAAAAAATGTCGAGGATGACACATTGCGGAGTTTTAGAGTTTGTAGCTGATGAAGATCGGGTTTATCTGCCATACTGGGTAATATATTGTTATATTGTTTAAAATTGGATTTGACAGTATTTAAAGTTACAAAGTAATGCAACAAAACTTTTGATTTCAGATGATGAGAAACTTATTACTTGAAGAAGGTGATCTTATAAACATAGAAAATGTGACTCTTCCAGTAGCAACATTTTCTCGGTTCCAACCACAAACAGAAGATTTCTTAGATATAAGTAATCCCAAAGCAGTGTTAGAGAACTGCCTGAGGTCCTTTGCCTGTTTAACAACTGGTGACATAATTGCCATAAAGTATAATTCGAAAGTGTATGAATTATGTGTTCTGGAGACAAAACCAGGGCAGGCAGTCACCATTATTGAGTGTGATATGAATGTGAGTGCCATGAACTGTGGAACTGGAAAAAAAGTAAAGGAAATTTCTAACAATTGCATTTTACTATCTTCAGGTTGATTTTGCTCCCCCTGTTGGCTACAAAGAACCAGATCCTGAAAACAAGACAGAAGAAATGGCTATTGAAGAAGAAGAGTTTTCAGTTGAACCAGTTGGATTTGTAGCATTTAAGGGGACAGGGAATCGTTTGGATGGGAAAAAAAGAAAGGAATCTTTATGTGAAGAAAAGGAAAATCATAAAACATCTTATCAAAGGGGCATTCCTGATTATAACTACAAAATTGGAACCATAAAGTTTATGAGAAACTCAAGACCACCTACCAATTCAAAAGAAAACAAAGATCCCAATGAGGATTTTAAAGCTTTTACAGGAGCAGGATTTTCACTTAGGCAGTCTGCAGAAAAAAAGAAACTACCAAAATCATAATAAACTGTGGCTGAAATGAGAAGAATTTCCATCTTTTTATGGGAAATAATATTCTCATGCATTGTACATTAATTATTAATAATTATTAAGTTAACTTTATGTCCTTCAGCTCTTCCTTTGCCTTTCTTATTTTGGTATAGTATACACCACCATATATATATATATATATATAATTTTTCAGAAATTGGAAATTTTACATGACAAAATACATTTGGTTTTACTTTCTTAAATAATAACATAATAAGTGGCAGTTTATTAGATATAATTTTTTTCAGGATTTAATTCACCCTAAGGCTAGTCTACATGTAAAAAATTAAAAGTAGTTTTTTTCTATTGTAGATTTTTATATAGAAATCTAAATGGTGAATTAAATGGAAATAAATGTCTTCATCCATATAATATGAAAAAAGACTTATTTTTATTTTGATAAAATTGACCTAATGTGTTTCATCCCATAGTCCCAATGTAATTGTCATTGTTCAATAGAAAATCTTAAACAAATAGCAATTATATTTTTGGAGATTTTATGGAGGTTACGGTGCAACAAAATAATTGCAATAACTCACGAAAGCGAATGAGGATTTTGCAACATAATTCGTTTTTCTGAATGCGCTTATTGCGCATGCGTGGGGCCCCCTTTTCTGTTCATCTGTGTGCTTTATGGGCGATATGTCGTTGTGTATAGTAAACAAATGGGATCATTTTAAACTGTTTTTGGTTGTGCGTGAGTGCTAGGTTCATCAAAAATGGATTTCAGTTACCCCGTTTCACCCCGAGTGTTTCGCGCTCTTCAAATGGTCGACATTGAAGAGCTTTCTAAATGTTCGCACAGAGAAATCCGGCCGGTTTTACCATGTTTGGTTAGAATGAGTTTGATATCTCCTTTAGACTCGACCAAAGAGTGCTCGGAAGGAAGAAAAGAGTTATTGAAACTACTCACGGGGATCGAGCATGTCAATTCAATTGTAGCATTACTCTCAATTGATTTTCACGCTTTAGAAGTTGACGTTAAAAGAGAGCAGCAGTTAAGGTAATAAATGCTGAAAAGTTGTTTGATTAAAATGAACTGTTATCTTTTGTTATTTTCAGACAAAAGCAGGGAATCCAGTCAGAAGGCATCTTAATAAACTCTGTACAAAATGGATTGGCTCTTGAATTTGAGAGAAGTGATTCAACCAGAAGATTAAGATTAGTTTTGAGTGAAATTTTAGGAATTGCATCACAGGTATAAATTTAAATAATAAAGTTAAGCAAAAAGTTATGAACTTCATAAATATTTCATCTCTATCTGATGTTAGTAGTACTGCAAGTACTTATGCTATTTTTAATTGTAGATTTGCCAACACAATGAGGCTTACATTAAGCATTCAGACTTGTTTGACAATGCTGTATACCTTGAGGAAATCTGTGATGTGCTTTGCATTGCTTTGGCTGAATTACCTGCTCTTCTTGCAGTGCAAGATGTTGTGGAAACTCTTTTACATGTTAAGTATGGACCTACTGTTATTTGTTGGATTCTGGCCAATGCCCCTGATTATTTTTGGGAAGGTATTTATAATTTGTTTTATTGCCTTATAATTAACAAAGGTTTACTTTTTCACATCTGTTAATATCTGAAATTGCAGTATGCACTGCTTTAATTGCCAATGGGGAAAGGCAAGATGAAGAAAGCATTGGTGGCAAAATTAGAAATAAAACTCTAAGAATGCTGTGTCAAATGAATCCATCTCAAGCTTTAATGATAAGATCAAAATGTGTAAGTAATAAGTTTTAGGCTCTGCTAATATTTGTTTAATGAAGACCCAAATTCATCCAATTCTGTTTTAGATTGAATTATGCAGGATGCCAGCATTGGCAATTTTACTTAGTTTGGACACTGTGGGGGCAGGAGATATTGTTGCCTTTGTCTCTGGATTATTATTGGGCAGTGATCAAGCAATCAGGAATTGGTTTGCCATTTTCATTAGAAATGGACAAAAGGTCAGCAAAATAATGGTCATTTTATACATTTTTAATTTTTTTATATTAAAAATGTTTGTCTTTTTAGAGGAAAAGTGATTCTCACACAGCTTTACAATTACTAAGGGATGAACTTCTAAAGCAGTTACAAAATATCATTCACATGTCAATGGACTCTGTACTTCCTGATGCATATGTTGTTCAGGCATCTGCATTTTTGAGATTGTACTCAGCACTGCGATGCATTGCTGGAATCAAGTGAGTCAATTTATATCATTGAAATAAGTCTTCAAGTATTTTATTTTGGACTTTATAATGTTCTTGGCCCACAAGCGCCGGAGTTGCCAGTTCTTCAGGTCCCACATATTTCAGCTGAATTCCTACTAAATTCTGAAATCTTGGCTGAACAAAAGACCAAGCCCCCATGTTTCTTGGTTCTTCTTGACACCATATGTTTTCTCTAACATTCGCGTAATTATCTGTGAGCTTTTGTAATTCGTGTGTCGGAAAGGGACAGAGTGATTCTATTCTCACAATAGCTGTGTCAGAGTTGTTCATTTCAGCTCTTTTTTTGTGCAAAGTATAGAAATGTTTCCCTGAGGTGAAAATGATTTTCCTGACCCGTTGTGGCTCCACAAAGGGATCAAAAATAACATCCTGAAAAGTGGAACCGGAGTCGAATGAATTCCACGGCGAAGTTGCCTCTGGCAATCGGAGCAGAGTTTTCGGGCCAACCACAATCAGAGGCTTTCTGTAGTTTCTCAACATTTGGCGACGCAATAAATGAAAATACTGAGCTGGAGTTGTGGGGTAAACTACTTGCATGTTCACATCGTCTCCATCCGACCGCCATTCTTTGGAGTCGGTCAATTGCAGGAAACGTTCAATACGGGAAGAACTGTGTTCGGGTCCTGCACCGTCATATCCGTGAGGTAAAAGCAATACAATTCCCGAGCATTTCATCCACTTTGTTTCTCCGCCGGAGATAAAAGTGTCTACTATAATTTGGGCCCCGTTGAAAAAGTCACCGAATTGCGCCTCCCATATTATCAGATTTTTAGGATTTTCTATGCTCATCCCATATTCAAATCTAAAAGTATGGAATAGTTGTTGGTTTTTGGACAGTGATGACAATGTATGTATGTATACAAACCCTAATACTGCCTCTTCCGATAGAGGACTGTTGGCCACTTCCAGTTTTCCTGTTTGATCTTCCAGGATGTGATTCAAAGGAATGTGAATTTCGTTTGTTTCTTGATCCACGAGCATGGCGTGTCTGTGAGAAAATGTCCCTGGAGAGATAGAAAAATAAGTGGGACTTTTTTAAAAAAGTCCCATCCGATGACAATCGTTTCTCACCTCGTCCGACATCTTGCCCACTGATTCTCACATTAAACCCCTGATACAACAGAGACCCAATGGCCAAACTTTCTGCGGTGGCCCAATCGATTTTTTCATCGAGATAATTCATTTTCCTCAGTCTCCCGTTGATGTGCGTTTTTAGTAAGTGGTTGTGAATGTGAAAATCCTCAGGATACTGAACTGATTTCGTGCCGATGAACCTGAGTATGTCCACATTGATTCCGGTGTCCCAAGTGGTCAAATTATGGCTCGCTTGGCTCATTCCGGACCACTGCCTTCTCAAATAACTTTCTTCCGGAATGAAACTTTCATTTTTCAACTCCTCATTCAACGCATTGTAGTATTCTCTTTTTAGATTTTCAACGTCGTCGGCACCCAAACCGTTCGAATTTTTATCGATTAGTTTCCTCGAGTATAAATCCGGAACAGTATAACTTCGGTTGTGTATGAGTTTATAAGTGGCCGGATTGGTGAAGGTGGGATCGTCCAATTCGTTGTGTCCCCACTGTCGATAGCAGTTTATATCGATGAAGACGTCTTTCCTGAACGCTCTTTGATACTCCACCGCAATGGCCGTGACTTGAGCCACTTTGTCGGGGAAATCCCCGTTCACGTGGAAGACGGGGGCGGATATCATTTTGGCGAGGTCGGAAGCATACGGGGTGGATCGACCCCTGTCGGGAGGGGTTGTGAACCCCAGCTGATTATTTACTATCACGTGGATTGATCCGCCCACACTGAAGTGGGGCACACCTCCGAGCAAAAGGGTTTCTTGATTGATGCCCTGTGCGGCGAAGGCTGCGTCTCCGTGCACCTGATAAAGTATGTCCATTGCACTTGTGAACATAATACTTATGACGAGTGACTATTACCTGGACGTTTATAATTTTTTCGCCGAGGGGGGTGTCCCCTTCGCCGTAACATCCCTCTTTCGCCATCATCTGCTTCGCTCTGGTTTTCCCCATCGACACCGGGTTCACCGCCTCCAGATGAGAGGGGTTTGGCAGCATCGTCACGTGGACAGACCCGATGTCAACTGAACATGTCAGGTGACTCAAAACGTCGCCCGTTGCTTTGGCATTTGGCGCGAATTCCGACAACCCTTTGATTTTCCTGACGAGTTTTCAGATAAGTTTTAAATAATTCTCCCAGTTTATTTAAGGTCTGTCTTACCTGAAAACTAAAGCCGGAGGCTGTTTGAGCAAACCAGTGAGAAGGTTGAGCCTCCCTCTGTGGGGGATGCCCAAGACAATGTCGGATATTCCATTCCGTTGGCTGCTTTCGAGCAACTGATAGAAGACGGCCATCATGCTCTCGGCCCCTTCGCCTCCGTACCTTTTCAGAGTGCTGAATTTAGCTGCCAGGAATTGGTCGAACACTTGAGATTTGACGAGTTCTTTCATTAAATTTATCTCCGTTTCCAGAGGCAAAGGTTTCAGGTTTTCTATTCGCTCACAGAACCACTCGTACTCTTCTTGGGGCAAATAACCGAATTCAAAACCGATATTTTTGCAATAGGTTTCCTGTAGAAATTCCACGGCGTCACGAATGGAACCTTCATCCGCGTCTTTCTTCCCGATTATTCCTCTGAATGTCACGGTTTGCTCGGATTCAAGGTTATAAAATTTGGGATTGAGTTGGGGGATGTCTTCCGCCTTTTGGAGAGCGATGGGGTTCACTTGGGCCTTTTGGTGTCCGTATTTCCGAAAAGCGCTGACCAATCTGCAAAATGAATTTAATACTGTATCTCTCCTTTTCATAAAGGCGAATAACAAAAACTTAATTAATGAACTCATCAAGTACCTGTAAAAGTTGCTCTGCTGCGATCTCAGTTTAAGCACTTCTTCGGGGATTTTGTACTTTTCCTTCTTTTTCGGCAAATATCCAAACACTCCCGCTTTGGTCTGATATCTCCTAATTATTATTTTCCACGCGAAGGTCATCTTCGTTTCGTTCAGTCGAACATTCAAATCTCTGTCCTTTAAATATTAAATCATTAGTTAGCCAGCGCTGTTTTGCTGTTGTGATTCGTTACATTCGATTTTATGGGGATTTCATTAAAGAAAGTTGGTGATTATCGATAAAGTCGTCGGTTATTTTAAAAAGGCTTCCATTGAAAACCTTCCCGCAACAGAAGAGTATGAAACAAAGTAAAGAAACTCATGCTTGAATATCGCGAAGCTATAAATTAATCTGATAACAAAATAATTAACTCGTTGTGCTTTAGGCTCACTTCACGAATGCGACTTGGCTCCGAACTGAACATTGAACGGGATTCTATTGCAGAAGACCCCTCGAGGGCACAGATAAATGAATACGTAACATAGACGGAATGGGGCCAAGATTTTCATGCATTTTATTGTGTTCACTAATCGTTGCCTCCATTTTGCACCATTCGATGGTGGTTTATATCTTTCTTTTGAGAGAAGGCGGCACTCGGGTTTTCCCTTTGTGACTACTTTTTTATTCTGGGGGTGGATGTCCTTAGACTACAATACGCATTAGCAATCAGGGATAAGGAGAGAAAGCAGTTTTTAATTTGTAGGAACGGAAAGAAGAAATTAGTTTGTCTCTGTTTTCCCTTGTTTATTGTATTGGATTGTATTTTGTTTTATGATTAGCCCGATAGCGTATGTCAGTACAATAATTGTACTCTTTGCCAGATTTCAGGACGACGAGGTTTCATCCCTTGTTCAGCTGCTCACTTCCAGGCCTCCGCCCACCCCTGCGGGCATTCGCTTCGTATCCCTCGGACTGTGCATGCTCATCGCCTGTCCCTCCCTCATCGCCAACCAGGAACACGAGAGGAAATCGGTCGCTTGGGTGCAATGGCTCGTCAAGGGTGAAGCTTATTTCGAGAGGTAGTCATTCCCTTCGTTGGCTCCCATCTTCCGGATAGAAATTACAATCGAAGTCTTTTTTGTAGTGTTACCGGCATTTCGGCGTCTTTCGGGGAAATGCTCCTCCTCATGGCGATCCATTTTCACAGCAATCAGCTGTCGGCCATTTGCGACCTCGTTTGCGCCACTCTCGGGATGAAAGTTCAGTCGAGGTCAAACAACATGGCCAGGCTCAAGCAGATATTCACTCAGGAAATATTCACCGAACAGGTAAATTAGCACAGGGTGATCCATCCCGGTCGCTTTCACTGAGAACGACATCTCTCAAAAGGTGGTCACCTCTCATGCCGTCAAAGTCCCGGTCACGCCCAATTTGCATGCGGGGATCTCAGGGTTTCTGCCTGTTCACTGCATTCACCAGCTTTTGAAGAGCAGAGCCTTCGCCAAACACAGAGTTCCTATAAAGAAGTGGATTTACAGGTAATCCTTCGCAGCCAGAGAACACAGTTATCGCGTGGAAAGAGAGGGACAGTTTTGCTTTTGTTTTCCCGCAGGCAGGTCTGCAGCAGCGTGGCGCCCCTGCACCCGGTCCTGCCCGCCCTAATCGAAGTGTACGTAAATTCAATCCTCGTACCACCGAGTTCGAAGTTGTACGATCAGACCAACACCAATCAGCCTTTGCGCGAAGACGAAATCAGAAGGGTCTTTCAGAATTCTGTTTTCGGGAGTCAGTTCGACACCAAGTCGAAACTGAGTTCGAGGGTATTTTTCGTGATTTTCGTGATTTGATTTTTCTAAAGAGTCTCACGAACAAAGTAAAAAATGGGGATTAATTTTTCAGAGTTTATCCGCTCAGTTGTCCGAGAAATCCGAAGACGACGATGAGTTCTCCGATGCGGATTCAAGCATCCGGCCCTCCCTCACATCTCAACTTCTCCTTTTGTACTACCTGTTACTGTACGAAGACACCAGACTGGCCAACAGTTCTGCCTTCGCTGCGGCCGGAAAACACGTAATGAGCTACTCAAGCGAATTCATGGCCGAACTACCCATTAAATATCTGTTGCAGCAAGCGCAGAAGGATCAGAGTAGCTTTGCGGGTATTCACTTTTATTTTTTTTATAAAAAAAAATCAGTAATGTTTTAATTGTTCGTGAATATTTGGGATCGAGTTGGTATTCGAAGTATATGAATAATCCCTGAAAAATTCCTTTGGTCTTTTTGAACCCTTAGGTTGGCAACACTGAAATGGTCAACCGTCAATTGCGCTATTTACAGTTTTACGTTGACAAATGAACTTATGACAAACTTTTTTATGATTTCCGAAAAATTCTGAGTGTAACTGAAGACGCGGACGACATACGGACATAATCTGGAATTTTATGTATATGAAATCCCAGATAAATATGGAAGAGATTATATTAAAAGTTAGATTATGCGCCGTCGTTGCTACACAAGAAATCGAAAGATCAACGAATACACAAAAGGAAAATTTTTTATATTTTAAAGGATTTGTAATGAGCTAAGTTAAAATATTTTACAGGTTTATTTTCATCCCTTCTGCGACTTCTAGCCACGCATTTCCCTCATTTGTCCCTCGTTGAAGACTGGTTAGATGACGACATAATTTCAACGGAGGAAATGAAAAGCAGCGTTTCGAACAAAATGACTCTGAGAAACACCATCACAGAAGGTGAGAGTGCCTTAATCCTTGATGAAATGCTGCACGGCGACATAGTTTTGGACGACTCTTTTAATTCTGGTTCCAGCATTTAATCTCGTGAGCGTTTCTCCATCGAGGACCGGCCGACTGCTGAAAAAGTTGCTGAAAATGCGTCCGACCGACATTTGGCCTCACGCGGATCTGTTGACCGGCTATTTCAGAACGATCCTCGACGAAAACGTGCCCAAATACGTGCAGGACTTGTACAAACAGTGCTGGCTTCGCCTGAACACGGTCCTGCCGAGATCTCTCTGGGTCATGACCATCATGGCTTTGATCCCCAACGAAAATCACGTCATATCTCTCACTCAGGAAAATATCGCCATTGACCCTTTGCAGGTTTTACGATGCGATAAGAGAATATTCAGGTATATCATCATAACACGGACTTCCTGTTATCCCTTTTTTTATCTCTCGGTCGATGGTTTTCCAGGTGTGCGAGTGGGTTGGCAATTATTTTGAGAGTGCTGCAAACCTCCCTGGCCGCTTCTCGAAGTCAGTTGGCGCGTCACATGCTCGACACTCCTCTCACGGAAAGGACAGGACAGCTCACGTGCGAAAGCGAAAGGGAAGAGTTAAGACTGGCTTTGATATCCGCGCAGGAAAGCCTCGCCGTTCAAATCTTGCTCGAAAGCTGTTTGGAGACGGAAGAAGACAGGGTAATGTTTTCATGCATTTCGTTCGCCATATTGCGAGTGCTGAATGGAGTTGTCACCTGCAGACGAAACCTGGTCAGCTGCTGGCGCTGCAGGAAGTGAGAAGTTTAATCTGCTCTTTCCTGCATCAAATGTTCATCAGCGATCCGGCCCTGGCGAAATTAGTCCATTTCCAAGGCTATCCGAGAGAGCTGCTCCCCATAACGGTTCAGGGCATCCCCTCCATGCACATATGCCTCGACTTCATACCTGAACTGCTGAGACAACCCTCTCTAGAGAAGCAGGTGTTCGCGGTGGACCTCGTCTCCCATCTCAGCATTCAGTATGCTCTTCCCAAATCGCTGAGCGTCGCTCGGTTGGCCGTCAACACACTCTCGACGCTTTTATCAGGTGTGTTTTCCGTTGCGCCTCCTCCAAGGGAAATGTGACTAATGAAAGGGGAAATATTTCAGTGCTGACCAGCGAAACGAGGCCGATGCTCTTCGGGCCAGTTCTGCCCTCTCTGGTTCGGATTTGCGAGGCGTTTCCTCCCCTGGCGAAGGACACGATATCGCTGCTCATGCAAATAGGGCGGGTGTGCGTTTCCCAGGCGTCTCTGGGTGACCAATTGGACCACTGCAAAGCGAACGGGAGTTGTCTGTTTGCAGCAGAAGACAGCAATTCGGAACTGATGTCAATAAATGAATTCCTTTGCGTTCAAGTGCAAAAGACTTTTAAACAAATTATAGAAAAATCCGTTTTTAAAGTGAAAATATACTGAGAATGTACAATAATGATTATAAATTTATTTTTCTCAAATGATTTATTTTTTTCTAATGAGAAGTAAAACCCGAGATTCATTGAGACGCACAAAATTAATGTGGTAAGTGGTGAAATCGTTTGCATTTTATTAAATAATTAAAAATAATGGAAGATTTAAATAAAATAGCCAACTTTAGAGAAAATATATTTATTTTTGTGGATCTGAATTTACAAAATGTCACCGCAATATTCACAAATGAAAAGATTCGTTCTTCGTGATTTGAGATTCAAATAATTGAGATGCCTCAGATCAGTCATAAATATCTTTTCAAATGTTGAGAGTAATTGCTTAGACAAAATTTATCTTTGCCCACCACCCAAATAAAAATAAATAAAAAGATAGTGAAGAAATGATTAAATTTTCAGTTGTTTGCTTGTTTTGACATTGTAAATTTTAAAAATTCCGAACAGCTTCTATTATTTCAGGCTCATCCACTAATCTTGCAGTTCCATTTCCCTCCATCACATGACCAACAATCCAAGCCTTTTCTTTTTCCACTTTTTCTATCTCCCTGCAAAACAACTCAGCATCCTGCTCCGCCATGCAGATTAACAACCCTCCTGAAGTCTCTGGTGAAATCCCTCTCAATAACTTTGTTAAATTGCAAGCTTTTGCCACTTTGTCCACATTCTGAAAAACTGGCAACTTCTCTATGACCAAATCTATATTTTTCATTTTTTGAAACTGAACTAGATTCTTTGCATGGCCCAGTATTCCAAACCCAGTGACATCAGTGCAGCAATGAGCATTGTATTTGTGCATCAAAGTGGCTGCCACCAGGTTTAATCTGGCCATGGAAAGAGCTGCTTGCTTTAATATGGCCTTCAATTCATCTTTTGTGACAAGGTCTTTGATTTTGGACCACTTTTCTGGGATGTCAATCCAGTGATGTGCACTGCATGCAATCTGTGTGCCCAAGGCTTTGGTGAGAACTATTGCATCATTGACACAAGCATTTTCTGGCATGATGAATTCATCACCAGTGCAGACTGCAGTGGCAATGCCTCCAATTGTGCACCAAGGGTTTTCCATCACTGTAAAGGAACGCACTCTGCAGCCGGCTTCTTTGGCTGCAGACTGAAATCCCTGAATGAGCAAAGGCACAACAACTTGTGTTTCTTCTTTGGTCATGTTTGTGGAGTTTTTCAGCATGAGTCGCAGGCAGTCAATGTGTGTGGCACCCATTGCGTAGAGATCGCTGACTACGTTGGCGCAGGTGATTCTTCCCATTAGGAAAGGGTCGTCGATGATTGGGTAGAAGTAATCGCATGTTTGAAGCAGGAAAGTGTTTGTTCCCTTAATTGGAATAACAGCAGAATCCAAACCGATTCCTACTTTTGGTTTATTATTAATTTCATCATCTCTACTTCTGTCTTTTTGTAACTCCTCAAGCAGTTTATCTAAAACTATTTGAGGAACCTTACAACCTCATCCTTTTAATTCGGCATAATTGGTTAATCTAAATGATGCATCCAGTCCATGTTCTTCTGGTCTGAACTCTTTTCCTGAATCTTCCATTCCGCTAATATAAAATAAATAATATTAAATGAATACTAAATTCATAAAATTTTTATCAGGGTAGTTGTCAGCTGATAACAAATTACGTAAGTTATAGGAATTTCTTGTAAAAATTAGATTTTTTCGTCAGAAGCTCAAGTTTATAATAAAAAAATTGAATGATACCTCTAAAATAATATTAAAAATAAACGATCCTAATTAATTATTTCTTTTCAATTCTATAGTAATAATAATAGTATAATAATTTCTAAATTCAATTCTAGAATAACTCTACCGCTGACTCCCCCTCTCCAACCTCATGACCATAGAGCAAAACTAAACAAATCAAAAAAATCGCTTTTCTTACTTTATGGTGAATACAAGTTTTTCTTAACAAGTTACAAATATCTGATTTGTAGAGTTGTTTAAATAAAAAAATTACTAATATGCCTAAAAAAGTCATGATACTAGCTCAGAGTTCATTTAGCATCCTGTAACCAGAAACAAACGCTTTGCCCGAAAGACCATCACAGTTTACAAATACATTCACCAAGCAAGTTCCGACATATTGAAATCTAAACTCTCACACAGAAGCTCCAACGAACATTTTTAATTAAACTTCCCACGTCCCACTTCGAAACTCTATCGTTATTTAAAATATCAAACAAAATACAAAAATTTATTGACGCCTAAAAAAACTACATACTATCTTAAAAAAAATCTATGTGCATTTCGTTTTATTATGATAGATTTCGATTTTTGGTACATTTGGGAGTACAGAAAAAAGTTTGAAAAAGTTTGAAAAAGTTAGTTTTACGAATAACTTGAGACAACGGCGTCCTCTGAGCTCAGGAGGGATTTATTCCGTTTCTCTACTTCCTAAAGAATAGATCTATGTGTATTTTGTTTTAATTAATCACATTTCGATTTTTGGTACATTTGGGAGTACAGAAAAAAGTTTGAAAAAGTTTGAAAAAGTTAGTTTTACGAATAACTCTAAACAACGGCGTCACCTGAGGTTCCGACGGATTTATTCCGTTTCTCTACATCCCAAAGAATAGATCTATATGTATTTTGTTTTAATTAATCACATTTCGATTTTTGGTACATTTGGGAGTACAGAAAAAAGTTTGAAAAAGTTTGAAAAAGTTAGTTTTACGAATAACTCGAAACAACGGCGTCCTCTGAGGTTCCGACGGATTTATTCCGTTTCTCTACATCCCAAAGAATAGATCTATATGTATTTTGTTTTAATTAATCACATTTCGATTTTTGGTACATTTGGGAGTACAGAAAAAAGTTTGAAAAAGTTTGAAAAAGTTAGTTTTACGAATAACTCGAAACAACGGCGTCCTCTGAGGTTCCGACGGGTTTTTTCCGTTTCTCTACATCCTAAAGAATTGATCTATGTGTATTTTGTTTTATTCTGATAGATTTTGATTTTTGGTACATTTGGAAGTATAGAAAAAAGTTTGAAAAAGTTTGAAAAAGTTAGTTTTACGAATAACTCGAAACAACGGCGTCCTCTGAGCTCAGGAGGGATTTATTCCGTTTCTCTACTTCCTAAAGAATAGATCTATATGTATTTTGTTTTAATTAATCACATTTCGATTTTTGGTACATTTGGGAGTACAGAAAAAACTTTGAAAAAGTTTGAAAAAGTTAGTTTTACGAATAACTCTAAACAACGGCGTCACCTGAGGTTCCGACGGGTTTTTTCCGTTTCTCTACTTCCTAAAGAATAGATCTATGTGTATTTTGTTTTAATTAATCACATTTCGATTTTTGGTACATTTGGGAGTACAGAAAAAAGTTTGAAAAAGTTTGAAAAAGTTAGTTTTTCGAATAACTCTAAACAACGGCGTCACCTGAGGTTCCGACGGGTTTTTTCCGTTTATTTACTTACTAAAGAATAGATCTATGTGTATTTTGTTTTATTCTGATAGATTTCGATTTTTGGTACATTTGGGAGTACAGAAAAAAGTTTGAAAAAGTTTGAAAAAGTTAGTTTTACGAATAACTTGAACCAACGGCGTCCTCTGAGCTCAGGAGGGATTTATTCCGTTTCTCTACATCCCAAAGAATAGATCTATATGTATTTTGTTTTATTCTGATAGATTTTGATTTTTGGTACATTTGGGAGTACAGAAAAAAGTTTGAAAAAGTTTGAAAAAGTTAGTTTTACGAATAACTTGAGACAACGGCGTCCTCTGAGCTCAGGAGGGATTTATTCCGTTTCTCTACTTCCTAAAGAATAGATCTATGTGTATTTTGTTTTAATTAATCACATTTAGATTTTTGGTACATTTGGGAGTACAGAAAAAAGTTTGAAAAAGTTTGAAAAAGTTAGTTTTACGAATAACTCTAAACAACGGCGTCCTCTGAGCTCAGGAGAGGTTTTTTCCGTTTCTCTACATTCAAAAGAATAGATCTATGTGTATTATGTTTTAATTAATCACATTTCGATTTTTGGTACATTTGGGAGTACAGAAAAAAGTTTGAAAAAGTTTGAAAAAGTTAGTTTTACGAATAACTTGAACCAACGGCGTCCTCTGAGCTCAGGAGGGATTTATTCCGTTTCTCTACATCCTAAAGAATGGATCTA
The DNA here is from genome assembly GCA_028293925.1 of Brueelia nebulosa. Taxonomy (NCBI): domain Eukaryota; kingdom Metazoa; phylum Arthropoda; class Insecta; order Psocodea; family Philopteridae; genus Brueelia; species Brueelia nebulosa. The sequence continues at coordinate 557,729 of JAQIBA010000014.1, read as the reverse complement.
TGTGTATTTTGTTTTATTCTGATAGATTTTGGTTTTTGGTACATTTGGGAGTACAGAAAAAAGTTTGAAAAAGTTTGAAAAAGTTAGTTTTGCGAATAACTCTAAACAACGGCGTCCTCTGAGCTCAGGAGGGATTTATTCCGTTTCTCTACATCCCAAAGAATAGATCTATATGTATTTTGTTTTAATTAATCACACTTCGATTTTTGGTACATTTGGGAGTACAGAAAAAAGTTTGAAAAAGTTTGAAAAAGTTAGTTTTACGAATAACTCTAAACAACGGCGTGAATATTAAAATCATTTACAGTGTTTAGGTAAATCAGAATCGCATTTTTTTTTTATAATTAATAAATATATTGGGTGAGTGCGGTCAACCATTGGGATTTCTGTATTCGTCAATGTAAAGGCCGGAAATGAAAATGTAGACGCGTTGACTTCGGTCTGGCCACGTCATCCTTGAGAGGAGGAGGAGGAGGAGCGTAAGGCTGAGATGAGAATACAGCGTTGCCATTTTATGTTAACCGTTGCCGTTGTTTTTATAAAAGAATTGAGAATTTGTGTGGTTTTCCAATGAAGAATGAAATTTTTGTTTGTTTGAATGTGAGAAAATGTGAAATTTATGTTGAGTGAAGTGTTTTTAGCTTATTATAATTAAAGGTAATCGGTTTGAAAATGTAATGTTGGTTATAATTTCCTATGAAGCGCAGCTGGCTGAGTTTTTAGTGCAACGGTCATTTCGAGATAATCCTGATATAGCCTGGATAAAATTAAAGGACAAATTTTGGATTTTGTATTTGCTAGGGATGCGCCGAATATTCGGTAGGTATTTGATATTCAGTTTGTGTATTCGGTTCGAGTATGTCTATTTTTTGCCTGAACTAAAAGAAAACCTTCATATGAAAGTAATGGAAAATAATTAAATAGTTAACTAATAAAATATGGAATTAATCAGAGAAAATAAAGCAATTAAATGTCAATTCAAAATATTTATTTCACACAATAAACAGATATCAATCAAATCATTAAAAAGGTATGAAAGTATAGTATTGCCAGCATAAATAGTAGAAGTATAAACATTGTCCCACACCTGTGTTTAAACTTAGAACGTTATTATATAGGAACGAATGAAGTTTAAGAAACATTTCATCTTTGAAAAAAGTAAACAACGGGGTCCTCTGAGCTCAGGAGGGATTTATTCCGTTTCTCTACTTCCTAAAGAATAGATCTATGTGTATTTTGTTTTAATTAATCACATTTAGATTTTTGGTACATTTGGGAGTACAGAAAAAAGTTTGAAAAAGTTTGAAAAAGTTAGTTTTACGAATAACTCTAAACAACGGCGTCACCTGAGGTTCCGACGGGTTTTTTCCGTTTATTTACTTACTAAAGAATTGATCTATGTGTATTTTGTTTTATTCTGATAGATTTCGATTTTTGGTACATTTGGGAGTACAGAAAAAAGTTTGAAAAAGTTTGAAAAAGTTTGAAAAAGTTAGTTTTGCGAATAACGTGAGACAACGGCGTCCTCTGAGCTCAGGAGAGGTTTTTTCCGTTTATCTACTTCCTAAAGAATAGATCTATGTGTATTTTGTTTTAATTAATCACATTTCGATTTTTGGTACATTTGGGAGTACAGAAAAAAGTTTGAAAATGTTTGAAAAAGTTAGTTTTACGAATAACTCTAAACAACGGCGTCACCTGAGGTTCCGACGGATTTATTCCGTTTCTCTACATCCCAAAGAATAGATCTATATGTATTTTGTTTTAATTAATCACATTTCGATTTTTGGTACATTTGGGAGTACAGAAAAAAGTTTGAAAAAGTTTGAAAAAGTTAGTTTTACGAATAACGTGAGACAACGGCGTCCTCTGAGCTCAGGAGAGGTTTTTTCCGTTTATCTACTTCCTAAAGAATAGATCTATGTGTATTTTGTTTTAATTAATCACATTTCGATTTTTGGTACATTTGGGAGTACAGAAAAAAGTTTGAAAAAGTTTGAAAAAGTTAGTTTTACGAATAACGTGAGACAACGGCGTCCTCTGAGGTTCCGACGGATTTTTTCCGTTTATTTACTTACTAAAGAATTGATCTATGTGTATTTTGTTTTATTCTGATAGATTTCGATTTTTGGTACATTTGGGAGTACAGAAAAAAGTTTGAAAATGTTTGAAAAAGTTAGTTTTACGAATAACTCTAAACAACGGCGTCACCTGAGGTTCCGACGGATTTATTCCGTTTCTCTACATCCCAAAGAATAGATCTATATGTATTTTGTTTTAATTAATCACATTTCGATTTTTGGTACATTTGGGAGTACAGAAAAAAGTTTGAAAAAGTTTGAAAAAGTTAGTTTTACGAATAACGTGAGACAACGGCGTCCTCTGAGCTCAGGAGAGGTTTTTTCCGTTTATCTACTTCCTAAAGAATAGATCTATGTGTATTTTGTTTTAATTAATCACATTTCGATTTTTGGTACATTTGGGAGTACAGAAAAAAGTTTGAAAATGTTTGAAAAAGTTAGTTTTACGAATAACTCTAAACAACGGCGTCACCTGAGGTTCCGACGGATTTATTCCGTTTCTCTACATCCCAAAGAATAGATCTATATGTATTTTGTTTTAATTAATCACATTTCGATTTTTGGTACATTTGGGAGTACAGAAAAAAGTTTGAAAAAGTTTGAAAAAGTTAGTTTTGCGAATAACTCTAAACAACGGCGTCCTCTGAGCTCAGGAGAGGTTTTTTCCGTTTATCTACTTCCTAAAGAATAGATCTATGTGTATTTTGTTTTATTCTGATAGATTTCGATTTTTGGTACATTTGGGAGTACAGAAAAAAGTTTGAAAAAGTTTGAAAAAGTTAGTTTTGCGAATAACTCTAAACAACGGCGTCACCTGAGCTCAGGGGAGGTTTTTTCCGTTTATTTACTTACTAAAGAATAGATCTATATGTATTTTGTTTTAATTAATCACATTTCGATTTTTGGTACATTTGGGAGTACAGAAAAAAGTTTGAAAAAGTTTGAAAAAGTTAGTTTTGCGAATAACTCTAAACAACGGCGTCACCTGAGCTCAGGGGAGGTTTTTTCCGTTTATTTACTTACTAAAGAATAGATCTATATGTATTTTGTTTTAATTAATCACATTTCGATTTTTGGTACATTTGGGAGTACAGAAAAAAGTTTGAAAAAGTTTGAAAAAGTTAGTTTTACGAATAACTCTAAACAACGGCGTCACCTGAGGTTCCGACGGATTTATTCCGTTTCTCTACATCCCAAAGAATAGATCTATATGTATTTTGTTTTAATTAATCACATTTCGATTTTTGGTACATTTGGGAGTACAGAAAAAAGTTTGAAAAAGTTTGAAAAAGTTAGTTTTACGAATAACGTGAGACAACGGCGTCCTCTGAGCTCAGGAGAGGTTTTTTCCGTTTATCTACTTCCTAAAGAATAGATCTATGTGTATTTTGTTTTAATTAATCACATTTCGATTTTTGGTACATTTGGGAGTACAGAAAAAAGTTTGAAAATGTTTGAAAAAGTTAGTTTTACGAATAACTCTAAACAACGGCGTCACCTGAGGTTCCGACGGATTTATTCCGTTTCTCTACATCCCAAAGAATAGATCTATATGTATTTTGTTTTAATTAATCACATTTCGATTTTTGGTACATTTGGGAGTACAGAAAAAAGTTTGAAAAAGTTTGAAAAAGTTAGTTTTACGAATAACTCGAAACAACGGCGTCCTCTGAGGTTCCGACGGATTTATTCCGTTTCTCTACATCCCAAAGAATAGATCTATATGTATTTTGTTTTAATTAATCACATTTCGATTTTTGGTACATTTGGGAGTACAGAAAAAAGTTTGAAAAAGTTTGAAAAAGTTAGTTTTACGAATAACTCGAAACAACGGCGTCCTCTGAGGTTCCGACGGGTTTTTTCCGTTTCTCTACATCCTAAAGAATTGATCTATGTGTATTTTGTTTTATTCTGATAGATTTTGATTTTTGGTACATTTGGAAGTATAGAAAAAAGTTTGAAAAAGTTTGAAAAAGTTAGTTTTACGAATAACTCGAAACAACGGCGTCCTCTGAGCTCAGGAGAGGTTTTTTCCGTTTATCTACTTCCTAAAGAATAGATCTATGTGTATTTTGTTTTAATTAATCACATTTCGATTTTTGGTACATTTGGGAGTACAGAAAAAAGTTTGAAAATGTTTGAAAAAGTTAGTTTTACGAATAACTCTAAACAACGGCGTCACCTGAGGTTCCGACGGATTTATTCCGTTTCTCTACATCCCAAAGAATAGATCTATATGTATTTTGTTTTAATTAATCACATTTCGATTTTTGGTACATTTGGGAGTACAGAAAAAAGTTTGAAAAAGTTTGAAAAAGTTAGTTTTACGAATAACTCGAAACAACGGCGTCCTCTGAGGTTCCGACGGATTTATTCCGTTTCTCTACATCCCAAAGAATAGATCTATATGTATTTTGTTTTAATTAATCACATTTCGATTTTTGGTACATTTGGGAGTACAGAAAAAAGTTTGAAAAAGTTTGAAAAAGTTAGTTTTACGAATAACTCGAAACAACGGCGTCCTCTGAGGTTCCGACGGGTTTTTTCCGTTTCTCTACATCCTAAAGAATTGATCTATGTGTATTTTGTTTTATTCTGATAGATTTTGATTTTTGGTACATTTGGAAGTATAGAAAAAAGTTTGAAAAAGTTTGAAAAAGTTAGTTTTACGAATAACTCGAAACAACGGCGTCCTCTGAGCTCAGGAGGGATTTATTCCGTTTCTCTACTTCCTAAAGAATAGATCTATATGTATTTTGTTTTAATTAATCACATTTCGATTTTTGGTACATTTGGGAGTACAGAAAAAACTTTGAAAAAGTTTGAAAAAGTTAGTTTTACGAATAACTCTAAACAACGGCGTCACCTGAGGTTCCGACGGGTTTTTTCCGTTTCTCTACTTCCTAAAGAATAGATCTATGTGTATTTTGTTTTAATTAATCACATTTCGATTTTTGGTACATTTGGGAGTACAGAAAAAAGTTTGAAAAAGTTTGAAAAAGTTAGTTTTTCGAATAACTCTAAACAACGGCGTCACCTGAGGTTCCGACGGGTTTTTTCCGTTTATTTACTTACTAAAGAATAGATCTATGTGTATTTTGTTTTATTCTGATAGATTTCGATTTTTGGTACATTTGGGAGTACAGAAAAAAGTTTGAAAAAGTTTGAAAAAGTTAGTTTTACGAATAACTCTAAACAACGGCGTGAATATTAAAATCATTTACAGTGTTTAGGTAAATCAGAATCGCATTTTTTTTTTATAATTAATAAATATATTGGGTGAGTGCGGTCAACCATTGGGATTTCTGTATTCGTCAATGTAAAGGCCGGAAATGAAAATGTAGACGCGTTGACTTCGGTCTGGCCACGTCATCCTTGAGAGGAGGAGGAGGAGGAGCGTAAGGCTGAGATGAGAATACAGCGTTGCCATTTTATGTTAACCGTTGCCGTTGTTTTTATAAAAGAATTGAGAATTTGTGTGGTTTTCCAATGAAGAATGAAATTTTTGTTTGTTTGAATGTGAGAAAATGTGAAATTTATGTTGAGTGAAGTGTTTTTAGCTTATTATAATTAAAGGTAATCGGTTTGAAAATGTAATGTTGGTTATAATTTCCTATGAAGCGCAGCTGGCTGAGTTTTTAGTGCAACGGTCATTTCGAGATAATCCTGATATAGCCTGGATAAAATTAAAGGACAAATTTTGGATTTTGTATTTGCTAGGGATGCGCCGAATATTCGGTAGGTATTTGATATTCAGTTTGTGTATTCGGTTCGAGTATGTCTATTTTTTGCCTGAACTAAAAGAAAACCTTCATATGAAAGTAATGGAAAATAATTAAATAGTTAACTAATAAAATATGGAATTAATCAGAGAAAATAAAGCAATTAAATGTCAATTCAAAATATTTATTTCACACAATAAACAGATATCAATCAAATCATTAAAAAGGTATGAAAGTATAGTATTGCCAGCATAAATAGTAGAAGTATAAACATTGTCCCACACCTGTGTTTAAACTTAGAACGTTATTATATAGGAACGAATGAAGTTTAAGAAACATTTCATCTTTGAAAAAAGTAAACAACGGGGTCCTCTGAGCTCAGGAGGGATTTATTCCGTTTCTCTACTTCCTAAAGAATAGATCTATGTGTATTTTGTTTTAATTAATCACATTTAGATTTTTGGTACATTTGGGAGTACAGAAAAAAGTTTGAAAAAGTTTGAAAAAGTTAGTTTTACGAATAACTCTAAACAACGGCGTCACCTGAGGTTCCGACGGGTTTTTTCCGTTTATTTACTTACTAAAGAATTGATCTATGTGTATTTTGTTTTATTCTGATAGATTTCGATTTTTGGTACATTTGGGAGTACAGAAAAAAGTTTGAAAAAGTTTGAAAAAGTTTGAAAAAGTTAGTTTTACGAATAACGTGAGACAACGGCGTCCTCTGAGCTCAGGAGAGGTTTTTTCCGTTTATCTACTTCCTAAAGAATAGATCTATGTGTATTTTGTTTTAATTAATCACATTTCGATTTTTGGTACATTTGGGAGTACAGAAAAAAGTTTGAAAATGTTTGAAAAAGTTAGTTTTACGAATAACTCTAAACAACGGCGTCACCTGAGGTTCCGACGGATTTATTCCGTTTCTCTACATCCCAAAGAATAGATCTATATGTATTTTGTTTTAATTAATCACATTTCGATTTTTGGTACATTTGGGAGTACAGAAAAAAGTTTGAAAAAGTTTGAAAAAGTTAGTTTTGCGAATAACTCTAAACAACGGCGTCCTCTGAGCTCAGGAGAGGTTTTTTCCGTTTATCTACTTCCTAAAGAATAGATCTATGTGTATTTTGTTTTAATTAATCACATTTCGATTTTTGGTACATTTGGGAGTACAGAAAAAAGTTTGAAAATGTTTGAAAAAGTTAGTTTTACGAATAACTCTAAACAACGGCGTCACCTGAGGTTCCGACGGATTTATTCCGTTTCTCTACATCCCAAAGAATAGATCTATATGTATTTTGTTTTAATTAATCACATTTCGATTTTTGGTACATTTGGGAGTACAGAAAAAAGTTTGAAAAAGTTTGAAAAAGTTAGTTTTACGAATAACTCGAAACAACGGCGTCCTCTGAGGTTCCGACGGATTTATTCCGTTTCTCTACATCCCAAAGAATAGATCTATATGTATTTTGTTTTAATTAATCACATTTCGATTTTTGGTACATTTGGGAGTACAGAAAAAAGTTTGAAAAAGTTTGAAAAAGTTAGTTTTACGAATAACTCGAAACAACGGCGTCCTCTGAGGTTCCGACGGGTTTTTTCCGTTTCTCTACATCCTAAAGAATTGATCTATGTGTATTTTGTTTTATTCTGATAGATTTTGATTTTTGGTACATTTGGAAGTATAGAAAAAAGTTTGAAAAAGTTTGAAAAAGTTAGTTTTACGAATAACTCGAAACAACGGCGTCCTCTGAGCTCAGGAGGGATTTATTCCGTTTCTCTACTTCCTAAAGAATAGATCTATATGTATTTTGTTTTAATTAATCACATTTCGATTTTTGGTACATTTGGGAGTACAGAAAAAACTTTGAAAAAGTTTGAAAAAGTTAGTTTTACGAATAACTCTAAACAACGGCGTCACCTGAGGTTCCGACGGGTTTTTTCCGTTTCTCTACTTCCTAAAGAATAGATCTATGTGTATTTTGTTTTAATTAATCACATTTCGATTTTTGGTACATTTGGGAGTACAGAAAAAAGTTTGAAAAAGTTTGAAAAAGTTAGTTTTACGAATAACTCTAAACAACGGCGTCACCTGAGGTTCCGACGGGTTTTTTCCGTTTCTCTACTTCCTAAAGAATAGATCTATGTGTATTTTGTTTTAATTAATCACATTTCGATTTTTGGTACATTTGGGAGTACAGAAAAAAGTTTGAAAAAGTTTGAAAAAGTTAGTTTTTCGAATAACTCTAAACAACGGCGTCACCTGAGGTTCCGACGGGTTTTTTCCGTTTATTTACTTACTAAAGAATAGATCTATGTGTATTTTGTTTTATTCTGATAGATCTCGATTTTTGGTACATTTGGGAGTACAGAAAAAAGTTTGAAAATGTTTGAAAAAGTTAGTTTTACGAATAACTCTAAACAACGGCGTCACCTGAGGTTCCGACGGATTTATTCCGTTTCTCTACATCCCAAAGAATAGATCTATATGTATTTTGTTTTAATTAATCACATTTCGATTTTTGGTACATTTGGGAGTACAGAAAAAAGTTTGAAAAAGTTTGAAAAAGTTAGTTTTACGAATAACGTGAGACAACGGCGTCCTCTGAGCTCAGGAGAGGTTTTTTCCGTTTATCTACTTCCTAAAGAATAGATCTATGTGTATTTTGTTTTAATTAATCACATTTCGATTTTTGGTACATTTGGGAGTACAGAAAAAAGTTTGAAAATGTTTGAAAAAGTTAGTTTTACGAATAACTCTAAACAACGGCGTCACCTGAGGTTCCGACGGATTTATTCCGTTTCTCTACATCCCAAAGAATAGATCTATATGTATTTTGTTTTAATTAATCACATTTCGATTTTTGGTACATTTGGGAGTACAGAAAAAAGTTTGAAAAAGTTTGAAAAAGTTAGTTTTACGAATAACTCGAAACAACGGCGTCACCTGAGGTTCCGACGGGTTTTTTCCGTCTATTTACTTACTAAAGAATTGATCTATGTGTATTTTGTTTTATTCTGATAGATTTCGATTTTTGGTACATTTGGGAGTACAGAAAAAACTTTGAAAAAGTTTGAAAAAGTTTGAAAAAGTTAGTTTTGCGAATAACGTGAGACAACGGCGTCCTCTGAGCTCAGGAGAGGTTTTTTCCGTTTATCTACTTCCTAAAGAATAGATCTATGTGTATTTTGTTTTAATTAATCACATTTCGATTTTTGGTACATTTGGGAGTACAGAAAAAAGTTTGAAAATGTTTGAAAAAGTTAGTTTTACGAATAACTCTAAACAACGGCGTCACCTGAGGTTCCGACGGATTTATTCCGTTTCTCTACATCCCAAAGAATAGATCTATATGTATTTTGTTTTAATTAATCACATTTCGATTTTTGGTACATTTGGGAGTACAGAAAAAAGTTTGAAAAAGTTTGAAAAAGTTAGTTTTACGAATAACTCGAAACAACGGCGTCCTCTGAGGTTCCGACGGGTTTTTTCCGTTTCTCTACATCCTAAAGAATTGATCTATGTGTATTTTGTTTTATTCTGATAGATTTTGATTTTTGGTACATTTGGAAGTATAGAAAAAAGTTTGAAAAAGTTTGAAAAAGTTAGTTTTACGAATAACTCGAAACAACGGCGTCCTCTGAGCTCAGGAGGGATTTATTCCGTTTCTCTACTTCCTAAAGAATAGATCTATATGTATTTTGTTTTAATTAATCACATTTCGATTTTTGGTACATTTGGGAGTACAGAAAAAACTTTGAAAAAGTTTGAAAAAGTTAGTTTTACGAATAACTCGAAACAACGGCGTCCTCTGAGGTTCCGACGGATTTATTCCGTTTCTCTACATCCCAAAGAATAGATCTATATGTATTTTGTTTTAATTAATCACATTTCGATTTTTGGTACATTTGGGAGTACAGAAAAAAGTTTGAAAAAGTTTGAAAAAGTTAGTTTTTCGAATAACTCTAAACAACGGCGTCACCTGAGGTTCCGACGGGTTTTTTCCGTTTATTTACTTACTAAAGAATAGATCTATGTGTATTTTGTTTTATTCTGATAGATTTCGATTTTTGGTACATTTGGAAGTATAGAAAAAAGTTTGAAAAAGTTTGAAAAAGTTAGTTTTACGAATAACTCGAAACAACGGCGTCCTCTGAGCTCAGGAGGGATTTATTCCGTTTCTCTACTTCCTAAAGAATAGATCTATATGTATTTTGTTTTAATTAATCACATTTCGATTTTTGGTACATTTGGGAGTACAGAAAAAACTTTGAAAAAGTTTGAAAAAGTTAGTTTTACGAATAACTCTAAACAACGGCGTCACCTGAGGTTCCGACGGGTTTTTTCCGTTTCTCTACTTCCTAAAGAATAGATCTATGTGTATTTTGTTTTAATTAATCACATTTCGATTTTTGGTACATTTGGGAGTACAGAAAAAAGTTTGAAAAAGTTTGAAAAAGTTAGTTTTTCGAATAACTCTAAACAACGGCGTCACCTGAGGTTCCGACGGGTTTTTTCCGTTTATTTACTTACTAAAGAATAGATCTATGTGTATTTTGTTTTATTCTGATAGATTTCGATTTTTGGTACATTTGGGAGTACAGAAAAAAGTTTGAAAAAGTTTGAAAAAGTTAGTTTTACGAATAACTCTAAACAACGGCGTGAATATTAAAATCATTTACAGTGTTTAGGTAAATCAGAATCGCATTTTTTTTTTATAATTAATAAATATATTGGGTGAGTGCGGTCAACCATTGGGATTTCTGTATTCGTCAATGTAAAGGCCGGAAATGAAAATGTAGACGCGTTGACTTCGGTCTGGCCACGTCATCCTTGAGAGGAGGAGGAGGAGGAGCGTAAGGCTGAGATGAGAATACAGCGTTGCCATTTTATGTTAACCGTTGCCGTTGTTTTTATAAAAGAATTGAGAATTTGTGTGGTTTTCCAATGAAGAATGAAATTTTTGTTTGTTTGAATGTGAGAAAATGTGAAATTTATGTTGAGTGAAGTGTTTTTAGCTTATTATAATTAAAGGTAATCGGTTTGAAAATGTAATGTTGGTTATAATTTCCTATGAAGCGCAGCTGGCTGAGTTTTTAGTGCAACGGTCATTTCGAGATAATCCTGATATAGCCTGGATAAAATTAAAGGACAAATTTTGGATTTTGTATTTGCTAGGGATGCGCCGAATATTCGGTAGGTATTTGATATTCAGTTTGTGTATTCGGTTCGAGTATGTCTATTTTTTGCCTGAACTAAAAGAAAACCTTCATATGAAAGTAATGGAAAATAATTAAATAGTTAACTAATAAAATATGGAATTAATCAGAGAAAATAAAGCAATTAAATGTCAATTCAAAATATTTATTTCACACAATAAACAGATATCAATCAAATCATTAAAAAGGTATGAAAGTATAGTATTGCCAGCATAAATAGTAGAAGTATAAACATTGTCCCACACCTGTGTTTAAACTTAGAACGTTATTATATAGGAACGAATGAAGTTTAAGAAACATTTCATCTTTGAAAAAAGTAAACAACGGGGTCCTCTGAGCTCAGGACGGGTTTTATTCCGTTTCTCTACTTCCTAAAGAATAGATCTATGTGTATTTTGTTTTATTCTGATCACATTTCGATTTTTGGTACATTTGGGAGTACAGAAAAAAGTTTGAAAAAGTTTGAAAAAGTTAGTTTTACGAATAACTCTAAACAACGGCGTCACCTGAGGTTCCGACGGGTTTTTTCCGTTTATCTACTTCACTAAAGAATTGATCTATGTGTATTTTGTTTTATTCTGATAGATTTCGATTTTTGGTACATTTGGGAGTACAGAAAAAAGTTTGAAAAAGTTTGAAAAAGTTTGAAAAAGTTAGTTTTACGAATAACGTGAGACAACGGCGTCCTCTGAGCTCAGGAGAGGTTTTTTCCGTTTATCTACTTCCTAAAGAATAGATCTATGTGTATTTTGTTTTAATTAATCACATTTCGATTTTTGGTACATTTGGGAGTACAGAAAAAAGTTTGAAAATGTTTGAAAAAGTTAGTTTTACGAATAACTCTAAACAACGGCGTCACCTGAGGTTCCGACGGATTTATTCCGTTTCTCTACATCCCAAAGAATAGATCTATATGTATTTTGTTTTAATTAATCACATTTCGATTTTTGGTACATTTGGGAGTACAGAAAAAAGTTTGAAAAAGTTTGAAAAAGTTAGTTTTACGAATAACGTGAGACAACGGCGTCCTCTGAGCTCAGGACGAGGTTTTTTCCGTTTATCTACTTCCTAAAGAATAGATCTATGTGTATTTTGTTTTATTCTGATCACATTTCGATTTTTGGTACATTTGGGAGTACAGAAAAAAGTTTGAAAAAGTTTGAAAAAGTTAGTTTTACGAATAACGTGAGACAACGGCGTCCTCTGAGCTCAGGAGAGGTTTTTTCCGTTTATCTACTTCCTAAAGAATAGATCTATGTGTATTTTGTTTTAATTAATCACATTTCGATTTTTGGTACATTTGGGAGTACAGAAAAAAGTTTGAAAATGTTTGAAAAAGTTAGTTTTACGAATAACTCTAAACAACGGCGTCACCTGAGGTTCCGACGGATTTATTCCGTTTCTCTACATCCCAAAGAATAGATCTATATGTATTTTGTTTTAATTAATCACATTTCGATTTTTGGTACATTTGGGAGTACAGAAAAAAGTTTGAAAAAGTTTGAAAAAGTTAGTTTTGCGAATAACTCTAAACAACGGCGTCCTCTGAGCTCAGGAGAGGTTTTTTCCGTTTCTCTACTTCCTAAAGAATAGATCTATGTGTATTTTGTTTTAATTAATCACATTTCGATTTTTGGTACATTTGGGAGTACAGAAAAAAGTTTGAAAATGTTTGAAAAAGTTAGTTTTACGAATAACTCTAAACAACGGCGTCACCTGAGGCTCCGGAGCGGATTTATTCCGTTTCTCTACATCCCAAAGAATAGATCTATATGTATTTTGTTTTAATTAATCACATTTCGATTTTTGGTACATTTGGGAGTACAGAAAAAAGTTTGAAAAAGTTTGAAAAAGTTAGTTTTGCGAATAACTCTAAACAACGGCGTCCTCTGAGCTCAGGACGAGGTTTTTTCCGTTTCTCTACTTCCTAAAGAATAGATCTATGTGTATTTTGTTTTATTCTGATAGATTTCGATTTTTGGTACATTTGGGAGTACAGAAAAAAGTTTGAAAAAGTTTGAAAAAGTTAGTTTTGCGAATAACTCTAAACAACGGCGTCACCTGAGCTCAGGGGAGGTTTTTTCCGTTTATTTACTTACTAAAGAATAGATCTATATGTATTTTGTTTTAATTAATCACATTTCGATTTTTGGTACATTTGGGAGTACAGAAAAAAGTTTGAAAAAGTTTGAAAAAGTTAGTTTTTCGAATAACTCTAAACAACGGCGTCACCTGAGGTTCCGACGGGTTTTTTCCGTTTATTTACTTACTAAAGAATAGATCTATGTGTATTTTGTTTTATTCTGATAGATTTCGATTTTTGGTACATTTGGAAGTATAGAAAAAAGTTTGAAAAAGTTTGAAAAAGTTAGTTTTACGAATAACTCGAAACAACGGCGTCCTCTGAGCTCAGGAGGGATTTATTCCGTTTCTCTACTTCCTAAAGAATAGATCTATATGTATTTTGTTTTAATTAATCACATTTCGATTTTTGGTACATTTGGGAGTACAGAAAAAACTTTGAAAAAGTTTGAAAAAGTTAGTTTTACGAATAACTCTAAACAACGGCGTCACCTGAGGTTCCGACGGGTTTTTTCCGTTTCTCTACTTCCTAAAGAATAGATCTATGTGTATTTTGTTTTAATTAATCACATTTCGATTTTTGGTACATTTGGGAGTACAGAAAAAAGTTTGAAAAAGTTTGAAAAAGTTAGTTTTTCGAATAACTCTAAACAACGGCGTCACCTGAGGTTCCGACGGGTTTTTTCCGTTTATTTACTTACTAAAGAATAGATCTATGTGTATTTTGTTTTATTCTGATAGATTTCGATTTTTGGTACATTTGGGAGTACAGAAAAAAGTTTGAAAAAGTTTGAAAAAGTTAGTTTTACGAATAACTCTAAACAACGGCGTGAATATTAAAATCATTTACAGTGTTTAGGTAAATCAGAATCGCATTTTTTTTTTATAATTAATAAATATATTGGGTGAGTGCGGTCAACCATTGGGATTTCTGTATTCGTCAATGTAAAGGCCGGAAATGAAAATGTAGACGCGTTGACTTCGGTCTGGCCACGTCATCCTTGAGAGGAGGAGGAGGAGGAGCGTAAGGCTGAGATGAGAATACAGCGTTGCCATTTTATGTTAACCGTTGCCGTTGTTTTTATAAAAGAATTGAGAATTTGTGTGGTTTTCCAATGAAGAATGAAATTTTTGTTTGTTTGAATGTGAGAAAATGTGAAATTTATGTTGAGTGAAGTGTTTTTAGCTTATTATAATTAAAGGTAATCGGTTTGAAAATGTAATGTTGGTTATAATTTCCTATGAAGCGCAGCTGGCTGAGTTTTTAGTGCAACGGTCATTTCGAGATAATCCTGATATAGCCTGGATAAAATTAAAGGACAAATTTTGGATTTTGTATTTGCTAGGGATGCGCCGAATATTCGGTAGGTATTTGATATTCAGTTTGTGTATTCGGTTCGAGTATGTCTATTTTTTGCCTGAACTAAAAGAAAACCTTCATATGAAAGTAATGGAAAATAATTAAATAGTTAACTAATAAAATATGGAATTAATCAGAGAAAATAAAGCAATTAAATGTCAATTCAAAATATTTATTTCACACAATAAACAGATATCAATCAAATCATTAAAAAGGTATGAAAGTATAGTATTGCCAGCATAAATAGTAGAAGTATAAACATTGTCCCACACCTGTGTTTAAACTTAGAACGTTATTATATAGGAACGAATGAAGTTTAAGAAACATTTCATCTTTGAAAAAAGTAAACAACGGGGTCCTCTGAGCTCAGGAGGGATTTATTCCGTTTCTCTACTTCCTAAAGAATAGATCTATGTGTATTTTGTTTTAATTAATCACATTTCGATTTTTGGTACATTTGGGAGTACAGAAAAAAGTTTGAAAATGTTTGAAAAAGTTAGTTTTACGAATAACTCTAAACAACGGCGTCACCTGAGGTTCCGACGGATTTATTCCGTTTCTCTACATCCCAAAGAATAGATCTATATGTATTTTGTTTTAATTAATCACATTTCGATTTTTGGTACATTTGGGAGTACAGAAAAAAGTTTGAAAAAGTTTGAAAAAGTTAGTTTTACGAATAACGTGAGACAACGGCGTCCTCTGAGCTCAGGAGAGGTTTTTTCCGTTTATCTACTTCCTAAAGAATAGATCTATGTGTATTTTGTTTTAATTAATCACATTTCGATTTTTGGTACATTTGGGAGTACAGAAAAAAGTTTGAAAAAGTTTGAAAAAGTTAGTTTTACGAATAACGTGAGACAACGGCGTCCTCTGAGCTCAGGAGAGGTTTTTTCCGTTTATCTACTTCCTAAAGAATAGATCTATGTGTATTTTGTTTTAATTAATCACATTTCGATTTTTGGTACATTTGGGAGTACAGAAAAAAGTTTGAAAATGTTTGAAAAAGTTAGTTTTACGAATAACTCTAAACAACGGCGTCACCTGAGGTTCCGACGGATTTATTCCGTTTCTCTACATCCCAAAGAATAGATCTATATGTATTTTGTTTTAATTAATCACATTTCGATTTTTGGTACATTTGGGAGTACAGAAAAAAGTTTGAAAAAGTTTGAAAAAGTTAGTTTTGCGAATAACTCTAAACAACGGCGTCCTCTGAGCTCAGGAGAGGTTTTTTCCGTTTATCTACTTCCTAAAGAATAGATCTATGTGTATTTTGTTTTATTCTGATAGATTTCGATTTTTGGTACATTTGGGAGTACAGAAAAAAGTTTGAAAAAGTTTGAAAAAGTTAGTTTTGCGAATAACTCTAAACAACGGCGTCACCTGAGCTCAGGGGAGGTTTTTTCCGTTTATTTACTTACTAAAGAATAGATCTATATGTATTTTGTTTTAATTAATCACATTTCGATTTTTGGTACATTTGGGAGTACAGAAAAAAGTTTGAAAAAGTTTGAAAAAGTTAGTTTTACGAATAACTCGAAACAACGGCGTCCTCTGAGGTTCCGACGGGTTTTTTCCGTTTCTCTACATCCCAAAGAATAGATCTATGTGTATTTTGTTTTATTCTGATCACATTTCGATTTTTGGTACATTTGGGAGTACAGAAAAAAGTTTGAAAAAGTTTGAAAAAGTTAGTTTTACGAATAACTCGAAACAACGGCGTCCTCTGAGGCTCCGGACGGATTTATTCCGTTTCTCTACATCCCAAAGAATAGATCTATATGTATTTTGTTTTAATTAATCACATTTCGATTTTTGGTACATTTGGGAGTACAGAAAAAAGTTTGAAAAAGTTTGAAAAAGTTAGTTTTACGAATAACTCGAAACAACGGCGTCCTCTGAGGTTCCGACGGGTTTTTTCCGTTTCTCTACATCCTAAAGAATTGATCTATGTGTATTTTGTTTTATTCTGATAGATTTCGATTTTTGGTACATTTGGAGAGTACAGAAAAAAGTTTGAAAAAGTTTGAAAAAGTTAGTTTTACGAATAACTCGAAACAACGGCGTCCTCTGAGCTCAGGACGGGTTTTATTCCGTTTCTCTACTTCCTAAAGAATAGATCTATGTGTATTTTGTTTTATTCTGATCACATTTCGATTTTTGGTACATTTGGGAGTACAGAAAAAAGTTTGAAAAAGTTTGAAAAAGTTAGTTTTACGAATAACTCTAAACAACGGCGTGAATATTAAAATCATTTACAGTGTTTAGGTAAATCAGAATCGCATTTTTTTTTTATAATTAATAAATATATTGGGTGAGTGCGGTCAACCATTGGGATTTCTGTATTCGTCAATGTAAAGGCCGGAAATGAAAATGTAGACGCGTTGACTTCGGTCTGGCCACGTCATCCTTGAGAGGAGGAGGAGGAGGAGCGTAAGGCTGAGATGAGAATACAGCGTTGCCATTTTATGTTAACCGTTGCCGTTGTTTTTATAAAAGAATTGAGAATTTGTGTGGTTTTCCAATGAAGAATGAAATTTTTGTTTGTTTGAATGTGAGAAAATGTGAAATTTATGTTGAGTGAAGTGTTTTTAGCTTATTATAATTAAAGGTAATCGGTTTGAAAATGTAATGTTGGTTATAATTTCCTATGAAGCGCAGCTGGCTGAGTTTTTAGTGCAACGGTCATTTCGAGATAATCCTGATATAGCCTGGATAAAATTAAAGGACAAATTTTGGATTTTGTATTTGCTAGGGATGCGCCGAATATTCGGTAGGTATTTGATATTCAGTTTGTGTATTCGGTTCGAGTATGTCTATTTTTTGCCTGAACTAAAAGAAAACCTTCATATGAAAGTAATGGAAAATAATTAAATAGTTAACTAATAAAATATGGAATTAATCAGAGAAAATAAAGCAATTAAATGTCAATTCAAAATATTTATTTCACACAATAAACAGATATCAATCAAATCATTAAAAAGGTATGAAAGTATAGTATTGCCAGCATAAATAGTAGAAGTATAAACATTGTCCCACACCTGTGTTTAAACTTAGAACGTTATTATATAGGAACGAATGAAGTTTAAGAAACATTTCATCTTTGAAAAAAGTAAACAACGGGGTCCTCTGAGCTCAGGAGGGATTTATTCCGTTTCTCTACTTCCTAAAGAATAGATCTATGTGTATTTTGTTTTAATTAATCACATTTAGATTTTTGGTACATTTGGGAGTACAGAAAAAAGTTTGAAAAAGTTTGAAAAAGTTAGTTTTACGAATAACTCTAAACAACGGCGTCACCTGAGGTTCCGACGGATTTATTCCGTTTCTCTACATCCCAAAGAATAGATCTATATGTATTTTGTTTTAATTAATCACATTTCGATTTTTGGTACATTTGGGAGTACAGAAAAAAGTTTGAAAAAGTTTGAAAAAGTTAGTTTTGCGAATAACGTGAGACAACGGCGTCCTCTGAGCTCAGGAGAGGTTTTTTCCGTTTCTCTACTTCCAAAAGAATAGATCTATGTGTATTTTGTTTTAATTAATCACATTTCGATTTTTGGTACATTTGGGAGTACAGAAAAAAGTTTGAAAAAGTTTGAAAAAGTTAGTTTTACGAATAACGTGAGACAACGGCGTCCTCTGAGCTCAGGAGAGGTTTTTTCCGTTTATCTACTTCCTAAAGAATAGATCTATGTGTATTTTGTTTTAATTAATCACATTTCGATTTTTGGTACATTTGGGAGTACAGAAAAAAGTTTGAAAATGTTTGAAAAAGTTAGTTTTACGAATAACTCTAAACAACGGCGTCACCTGAGGTTCCGACGGATTTATTCCGTTTCTCTACATCCCAAAGAATAGATCTATATGTATTTTGTTTTAATTAATCACATTTCGATTTTTGGTACATTTGGGAGTACAGAAAAAAGTTTGAAAAAGTTTGAAAAAGTTAGTTTTGCGAATAACGTGAGACAACGGCGTCCTCTGAGCTCAGGAGAGGTTTTTTCCGTTTCTCTACTTCCAAAAGAATAGATCTATGTGTATTTTGTTTTAATTAATCACATTTCGATTTTTGGTACATTTGGGAGTACAGAAAAAAGTTTGAAAAAGTTTGAAAAAGTTAGTTTTACGAATAACGTGAGACAACGGCGTCCTCTGAGCTCAGGAGAGGTTTTTTCCGTTTATCTACTTCCTAATAAATAGATCTATGTGTATTTTGTTTTAATTAATCACATTTCGATTTTTGGTACATTTGGGAGTACAGAAAAAAGTTTGAAAATGTTTGAAAAAGTTAGTTTTACGAATAACTCTAAACAACGGCGTCACCTGAGGTTCCGACGGATTTATTCCGTTTCTCTACATCCCAAAGAATAGATCTATATGTATTTTGTTTTAATTAATCACATTTCGATTTTTGGTACATTTGGGAGTACAGAAAAAAGTTTGAAAAAGTTTGAAAAAGTTAGTTTTACGAATAACGTGAGACAACGGCGTCCTCTGAGCTCAGGAGGGATTTATTCCGTTTCTCTACTTCCTAAAGAATAGATCTATGTGTATTTTGTTTTAATTAATCATATTTCGATTTTTGGTACATTTGGGAGTACAGAAAAAAGTTTGAAAAAGTTTGAAAAAGTTAGTTTTACGAATAACTTGAACCAACGGCGTCCTCTGAGCTCAGGAGAGGTTTTTTCCGTTTCTCTACATTCAAAAGAATAGATCTATGTGTATTATGTTTTAATTAATCACATTTCGATTTTTGGTACATTTGGGAGTACAGAAAAAAGTTTGAAAAAGTTTGAAAAAGTTAGTTTTACGAATAACTCGAAACAACGGCGTCACCTGAGCTCAGGAGAGGTTTTTTCCGTTTATCTACTTCCTAAAGAATAGATCTATGTGTATTTTGTTTTAATTAATCACATTTCGATTTTTGGTACATTTGGGAGTACAGAAAAAAGTTTGAAAAAGTTTGAAAAAGTTAGTTTTACGAATAACTCGAAACAACGGCGTCACCTGAGCTCAGGAGAGGTTTTTTCCGTTTATCTACTTCCTAAAGAATAGATCTATGTGTATTTTGTTTTATTCTGATAGATTTTGATTTTTGGTACATTTGGAAGTATAGAAAAAAGTTTGAAAAAGTTTGAAAAAGTTAGTTTTACGAATAACTCGAAACAACGGCGTCCTCTGAGCTCAGGAGGGATTTATTCCGTTTCTCTACTTCCTAAAGAATAGATCTATATGTATTTTGTTTTAATTAATCACATTTCGATTTTTGGTACATTTGGGAGTACAGAAAAAAGTTTGAAAAAGTTTGAAAAAGTTAGTTTTACGAATAACGTGAGACAACGGCGTCACCTGAGGTTCCGACGGGTTTTTTCCGTCTATTTACTTACTAAAGAATAGATCTATGTGTATTTTGTTTTAATTAATCACATTTCGATTTTTGGTACATTTGGGAGTACAGAAAAAAGTTTGAAAATGTTTGAAAAAGTTAGTTTTACGAATAACTCTAAACAACGGCGTCACCTGAGGTTCCGACGGATTTATTCCGTTTCTCTACATCCCAAAGAATAGATCTATATGTATTTTGTTTTAATTAATCACATTTCGATTTTTGGTACATTTGGGAGTACAGAAAAAAGTTTGAAAAAGTTTGAAAAAGTTAGTTTTACGAATAACGTGAGACAACGGCGTCCTCTGAGCTCAGGAGAGGTTTTTTCCGTTTATCTACTTCCTAAAGAATAGATCTATGTGTATTTTGTTTTAATTAATCACATTTCGATTTTTGGTACATTTGGGAGTACAGAAAAAAGTTTGAAAAAGTTTGAAAAAGTTAGTTTTACGAATAACGTGAGACAACGGCGTCCTCTGAGCTCAGGAGAGGTTTTTTCCGTTTATCTACTTCCTAAAGAATAGATCTATGTGTATTTTGTTTTAATTAATCACATTTCGATTTTTGGTACATTTGGGAGTACAGAAAAAAGTTTGAAAATGTTTGAAAAAGTTAGTTTTACGAATAACTCTAAACAACGGCGTCACCTGAGGTTCCGACGGATTTATTCCGTTTCTCTACATCCCAAAGAATAGATCTATATGTATTTTGTTTTAATTAATCACATTTCGATTTTTGGTACATTTGGGAGTACAGAAAAAAGTTTGAAAAAGTTTGAAAAAGTTAGTTTTGCGAATAACTCTAAACAACGGCGTCCTCTGAGCTCAGGAGAGGTTTTTTCCGTTTCTCTACATTCAAAAGAATAGATCTATGTGTATTATGTTTTAATTAATCACATTTCGATTTTTGGTACATTTGGGAGTACAGAAAAAAGTTTGAAAAAGTTTGAAAAAGTTAGTTTTACGAATAACTCGAAACAACGGCGTCACCTGAGCTCAGGAGAGGTTTTTTCCGTTTATCTACTTCCTAAAGAATAGATCTATGTGTATTTTGTTTTAATTAATCACATTTCGATTTTTGGTACATTTGGGAGTACAGAAAAAAGTTTGAAAAAGTTTGAAAAAGTTAGTTTTACGAATAACTCGAAACAACGGCGTCACCTGAGCTCAGGAGAGGTTTTTTCCGTTTATCTACTTCCTAAAGAATAGATCTATGTGTATTTTGTTTTATTCTGATAGATTTTGATTTTTGGTACATTTGGAAGTATAGAAAAAAGTTTGAAAAAGTTTGAAAAAGTTAGTTTTACGAATAACTCGAAACAACGGCGTCCTCTGAGCTCAGGAGGGATTTATTCCGTTTCTCTACTTCCTAAAGAATAGATCTATATGTATTTTGTTTTAATTAATCACATTTCGATTTTTGGTACATTTGGGAGTACAGAAAAAAGTTTGAAAAAGTTTGAAAAAGTTAGTTTTACGAATAACGTGAGACAACGGCGTCACCTGAGGTTCCGACGGGTTTTTTCCGTCTATTTACTTACTAAAGAATTGATCTATGTGTATTTTGTTTTATTCTGATAGATTTCGATTTTTGGTACATTTGGGAGTACAGAAAAAAGTTTGAAAAAGTTTGAAAAAGTTTGAAAAAGTTAGTTTTGCGAATAACGTGAGACAACGGCGTCCTCTGAGCTCAGGAGAGGTTTTTTCCGTTTATCTACTTCCTAAAGAATAGATCTATGTGTATTTTGTTTTAATTAATCACATTTCGATTTTTGGTACATTTGGGAGTACAGAAAAAAGTTTGAAAATGTTTGAAAAAGTTAGTTTTACGAATAACTCTAAACAACGGCGTCACCTGAGGTTCCGACGGATTTATTCCGTTTCTCTACATCCCAAAGAATAGATCTATATGTATTTTGTTTTAATTAATCACATTTCGATTTTTGGTACATTTGGGAGTACAGAAAAAAGTTTGAAAAAGTTTGAAAAAGTTAGTTTTACGAATAACGTGAGACAACGGCGTCCTCTGAGCTCAGGAGAGGTTTTTTCCGTTTATCTACTTCCTAAAGAATAGATCTATGTGTATTTTGTTTTAATTAATCACATTTCGATTTTTGGTACATTTGGGAGTACAGAAAAAAGTTTGAAAATGTTTGAAAAAGTTAGTTTTACGAATAACTCTAAACAACGGCGTCACCTGAGGTTCCGACGGATTTATTCCGTTTCTCTACATCCCAAAGAATAGATCTATATGTATTTTGTTTTAATTAATCACATTTCGATTTTTGGTACATTTGGGAGTACAGAAAAAAGTTTGAAAAAGTTTGAAAAAGTTAGTTTTACGAATAACGTGAGACAACGGCGTCCTCTGAGCTCAGGAGAGGTTTTTTCCGTTTATCTACTTCCTAAAGAATAGATCTATGTGTATTTTGTTTTAATTAATCACATTTCGATTTTTGGTACATTTGGGAGTACAGAAAAAAGTTTGAAAAAGTTTGAAAAAGTTAGTTTTACGAATAACTCGAAACAACGGCGTCCTCTGAGGTTCCGACGGATTTATTCCGTTTCTCTACATCCCAAAGAATAGATCTATATGTATTTTGTTTTAATTAATCACATTTCGATTTTTGGTACATTTGGGAGTACAGAAAAAAGTTTGAAAAAGTTTGAAAAAGTTAGTTTTACGAATAACTCGAAACAACGGCGTCCTCTGAGGTTCCGACGGGTTTTTTCCGTTTCTCTACATCCTAAAGAATTGATCTATGTGTATTTTGTTTTAATTAATCACATTTCGATTTTTGGTACATTTGGGAGTACAGAAAAAAGTTTGAAAAAGTTTGAAAAAGTTAGTTTTACGAATAACTCGAAACAACGGCGTCCTCTGAGCTCAGGAGGGATTTATTCCGTTTCTCTACTTCCTAAAGAATAGATCTATATGTATTTTGTTTTAATTAATCACATTTCGATTTTTGGTACATTTGGGAGTACAGAAAAAAGTTTGAAAAAGTTTGAAAAAGTTAGTTTTACGAATAACTCTAAACAACGGCGTGAATATTAAAATCATTTACAGTGTTTAGGTAAATCAGAATCGCATTTTTTTTTTATAATTAATAAATATATTGGGTGAGTGCGGTCAACCATTGGGATTTCTGTATTCGTCAATGTAAAGGCCGGAAATGAAAATGTAGACGCGTTGACTTCGGTCTGGCCACGTCATCCTTGAGAGGAGGAGGAGGAGGAGCGTAAGGCTGAGATGAGAATACAGCGTTGCCATTTTATGTTAACCGTTGCCGTTGTTTTTATAAAAGAATTGAGAATTTGTGTGGTTTTCCAATGAAGAATGAAATTTTTGTTTGTTTGAATGTGAGAAAATGTGAAATTTATGTTGAGTGAAGTGTTTTTAGCTTATTATAATTAAAGGTAATCGGTTTGAAAATGTAATGTTGGTTATAATTTCCTATGAAGCGCAGCTGGCTGAGTTTTTAGTGCAACGGTCATTTCGAGATAATCCTGATATAGCCTGGATAAAATTAAAGGACAAATTTTGGATTTTGTATTTGCTAGGGATGCGCCGAATATTCGGTAGGTATTTGATATTCAGTTTGTGTATTCGGTTCGAGTATGTCTATTTTTTGCCTGAACTAAAAGAAAACCTTCATATGAAAGTAATGGAAAATAATTAAATAGTTAACTAATAAAATATGGAATTAATCAGAGAAAATAAAGCAATTAAATGTCAATTCAAAATATTTATTTCACACAATAAACAGATATCAATCAAATCATTAAAAAGGTATGAAAGTATAGTATTGCCAGCATAAATAGTAGAAGTATAAACATTGTCCCACACCTGTGTTTAAACTTAGAACGTTATTATATAGGAACGAATGAAGTTTAAGAAACATTTCATCTTTGAAAAAAGTAAACAACGGGGTCCTCTGAGCTCAGGAGGGATTTATTCCGTTTCTCTACTTCCTAAAGAATAGATCTATGTGTATTTTGTTTTAATTAATCACATTTAGATTTTTGGTACATTTGGGAGTACAGAAAAAAGTTTGAAAAAGTTTGAAAAAGTTAGTTTTACGAATAACTCTAAACAACGGCGTCACCTGAGGTTCCGACGGGTTTTTTCCGTTTATTTACTTACTAAAGAATTGATCTATGTGTATTTTGTTTTATTCTGATAGATTTCGATTTTTGGTACATTTGGGAGTACAGAAAAAAGTTTGAAAAAGTTTGAAAAAGTTTGAAAAAGTTAGTTTTGCGAATAACGTGAGACAACGGCGTCCTCTGAGCTCAGGAGAGGTTTTTTCCGTTTATCTACTTCCTAAAGAATAGATCTATGTGTATTTTGTTTTAATTAATCACATTTCGATTTTTGGTACATTTGGGAGTACAGAAAAAAGTTTGAAAATGTTTGAAAAAGTTAGTTTTACGAATAACTCTAAACAACGGCGTCACCTGAGGTTCCGACGGATTTATTCCGTTTCTCTACATCCCAAAGAATAGATCTATATGTATTTTGTTTTAATTAATCACATTTCGATTTTTGGTACATTTGGGAGTACAGAAAAAAGTTTGAAAATGTTTGAAAAAGTTAGTTTTACGAATAACTCTAAACAACGGCGTCACCTGAGGTTCCGACGGATTTTTTCCGTTTATTTACTTACTAAAGAATTGATCTATGTGTATTTTGTTTTATTCTGATAGATTTCGATTTTTGGTACATTTGGGAGTACAGAAAAAAGTTTGAAAATGTTTGAAAAAGTTAGTTTTACGAATAACTCTAAACAACGGCGTCACCTGAGGTTCCGACGGATTTATTCCGTTTCTCTACATCCCAAAGAATAGATCTATATGTATTTTGTTTTAATTAATCACATTTCGATTTTTGGTACATTTGGGAGTACAGAAAAAAGTTTGAAAAAGTTTGAAAAAGTTAGTTTTACGAATAACGTGAGACAACGGCGTCCTCTGAGCTCAGGAGAGGTTTTTTCCGTTTATCTACTTCCTAAAGAATAGATCTATGTGTATTTTGTTTTAATTAATCACATTTCGATTTTTGGTACATTTGGGAGTACAGAAAAAAGTTTGAAAATGTTTGAAAAAGTTAGTTTTACGAATAACTCTAAACAACGGCGTCACCTGAGGTTCCGACGGATTTATTCCGTTTCTCTACATCCCAAAGAATAGATCTATATGTATTTTGTTTTAATTAATCACATTTCGATTTTTGGTACATTTGGGAGTACAGAAAAAAGTTTGAAAAAGTTTGAAAAAGTTAGTTTTACGAATAACTCGAAACAACGGCGTCCTCTGAGGTTCCGACGGGTTTTTTCCGTTTCTCTACATCCTAAAGAATTGATCTATGTGTATTTTGTTTTATTCTGATAGATTTTGATTTTTGGTACATTTGGAAGTATAGAAAAAAGTTTGAAAAAGTTTGAAAAAGTTAGTTTTACGAATAACTCGAAACAACGGCGTCCTCTGAGCTCAGGAGGGATTTATTCCGTTTCTCTACTTCCTAAAGAATAGATCTATATGTATTTTGTTTTAATTAATCACATTTCGATTTTTGGTACATTTGGGAGTACAGAAAAAAGTTTGAAAAAGTTTGAAAAAGTTAGTTTTACGAATAACTCTAAACAACGGCGTCACCTGAGGTTCCGACGGATTTATTCCGTTTCTCTACATCCCAAAGAATAGATCTATATGTATTTTGTTTTAATTAATCACATTTCGATTTTTGGTACATTTGGGAGTACAGAAAAAAGTTTGAAAATGTTTGAAAAAGTTAGTTTTACGAATAACTCTAAACAACGGCGTCACCTGAGGTTCCGACGGATTTATTCCGTTTCTCTACATCCCAAAGAATAGATCTATATGTATTTTGTTTTAATTAATCACATTTCGATTTTTGGTACATTTGGGAGTACAGAAAAAAGTTTGAAAAAGTTTGAAAAAGTTAGTTTTACGAATAACTCGAAACAACGGCGTCCTCTGAGGTTCCGACGGATTTATTCCGTTTCTCTACATCCCAAAGAATAGATCTATATGTATTTTGTTTTAATTAATCACATTTCGATTTTTGGTACATTTGGGAGTACAGAAAAAAGTTTGAAAAAGTTTGAAAAAGTTAGTTTTACGAATAACTCTAAACAACGGCGTCACCTGAGGTTCCGACGGATTTATTCCGTTTCTCTACATCCCAAAGAATAGATCTATATGTATTTTGTTTTAATTAATCACATTTCGATTTTTGGTACATTTGGGAGTACAGAAAAAAGTTTGAAAAAGTTTGAAAAAGTTAGTTTTACGAATAACTCGAAACAACGGCGTCACCTGAGGTTCCGACGGGTTTTTTCCGTCTATTTACTTACTAAAGAATTGATCTATGTGTATTTTGTTTTATTCTGATAGATTTCGATTTTTGGTACATATGGGAGTACAGAAAAAACTTTGAAAAAGTTTGAAAAAGTTTGAAAAAGTTAGTTTTGCGAATAACGTGAGACAACGGCGTCCTCTGAGCTCAGGAGAGGTTTTTTCCGTTTATCTACTTCCTAAAGAATAGATCTATGTGTATTTTGTTTTAATTAATCACATTTCGATTTTTGGTACATTTGGGAGTACAGAAAAAAGTTTGAAAATGTTTGAAAAAGTTAGTTTTACGAATAACTCTAAACAACGGCGTCACCTGAGGTTCCGACGGATTTATTCCGTTTCTCTACATCCCAAAGAATAGATCTATATGTATTTTGTTTTAATTAATCACATTTCGATTTTTGGTACATTTGGGAGTACAGAAAAAAGTTTGAAAAAGTTTGAAAAAGTTAGTTTTACGAATAACGTGAGACAACGGCGTCCTCTGAGCTCAGGAGAGGTTTTTTCCGTTTATCTACTTCCTAAAGAATAGATCTATGTGTATTTTGTTTTAATTAATCACATTTCGATTTTTGGTACATTTGGGAGTACAGAAAAAAGTTTGAAAATGTTTGAAAAAGTTAGTTTTACGAATAACTCTAAACAACGGCGTCACCTGAGGTTCCGACGGATTTATTCCGTTTCTCTACATCCCAAAGAATAGATCTATATGTATTTTGTTTTAATTAATCACATTTCGATTTTTGGTACATTTGGGAGTACAGAAAAAAGTTTGAAAAAGTTTGAAAAAGTTAGTTTTACGAATAACTCGAAACAACGGCGTCACCTGAGGTTCCGACGGGTTTTTTCCGTCTATTTACTTACTAAAGAATTGATCTATGTGTATTTTGTTTTATTCTGATAGATTTCGATTTTTGGTACATTTGGGAGTACAGAAAAAACTTTGAAAAAGTTTGAAAAAGTTTGAAAAAGTTAGTTTTGCGAATAACGTGAGACAACGGCGTCCTCTGAGCTCAGGAGAGGTTTTTTCCGTTTATCTACTTCCTAAAGAATAGATCTATGTGTATTTTGTTTTAATTAATCACATTTCGATTTTTGGTACATTTGGGAGTACAGAAAAAAGTTTGAAAATGTTTGAAAAAGTTAGTTTTACGAATAACTCTAAACAACGGCGTCACCTGAGGTTCCGACGGATTTATTCCGTTTCTCTACATCCCAAAGAATAGATCTATATGTATTTTGTTTTAATTAATCACATTTCGATTTTTGGTACATTTGGGAGTACAGAAAAAAGTTTGAAAAAGTTTGAAAAAGTTAGTTTTACGAATAACTCGAAACAACGGCGTCCTCTGAGGTTCCGACGGGTTTTTTCCGTTTCTCTACATCCTAAAGAATTGATCTATGTGTATTTTGTTTTATTCTGATAGATTTTGATTTTTGGTACATTTGGAAGTATAGAAAAAAGTTTGAAAAAGTTTGAAAAAGTTAGTTTTACGAATAACTCGAAACAACGGCGTCCTCTGAGCTCAGGAGGGATTTATTCCGTTTCTCTACTTCCTAAAGAATAGATCTATATGTATTTTGTTTTAATTAATCACATTTCGATTTTTGGTACATTTGGGAGTACAGAAAAAACTTTGAAAAAGTTTGAAAAAGTTAGTTTTACGAATAACTCGAAACAACGGCGTCCTCTGAGGTTCCGACGGATTTATTCCGTTTCTCTACATCCCAAAGAATAGATCTATATGTATTTTGTTTTAATTAATCACATTTCGATTTTTGGTACATTTGGGAGTACAGAAAAAAGTTTGAAAAAGTTTGAAAAAGTTAGTTTTACGAATAACTCGAAACAACGGCGTCCTCTGAGGTTCCGACGGGTTTTTTCCGTTTCTCTACATCCTAAAGAATTGATCTATGTGTATTTTGTTTTATTCTGATAGATTTTGATTTTTGGTACATTTGGAAGTATAGAAAAAAGTTTGAAAAAGTTTGAAAAAGTTAGTTTTACGAATAACTCGAAACAACGGCGTCCTCTGAGCTCAGGAGGGATTTATTCCGTTTCTCTACTTCCTAAAGAATAGATCTATATGTATTTTGTTTTAATTAATCACATTTCGATTTTTGGTACATTTGGGAGTACAGAAAAAACTTTGAAAAAGTTTGAAAAAGTTAGTTTTACGAATAACTCTAAACAACGGCGTGAATATTAAAATCATTTACAGTGTTTAGGTAAATCAGAATCGCATTTTTTTTTTATAATTAATAAATATATTGGGTGAGTGCGGTCAACCATTGGGATTTCTGTATTCGTCAATGTAAAGGCCGGAAATGAAAATGTAGACGCGTTGACTTCGGTCTGGCCACGTCATCCTTGAGAGGAGGAGGAGGAGGAGCGTAAGGCTGAGATGAGAATACAGCGTTGCCATTTTATGTTAACCGTTGCCGTTGTTTTTATAAAAGAATTGAGAATTTGTGTGGTTTTCCAATGAAGAATGAAATTTTTGTTTGTTTGAATGTGAGAAAATGTGAAATTTATGTTGAGTGAAGTGTTTTTAGCTTATTATAATTAAAGGTAATCGGTTTGAAAATGTAATGTTGGTTATAATTTCCTATGAAGCGCAGCTGGCTGAGTTTTTAGTGCAACGGTCATTTCGAGATAATCCTGATATAGCCTGGATAAAATTAAAGGACAAATTTTGGATTTTGTATTTGCTAGGGATGCGCCGAATATTCGGTAGGTATTTGATATTCAGTTTGTGTATTCGGTTCGAGTATGTCTATTTTTTGCCTGAACTAAAAGAAAACCTTCATATGAAAGTAATGGAAAATAATTAAATAGTTAACTAATAAAATATGGAATTAATCAGAGAAAATAAAGCAATTAAATGTCAATTCAAAATATTTATTTCACACAATAAACAGATATCAATCAAATCATTAAAAAGGTATGAAAGTATAGTATTGCCAGCATAAATAGTAGAAGTATAAACATTGTCCCACACCTGTGTTTAAACTTAGAACGTTATTATATAGGAACGAATGAAGTTTAAGAAACATTTCATCTTTGAAAAAAGTAAACAACGGGGTCCTCTGAGCTCAGGAGGGATTTATTCCGTTTCTCTACTTCCTAAAGAATAGATCTATGTGTATTTTGTTTTAATTAATCACATTTAGATTTTTGGTACATTTGGGAGTACAGAAAAAAGTTTGAAAAAGTTTGAAAAAGTTAGTTTTACGAATAACTCTAAACAACGGCGTCACCTGAGGTTCCGACGGGTTTTTTCCGTTTATTTACTTACTAAAGAATTGATCTATGTGTATTTTGTTTTATTCTGATAGATTTCGATTTTTGGTACATTTGGGAGTACAGAAAAAAGTTTGAAAAAGTTTGAAAAAGTTTGAAAAAGTTAGTTTTGCGAATAACGTGAGACAACGGCGTCCTCTGAGCTCAGGAGAGGTTTTTTCCGTTTATCTACTTCCTAAAGAATAGATCTATGTGTATTTTGTTTTAATTAATCACATTTCGATTTTTGGTACATTTGGGAGTACAGAAAAAAGTTTGAAAATGTTTGAAAAAGTTAGTTTTACGAATAACTCTAAACAACGGCGTCACCTGAGGTTCCGACGGATTTATTCCGTTTCTCTACATCCCAAAGAATAGATCTATATGTATTTTGTTTTAATTAATCACATTTCGATTTTTGGTACATTTGGGAGTACAGAAAAAAGTTTGAAAATGTTTGAAAAAGTTAGTTTTACGAATAACTCTAAACAACGGCGTCACCTGAGGTTCCGACGGATTTTTTCCGTTTATTTACTTACTAAAGAATTGATCTATGTGTATTTTGTTTTATTCTGATAGATTTCGATTTTTGGTACATTTGGGAGTACAGAAAAAAGTTTGAAAATGTTTGAAAAAGTTAGTTTTACGAATAACTCTAAACAACGGCGTCACCTGAGGTTCCGACGGATTTATTCCGTTTCTCTACATCCCAAAGAATAGATCTATATGTATTTTGTTTTAATTAATCACATTTCGATTTTTGGTACATTTGGGAGTACAGAAAAAAGTTTGAAAAAGTTTGAAAAAGTTAGTTTTACGAATAACGTGAGACAACGGCGTCCTCTGAGCTCAGGAGAGGTTTTTTCCGTTTATCTACTTCCTAAAGAATAGATCTATGTGTATTTTGTTTTAATTAATCACATTTCGATTTTTGGTACATTTGGGAGTACAGAAAAAAGTTTGAAAATGTTTGAAAAAGTTAGTTTTACGAATAACTCTAAACAACGGCGTCACCTGAGGTTCCGACGGATTTATTCCGTTTCTCTACATCCCAAAGAATAGATCTATATGTATTTTGTTTTAATTAATCACATTTCGATTTTTGGTACATTTGGGAGTACAGAAAAAAGTTTGAAAAAGTTTGAAAAAGTTAGTTTTACGAATAACTCGAAACAACGGCGTCCTCTGAGGTTCCGACGGGTTTTTTCCGTTTCTCTACATCCTAAAGAATTGATCTATGTGTATTTTGTTTTATTCTGATAGATTTTGATTTTTGGTACATTTGGAAGTATAGAAAAAAGTTTGAAAAAGTTTGAAAAAGTTAGTTTTACGAATAACTCGAAACAACGGCGTCCTCTGAGCTCAGGAGGGATTTATTCCGTTTCTCTACTTCCTAAAGAATAGATCTATATGTATTTTGTTTTAATTAATCACATTTCGATTTTTGGTACATTTGGGAGTACAGAAAAAAGTTTGAAAAAGTTTGAAAAAGTTAGTTTTACGAATAACTCTAAACAACGGCGTCACCTGAGGTTCCGACGGATTTATTCCGTTTCTCTACATCCCAAAGAATAGATCTATATGTATTTTGTTTTAATTAATCACATTTCGATTTTTGGTACATTTGGGAGTACAGAAAAAAGTTTGAAAATGTTTGAAAAAGTTAGTTTTACGAATAACTCTAAACAACGGCGTCACCTGAGGTTCCGACGGATTTATTCCGTTTCTCTACATCCCAAAGAATAGATCTATATGTATTTTGTTTTAATTAATCACATTTCGATTTTTGGTACATTTGGGAGTACAGAAAAAAGTTTGAAAAAGTTTGAAAAAGTTAGTTTTACGAATAACGTGAGACAACGGCGTCCTCTGAGCTCAGGAGAGGTTTTTTCCGTTTATCTACTTCCTAAAGAATAGATCTATGTGTATTTTGTTTTAATTAATCACATTTCGATTTTTGGTACATTTGGGAGTACAGAAAAAAGTTTGAAAATGTTTGAAAAAGTTAGTTTTACGAATAACTCTAAACAACGGCGTCACCTGAGGTTCCGACGGATTTATTCCGTTTCTCTACATCCCAAAGAATAGATCTATATGTATTTTGTTTTAATTAATCACATTTCGATTTTTGGTACATTTGGGAGTACAGAAAAAAGTTTGAAAAAGTTTGAAAAAGTTAGTTTTACGAATAACTCGAAACAACGGCGTCACCTGAGGTTCCGACGGGTTTTTTCCGTCTATTTACTTACTAAAGAATTGATCTATGTGTATTTTGTTTTATTCTGATAGATTTCGATTTTTGGTACATATGGGAGTACAGAAAAAACTTTGAAAAAGTTTGAAAAAGTTTGAAAAAGTTAGTTTTGCGAATAACGTGAGACAACGGCGTCCTCTGAGCTCAGGAGAGGTTTTTTCCGTTTATCTACTTCCTAAAGAATAGATCTATGTGTATTTTGTTTTAATTAATCACATTTCGATTTTTGGTACATTTGGGAGTACAGAAAAAAGTTTGAAAATGTTTGAAAAAGTTAGTTTTACGAATAACTCTAAACAACGGCGTCACCTGAGGTTCCGACGGATTTATTCCGTTTCTCTACATCCCAAAGAATAGATCTATATGTATTTTGTTTTAATTAATCACATTTCGATTTTTGGTACATTTGGGAGTACAGAAAAAAGTTTGAAAAAGTTTGAAAAAGTTAGTTTTACGAATAACGTGAGACAACGGCGTCCTCTGAGCTCAGGAGAGGTTTTTTCCGTTTATCTACTTCCTAAAGAATAGATCTATGTGTATTTTGTTTTAATTAATCACATTTCGATTTTTGGTACATTTGGGAGTACAGAAAAAAGTTTGAAAATGTTTGAAAAAGTTAGTTTTACGAATAACTCTAAACAACGGCGTCACCTGAGGTTCCGACGGATTTATTCCGTTTCTCTACATCCCAAAGAATAGATCTATATGTATTTTGTTTTAATTAATCACATTTCGATTTTTGGTACATTTGGGAGTACAGAAAAAAGTTTGAAAAAGTTTGAAA
Organism: Brueelia nebulosa; assembly: GCA_028293925.1. NCBI lineage: Eukaryota > Metazoa > Arthropoda > Insecta > Psocodea > Philopteridae > Brueelia > Brueelia nebulosa. Next base: position 525,171 of record JAQIBA010000014.1, on the reverse strand, counting down.
AAGTTAGTTTTACGAATAACTCGAAACAACGGCGTCCTCTGAGGTTCCGACGGGTTTTTTCCGTTTCTCTACATCCTAAAGAATTGATCTATGTGTATTTTGTTTTATTCTGATAGATTTTGATTTTTGGTACATTTGGAAGTATAGAAAAAAGTTTGAAAAAGTTTGAAAAAGTTAGTTTTACGAATAACTCGAAACAACGGCGTCCTCTGAGCTCAGGAGGGATTTATTCCGTTTCTCTACTTCCTAAAGAATAGATCTATATGTATTTTGTTTTAATTAATCACATTTCGATTTTTGGTACATTTGGGAGTACAGAAAAAACTTTGACAAAGTTTGAAAAAGTTAGTTTTACGAATAACTCTAAACAACGGCGTCACCTGAGGTTCCGACGGGTTTTTTCCGTTTCTCTACTTCCTAAAGAATAGATCTATGTGTATTTTGTTTTAATTAATCACATTTCGATTTTTGGTACATTTGGGAGTACAGAAAAAAGTTTGAAAAAGTTTGAAAAAGTTAGTTTTTCGAATAACTCTAAACAACGGCGTCACCTGAGGTTCCGACGGGTTTTTTCCGTTTATTTACTTACTAAAGAATAGATCTATGTGTATTTTGTTTTATTCTGATAGATTTCGATTTTTGGTACATTTGGGAGTACAGAAAAAAGTTTGAAAATGTTTGAAAAAGTTAGTTTTACGAATAACTCTAAACAACGGCGTCACCTGAGGTTCCGACGGATTTATTCCGTTTCTCTACATCCCAAAGAATAGATCTATATGTATTTTGTTTTAATTAATCACATTTCGATTTTTGGTACATTTGGGAGTACAGAAAAAAGTTTGAAAAAGTTTGAAAAAGTTAGTTTTACGAATAACGTGAGACAACGGCGTCCTCTGAGCTCAGGAGAGGTTTTTTCCGTTTATCTACTTCCTAAAGAATAGATCTATGTGTATTTTGTTTTAATTAATCACATTTCGATTTTTGGTACATTTGGGAGTACAGAAAAAAGTTTGAAAATGTTTGAAAAAGTTAGTTTTACGAATAACTCTAAACAACGGCGTCACCTGAGGTTCCGACGGATTTATTCCGTTTCTCTACATCCCAAAGAATAGATCTATATGTATTTTGTTTTAATTAATCACATTTCGATTTTTGGTACATTTGGGAGTACAGAAAAAAGTTTGAAAAAGTTTGAAAAAGTTAGTTTTACGAATAACTCGAAACAACGGCGTCACCTGAGGTTCCGACGGGTTTTTTCCGTCTATTTACTTACTAAAGAATTGATCTATGTGTATTTTGTTTTATTCTGATAGATTTCGATTTTTGGTACATGTGGGAGTACAGAAAAAACTTTGAAAAAGTTTGAAAAAGTTTGAAAAAGTTAGTTTTGCGAATAACGTGAGACAACGGCGTCCTCTGAGCTCAGGAGAGGTTTTTTCCGTTTATCTACTTCCTAAAGAATAGATCTATGTGTATTTTGTTTTAATTAATCACATTTCGATTTTTGGTACATTTGGGAGTACAGAAAAAAGTTTGAAAATGTTTGAAAAAGTTAGTTTTACGAATAACTCTAAACAACGGCGTCACCTGAGGTTCCGACGGATTTATTCCGTTTCTCTACATCCCAAAGAATAGATCTATATGTATTTTGTTTTAATTAATCACATTTCGATTTTTGGTACATTTGGGAGTACAGAAAAAAGTTTGAAAAAGTTTGAAAAAGTTAGTTTTACGAATAACGTGAGACAACGGCGTCCTCTGAGCTCAGGAGAGGTTTTTTTCCGTTTATCTACTTCCTAAAGAATAGATCTATGTGTATTTTGTTTTAATTAATCACATTTCGATTTTTGGTACATTTGGGAGTACAGAAAAAAGTTTGAAAAAGTTTGAAAAAGTTAGTTTTACGAATAACTCTAAACAACGGCGTCACCTGAGGTTCCGACGGGTTTTTTCCGTTTCTCTACTTCCTAAAGAATAGATCTATGTGTATTTTGTTTTAATTAATCACATTTCGATTTTTGGTACATTTGGGAGTACAGAAAAAAGTTTGAAAAAGTTTGAAAAAGTTAGTTTTTCGAATAACTCTAAACAACGGCGTCACCTGAGGTTCCGACGGGTTTTTTCCGTTTATTTACTTACTAAAGAATAGATCTATGTGTATTTTGTTTTATTCTGATAGATTTCGATTTTTGGTACATTTGGGAGTACAGAAAAAAGTTTGAAAATGTTTGAAAAAGTTAGTTTTACGAATAACTCTAAACAACGGCGTCACCTGAGGTTCCGACGGATTTATTCCGTTTCTCTACATCCCAAAGAATAGATCTATATGTATTTTGTTTTAATTAATCACATTTCGATTTTTGGTACATTTGGGAGTACAGAAAAAAGTTTGAAAAAGTTTGAAAAAGTTAGTTTTACGAATAACGTGAGACAACGGCGTCCTCTGAGCTCAGGAGAGGTTTTTTCCGTTTATCTACTTCCTAAAGAATAGATCTATGTGTATTTTGTTTTAATTAATCACATTTCGATTTTTGGTACATTTGGGAGTACAGAAAAAAGTTTGAAAATGTTTGAAAAAGTTAGTTTTACGAATAACTCTAAACAACGGCGTCACCTGAGGTTCCGACGGATTTATTCCGTTTCTCTACATCCCAAAGAATAGATCTATATGTATTTTGTTTTAATTAATCACATTTCGATTTTTGGTACATTTGGGAGTACAGAAAAAAGTTTGAAAAAGTTTGAAAAAGTTAGTTTTACGAATAACTCGAAACAACGGCGTCACCTGAGGTTCCGACGGGTTTTTTCCGTCTATTTACTTACTAAAGAATTGATCTATGTGTATTTTGTTTTATTCTGATAGATTTCGATTTTTGGTACATTTGGGAGTACAGAAAAAACTTTGAAAAAGTTTGAAAAAGTTTGAAAAAGTTAGTTTTGCGAATAACGTGAGACAACGGCGTCCTCTGAGCTCAGGAGAGGTTTTTTCCGTTTATCTACTTCCTAAAGAATAGATCTATGTGTATTTTGTTTTAATTAATCACATTTCGATTTTTGGTACATTTGGGAGTACAGAAAAAAGTTTGAAAATGTTTGAAAAAGTTAGTTTTACGAATAACTCTAAACAACGGCGTCACCTGAGGTTCCGACGGATTTATTCCGTTTCTCTACATCCCAAAGAATAGATCTATATGTATTTTGTTTTAATTAATCACATTTCGATTTTTGGTACATTTGGGAGTACAGAAAAAAGTTTGAAAAAGTTTGAAAAAGTTAGTTTTACGAATAACTCGAAACAACGGCGTCCTCTGAGGTTCCGACGGGTTTTTTCCGTTTCTCTACATCCTAAAGAATTGATCTATGTGTATTTTGTTTTATTCTGATAGATTTTGATTTTTGGTACATTTGGAAGTATAGAAAAAAGTTTGAAAAAGTTTGAAAAAGTTAGTTTTACGAATAACTCGAAACAACGGCGTCCTCTGAGCTCAGGAGGGATTTATTCCGTTTCTCTACTTCCTAAAGAATAGATCTATATGTATTTTGTTTTAATTAATCACATTTCGATTTTTGGTACATTTGGGAGTACAGAAAAAACTTTGAAAAAGTTTGAAAAAGTTAGTTTTACGAATAACTCGAAACAACGGCGTCCTCTGAGGTTCCGACGGATTTATTCCGTTTCTCTACATCCCAAAGAATAGATCTATATGTATTTTGTTTTAATTAATCACATTTCGATTTTTGGTACATTTGGGAGTACAGAAAAAAGTTTGAAAAAGTTTGAAAAAGTTAGTTTTACGAATAACTCGAAACAACGGCGTCCTCTGAGGTTCCGACGGGTTTTTTCCGTTTCTCTACATCCTAAAGAATTGATCTATGTGTATTTTGTTTTATTCTGATAGATTTTGATTTTTGGTACATTTGGAAGTATAGAAAAAAGTTTGAAAAAGTTTGAAAAAGTTAGTTTTACGAATAACTCGAAACAACGGCGTCCTCTGAGCTCAGGAGGGATTTATTCCGTTTCTCTACTTCCTAAAGAATAGATCTATATGTATTTTGTTTTAATTAATCACATTTCGATTTTTGGTACATTTGGGAGTACAGAAAAAACTTTGAAAAAGTTTGAAAAAGTTAGTTTTACGAATAACTCTAAACAACGGCGTCCTCTGAGGTTCCGACGGATTTATTCCGTTTCTCTACATCCCAAAGAATAGATCTATATGTATTTTGTTTTAATTAATCACATTTCGATTTTTGGTACATTTGGGAGTACAGAAAAAAGTTTGAAAAAGTTTGAAAAAGTTAGTTTTACGAATAACTCTAAACAACGGCGTCACCTGAGGTTCCGACGGATTTATTCCGTTTCTCTACATCCCAAAGAATAGATCTATATGTATTTTGTTTTAATTAATCACATTTCGATTTTTGGTACATTTGGGAGTACAGAAAAAAGTTTGAAAAAGTTTGAAAAAGTTAGTTTTACGAATAACTCGAAACAACGGCGTCACCTGAGGTTCCGACGGGTTTTTTCCGTCTATTTACTTACTAAAGAATTGATCTATGTGTATTTTGTTTTATTCTGATAGATTTCGATTTTTGGTACATATGGGAGTACAGAAAAAACTTTGAAAAAGTTTGAAAAAGTTTGAAAAAGTTAGTTTTGCGAATAACGTGAGACAACGGCGTCCTCTGAGCTCAGGAGAGGTTTTTTCCGTTTATCTACTTCCTAAAGAATAGATCTATGTGTATTTTGTTTTAATTAATCACATTTCGATTTTTGGTACATTTGGGAGTACAGAAAAAAGTTTGAAAATGTTTGAAAAAGTTAGTTTTACGAATAACTCTAAACAACGGCGTCACCTGAGGTTCCGACGGATTTATTCCGTTTCTCTACATCCCAAAGAATAGATCTATATGTATTTTGTTTTAATTAATCACATTTCGATTTTTGGTACATTTGGGAGTACAGAAAAAAGTTTGAAAAAGTTTGAAAAAGTTAGTTTTACGAATAACGTGAGACAACGGCGTCCTCTGAGCTCAGGAGAGGTTTTTTCCGTTTATCTACTTCCTAAAGAATAGATCTATGTGTATTTTGTTTTAATTAATCACATTTCGATTTTTGGTACATTTGGGAGTACAGAAAAAAGTTTGAAAATGTTTGAAAAAGTTAGTTTTACGAATAACTCTAAACAACGGCGTCACCTGAGGTTCCGACGGATTTATTCCGTTTCTCTACATCCCAAAGAATAGATCTATATGTATTTTGTTTTAATTAATCACATTTCGATTTTTGGTACATTTGGGAGTACAGAAAAAAGTTTGAAAAAGTTTGAAAAAGTTAGTTTTACGAATAACTCGAAACAACGGCGTCACCTGAGGTTCCGACGGGTTTTTTCCGTCTATTTACTTACTAAAGAATTGATCTATGTGTATTTTGTTTTATTCTGATAGATTTCGATTTTTGGTACATTTGGGAGTACAGAAAAAACTTTGAAAAAGTTTGAAAAAGTTTGAAAAAGTTAGTTTTGCGAATAACGTGAGACAACGGCGTCCTCTGAGCTCAGGAGAGGTTTTTTCCGTTTATCTACTTCCTAAAGAATAGATCTATGTGTATTTTGTTTTAATTAATCACATTTCGATTTTTGGTACATTTGGGAGTACAGAAAAAAGTTTGAAAATGTTTGAAAAAGTTAGTTTTACGAATAACTCTAAACAACGGCGTCACCTGAGGTTCCGACGGATTTATTCCGTTTCTCTACATCCCAAAGAATAGATCTATATGTATTTTGTTTTAATTAATCACATTTCGATTTTTGGTACATTTGGGAGTACAGAAAAAAGTTTGAAAAAGTTTGAAAAAGTTAGTTTTACGAATAACTCGAAACAACGGCGTCCTCTGAGGTTCCGACGGGTTTTTTCCGTTTCTCTACATCCTAAAGAATTGATCTATGTGTATTTTGTTTTATTCTGATAGATTTTGATTTTTGGTACATTTGGAAGTATAGAAAAAAGTTTGAAAAAGTTTGAAAAAGTTAGTTTTACGAATAACTCGAAACAACGGCGTCCTCTGAGCTCAGGAGGGATTTATTCCGTTTCTCTACTTCCTAAAGAATAGATCTATATGTATTTTGTTTTAATTAATCACATTTCGATTTTTGGTACATTTGGGAGTACAGAAAAAACTTTGAAAAAGTTTGAAAAAGTTAGTTTTACGAATAACTCGAAACAACGGCGTCCTCTGAGGTTCCGACGGATTTATTCCGTTTCTCTACATCCCAAAGAATAGATCTATATGTATTTTGTTTTAATTAATCACATTTCGATTTTTGGTACATTTGGGAGTACAGAAAAAAGTTTGAAAAAGTTTGAAAAAGTTAGTTTTACGAATAACTCGAAACAACGGCGTCCTCTGAGGTTCCGACGGGTTTTTTCCGTTTCTCTACATCCTAAAGAATTGATCTATGTGTATTTTGTTTTATTCTGATAGATTTTGATTTTTGGTACATTTGGAAGTATAGAAAAAAGTTTGAAAAAGTTTGAAAAAGTTAGTTTTACGAATAACTCGAAACAACGGCGTCCTCTGAGCTCAGGAGGGATTTATTCCGTTTCTCTACTTCCTAAAGAATAGATCTATATGTATTTTGTTTTAATTAATCACATTTCGATTTTTGGTACATTTGGGAGTACAGAAAAAACTTTGAAAAAGTTTGAAAAAGTTAGTTTTACGAATAACTCTAAACAACGGCGTGAATATTAAAATCATTTACAGTGTTTAGGTAAATCAGAATCGCATTTTTTTTTTATAATTAATAAATATATTGGGTGAGTGCGGTCAACCATTGGGATTTCTGTATTCGTCAATGTAAAGGCCGGAAATGAAAATGTAGACGCGTTGACTTCGGTCTGGCCACGTCATCCTTGAGAGGAGGAGGAGGAGGAGCGTAAGGCTGAGATGAGAATACAGCGTTGCCATTTTATGTTAACCGTTGCCGTTGTTTTTATAAAAGAATTGAGAATTTGTGTGGTTTTCCAATGAAGAATGAAATTTTTGTTTGTTTGAATGTGAGAAAATGTGAAATTTATGTTGAGTGAAGTGTTTTTAGCTTATTATAATTAAAGGTAATCGGTTTGAAAATGTAATGTTGGTTATAATTTCCTATGAAGCGCAGCTGGCTGAGTTTTTAGTGCAACGGTCATTTCGAGATAATCCTGATATAGCCTGGATAAAATTAAAGGACAAATTTTGGATTTTGTATTTGCTAGGGATGCGCCGAATATTCGGTAGGTATTTGATATTCAGTTTGTGTATTCGGTTCGAGTATGTCTATTTTTTGCCTGAACTAAAAGAAAACCTTCATATGAAAGTAATGGAAAATAATTAAATAGTTAACTAATAAAATATGGAATTAATCAGAGAAAATAAAGCAATTAAATGTCAATTCAAAATATTTATTTCACACAATAAACAGATATCAATCAAATCATTAAAAAGGTATGAAAGTATAGTATTGCCAGCATAAATAGTAGAAGTATAAACATTGTCCCACACCTGTGTTTAAACTTAGAACGTTATTATATAGGAACGAATGAAGTTTAAGAAACATTTCATCTTTGAAAAAAGTAAACAACGGGGTCCTCTGAGCTCAGGAGGGATTTATTCCGTTTCTCTACTTCCTAAAGAATAGATCTATGTGTATTTTGTTTTAATTAATCACATTTAGATTTTTGGTACATTTGGGAGTACAGAAAAAAGTTTGAAAAAGTTTGAAAAAGTTAGTTTTACGAATAACTCTAAACAACGGCGTCACCTGAGGTTCCGACGGGTTTTTTCCGTTTATTTACTTACTAAAGAATTGATCTATGTGTATTTTGTTTTATTCTGATAGATTTCGATTTTTGGTACATTTGGGAGTACAGAAAAAAGTTTGAAAAAGTTTGAAAAAGTTTGAAAAAGTTAGTTTTGCGAATAACGTGAGACAACGGCGTCCTCTGAGCTCAGGAGAGGTTTTTTCCGTTTATCTACTTCCTAAAGAATAGATCTATGTGTATTTTGTTTTAATTAATCACATTTCGATTTTTGGTACATTTGGGAGTACAGAAAAAAGTTTGAAAATGTTTGAAAAAGTTAGTTTTACGAATAACTCTAAACAACGGCGTCACCTGAGGTTCCGACGGATTTATTCCGTTTCTCTACATCCCAAAGAATAGATCTATATGTATTTTGTTTTAATTAATCACATTTCGATTTTTGGTACATTTGGGAGTACAGAAAAAAGTTTGAAAATGTTTGAAAAAGTTAGTTTTACGAATAACTCTAAACAACGGCGTCACCTGAGGTTCCGACGGATTTTTTCCGTTTATTTACTTACTAAAGAATTGATCTATGTGTATTTTGTTTTATTCTGATAGATTTCGATTTTTGGTACATTTGGGAGTACAGAAAAAAGTTTGAAAATGTTTGAAAAAGTTAGTTTTACGAATAACTCTAAACAACGGCGTCACCTGAGGTTCCGACGGATTTATTCCGTTTCTCTACATCCCAAAGAATAGATCTATATGTATTTTGTTTTAATTAATCACATTTCGATTTTTGGTACATTTGGGAGTACAGAAAAAAGTTTGAAAAAGTTTGAAAAAGTTAGTTTTACGAATAACGTGAGACAACGGCGTCCTCTGAGCTCAGGAGAGGTTTTTTCCGTTTATCTACTTCCTAAAGAATAGATCTATGTGTATTTTGTTTTAATTAATCACATTTCGATTTTTGGTACATTTGGGAGTACAGAAAAAAGTTTGAAAATGTTTGAAAAAGTTAGTTTTACGAATAACTCTAAACAACGGCGTCACCTGAGGTTCCGACGGATTTATTCCGTTTCTCTACATCCCAAAGAATAGATCTATATGTATTTTGTTTTAATTAATCACATTTCGATTTTTGGTACATTTGGGAGTACAGAAAAAAGTTTGAAAAAGTTTGAAAAAGTTAGTTTTACGAATAACTCGAAACAACGGCGTCCTCTGAGGTTCCGACGGGTTTTTTCCGTTTCTCTACATCCTAAAGAATTGATCTATGTGTATTTTGTTTTATTCTGATAGATTTTGATTTTTGGTACATTTGGAAGTATAGAAAAAAGTTTGAAAAAGTTTGAAAAAGTTAGTTTTACGAATAACTCGAAACAACGGCGTCCTCTGAGCTCAGGAGGGATTTATTCCGTTTCTCTACTTCCTAAAGAATAGATCTATATGTATTTTGTTTTAATTAATCACATTTCGATTTTTGGTACATTTGGGAGTACAGAAAAAAGTTTGAAAAAGTTTGAAAAAGTTAGTTTTACGAATAACTCTAAACAACGGCGTCACCTGAGGTTCCGACGGATTTATTCCGTTTCTCTACATCCCAAAGAATAGATCTATATGTATTTTGTTTTAATTAATCACATTTCGATTTTTGGTACATTTGGGAGTACAGAAAAAAGTTTGAAAATGTTTGAAAAAGTTAGTTTTACGAATAACTCTAAACAACGGCGTCACCTGAGGTTCCGACGGATTTATTCCGTTTCTCTACATCCCAAAGAATAGATCTATATGTATTTTGTTTTAATTAATCACATTTCGATTTTTGGTACATTTGGGAGTACAGAAAAAAGTTTGAAAAAGTTTGAAAAAGTTAGTTTTACGAATAACGTGAGACAACGGCGTCCTCTGAGCTCAGGAGAGGTTTTTTCCGTTTATCTACTTCCTAAAGAATAGATCTATGTGTATTTTGTTTTAATTAATCACATTTCGATTTTTGGTACATTTGGGAGTACAGAAAAAAGTTTGAAAATGTTTGAAAAAGTTAGTTTTACGAATAACTCTAAACAACGGCGTCACCTGAGGTTCCGACGGATTTATTCCGTTTCTCTACATCCCAAAGAATAGATCTATATGTATTTTGTTTTAATTAATCACATTTCGATTTTTGGTACATTTGGGAGTACAGAAAAAAGTTTGAAAAAGTTTGAAAAAGTTAGTTTTACGAATAACTCGAAACAACGGCGTCACCTGAGGTTCCGACGGGTTTTTTCCGTCTATTTACTTACTAAAGAATTGATCTATGTGTATTTTGTTTTATTCTGATAGATTTCGATTTTTGGTACATATGGGAGTACAGAAAAAACTTTGAAAAAGTTTGAAAAAGTTTGAAAAAGTTAGTTTTGCGAATAACGTGAGACAACGGCGTCCTCTGAGCTCAGGAGAGGTTTTTTCCGTTTATCTACTTCCTAAAGAATAGATCTATGTGTATTTTGTTTTAATTAATCACATTTCGATTTTTGGTACATTTGGGAGTACAGAAAAAAGTTTGAAAATGTTTGAAAAAGTTAGTTTTACGAATAACTCTAAACAACGGCGTCACCTGAGCTCAGGAGAGGTTTTTTCCGTTTCTCTACTTCCTAAAGAATAGATCTATGTGTATTTTGTTTTAATTAATCACATTTCGATTTTTGGTACATTTGGGAGTACAGAAAAAAGTTTGAAAAAGTTTGAAAAAGTTAGTTTTACGAATAACTCTAAACAACGGCGTCACCTGAGCTCAGGAGAGGTTTTTTCCGTTTCTCTACTTCCTAAAGAATAGATCTATGTGTATTTTGTTTTAATTAATCACATTTCGATTTTTGGTACATTTGGGAGTACAGAAAAAAGTTTGAAAAAGTTAGTTTTACGGATAACTCTAAACAACGGCGTCACCTGAGGTTCCGACGGGTTTTTTCCGTTTCTCTACTTCCTAAAGAATAGATCTATGTGTATTTTGTTTTAATTAATCACATTTCGATTTTTGGTACATTTGGGAGTACAGAAAAAAGTTTGAAAAAGTTTGAAAAAGTTAGTTTTACCAATAACTTGAAACAACCGCGTCATCTGAGCTCAGGAGAGGTTTTTTCCGTTTCTCTACTTCCTAAAGAATAGATCTATGTGTATTTTGTTTTATTCTGATAGATTTCGATTTTTGGTACATTTGGGAGTACAGAAAAAAGTTTGAAAAAGTTTGAAAAAGTTAGTTTTACGAATAACTCTAAACAACGGCGTCACCTGAGGTTCCGACGGGTTTTTTCCGTTTCTCTACTTCCTAAAGAATAGATCTATGTGTATTTTGTTTTAATTAATCACATTTCGATTTTTGGTACATTTGGGAGTACAGAAAAAAGTTTGAAAAAGTTTGAAAAAGTTAGTTTTACGAATAACTTGAAACAACGGCGTGAATATTAAAATAAATTACAGTGTTTAGGTAAATCAGAATCGCAATTTTTTTTTAATAATTAATAAATATATTGGGTGAGTGCGGTCAACCATTGGGATTTCTGTATTCGTCAATGTAAACAACGGCGTCATCTGACTCAGGAGAGGTTTTTTCCGTTTCTCTACTTCCTAAAGAATAGATCTATGTGTATTTTGTTTTAATTAATCACATTTCGATTTTTGGTACATTTGGGAGTACAGAAAAAAGTTTGAAAAAGTTTGAAAAAGTTAGTTTTACGAATAACTCTAAACAACGGCGTCACCTGAGCTCAGGAGAGGTTTTTTCCGTTTCTCTACTTCCTAAAGAATAGATCTATGTGTGTTTTGTTTTATTCTGATAGATTTCGATTTTTGGTACATTTGGGAGTACAGAAAAAAGTTTGAAAAAGTTTGAAAAAGTTAGTTTAACGGATAACTCTAAACAACGGCGTCATCTGAGCTCAGGAGAGGTTTTTTCCGTTTCTCTACTTCCTAAAGAATAGATCTATGTGTATTTTGTTTTATTCTGACAGATTTCGATTTTTGGTACATTTGGGAGTACAGAAAAAAGTTTGAAAAAGTTTGAAAAAGTTAGTTTTACGGATAACTCTAATCAACGGCGTCATCTGAGGTTCCGACGGGTTTTTTCCGTTTCTCTACTTCCTAAAGAATAGATCTATGTGTGTTTTGTTTTATTCTGATAGATTTCGATTTTTGGTACATTTGGGAGTACAGAAAAAAGTTTGAAAAAGTTTGAAAAAGTTAGTTTTACGGATAACTCTAAACAACGGCGTCATCTGACTCAGGAGAGGTTTTTTCCGTTTCTCTACTTCCTAAAGAATAGATCTATGTGTATTTTGTTTTAATTAATCACATTTCGATTTTTGGTACATTTGGGAGTACAGAAAAAAGTTTGAAAAAGTTTGAAAAAGTTAGTTTAACGGATAACTCTAAACAACGGCGTCATCTGAGCTCAGGAGAGGTTTTTTCCGTTTCTCTACTTCCTAAAGAATAGATCTATGTGTGTTTTGTTTTATTCTGATAGATTTCGATTTTTGGTACATTTGGGAGTACAGAAAAAAGTTTGAAAAAGTTTGAAAAAGTTAGTTTTACGGATAACTTGAAACAACGGCGTCACCTGAGCTCAAAAGAGGTTTTTTCCGTTTCTCTACTTCCTAAAGAATAGATCTATGTGTATTATGTTTTAATTAATCACATTTCGATTTTTGGTACATTTGGGAGTACAGAAAAAAGTTTGAAAAAGTTAGTTTTACGGATAACTCTAAACAACGGCGTCACCTGAGGTTCCGACGGGTTTTTTCCGTTTCTCTACTTCCTAAAGAATAGATCTATGTGTATTTTGTTTTAATTAATCACATTTCGATTTTTGGTACATATGGGAGTACAGAAAAAAGTTTGAAAAAGTTTGAAAAAGTTAGTTTAACGGATAACTCTAAACAACGGCGTCACCTGAGCTCAGGAGAGGTTTTTTCCGTTTCTCTACTTCCTAAAGAATAGATCTATGTGTATTATGTTTTAATTAATCACATTTCGATTTTTGGTACATTTGGGAGTACAGAAAAAAGTTTGAAAAAGTTTGAAAAAGTTAGTTTTACGAATAACTCTAAACAACGGCGTCACCTGAGGTTCCGACGGGTTTTTTCCGTTTCTCTACTTCCTAAAGAATAGATCTATGTGTATTTTGTTTTAATTAATCACATTTCGATTTTTGGTACATTTGGGAGTACAGAAAAAAGTTTGAAAAAGTTTGAAAAAGTTAGTTTTACGAATAACTCTAAACAACGGCGTCACCTGAGCTCAGGAGAGGTTTTTTCCGTTTCTCTACTTCCTAAAGAATAGATCTATGTGTGTTTTGTTTTATTCTGATAGATTTCGATTTTTGGTACATTTGGGAGTACAGAAAAAAGTTTGAAAAAGTTTGAAAAAGTTAGTTTTACGAATAACTCTAAACAACGGCGTCACCTGAGCTCAGGAGAGGTTTTTTCCGTTTCTCTACTTCCTAAAGAATAGATCTATGTGTATTTTGTTTTAATTAATCACATTTCGATTTTTGGTACATTTGGGAGTACAGAAAAAAGTTTGAAAAAGTTTGAAAAAGTTAGTTTAACGGATAACTCTAAACAACGGCGTCATCTGAGCTCAGGAGAGGTTTTTTCCGTTTCTCTACTTCCTAAAGAATAGATCTATGTGTATTTTGTTTTAATTAATCACATTTCGATTTTTGGTACATTTGGGAGTACAGAAAAAAGTTTGAAAAAGTTTGAAAAAGTTAGTTTTACGAATAACTCTAAACAACGGCGTCACCTGAGGTTCCGACGGGTTTTTTCCGTTTCTCTACTTCCTAAAGAATAGATCTATGTGTATTTTGTTTTAATTAATCACATTTCGATTTTTGGTACATTTGGGAGTACAGAAAAAAGTTTGAAAAAGTTTGAAAAAGTTAGTTTTACGAATAACTCTAAACAACGGCGTCACCTGAGCTCAGGAGAGGTTTTTTCCGTTTCTCTACTTCCTAAAGAATAGATCTATGTGTATTTTGTTTTAATTAATCACATTTCGATTTTTGGTACATTTGGGAGTACAGAAAAAAGTTTGAAAAAGTTTGAAAAAGTTAGTTTTACGAATAACTCTAAACAACGGCGTCACCTGAGCTCAGGAGAGGTTTTTTCCGTTTCTCTACTTCCTAAAGAATAGATCTATGTGTATTTTGTTTTAATTAATCACATTTCGATTTTTGGTACATTTGGGAGTACAGAAAAAAGTTTGAAAAAGTTAGTTTTACGGATAACTCTAAACAACGGCGTCACCTGAGGTTCCGACGGGTTTTTTCCGTTTCTCTACTTCCTAAAGAATAGATCTATGTGTATTTTGTTTTAATTAATCACATTTCGATTTTTGGTACATTTGGGAGTACAGAAAAAAGTTTGAAAAAGTTTGAAAAAGTTAGTTTTACCAATAACTTGAAACAACCGCGTCATCTGAGCTCAGGAGAGGTTTTTTCCGTTTCTCTACTTCCTAAAGAATAGATCTATGTGTATTTTGTTTTATTCTGATAGATTTCGATTTTTGGTACATTTGGGAGTACAGAAAAAAGTTTGAAAAAGTTTGAAAAAGTTAGTTTTACGAATAACTCTAAACAACGGCGTCACCTGAGCTCAGGAGAGGTTTTTTCCGTTTCTCTACTTCCTAAAGAATAGATCTATGTGTGTTTTGTTTTATTCTGATAGATTTCGATTTTTGGTACATTTGGGAGTAGAGAAAAAAGTTTGAAAAAGTTTGAAAAAGTTAGTTTAACGGATAACTCTAAACAACGGCGTCATCTGAGCTCAGGAGAGGTTTTTTCCGTTTCTCTACTTCCTAAAGAATAGATCTATGTGTATTTTGTTTTAATTAATCACATTTCGATTTTTGGTACATTTGGGAGTACAGAAAAAAGTTTGAAAAAGTTTGAAAAAGTTAGTTTTACGAATAACTCTAAACAACGGCGTCACCTGAGCTCAGGAGAGGTTTTTTCCGTTTCTCTACTTCCTAAAGAATAGATCTATGTGTGTTTTGTTTTATTCTGATAGATTTCGATTTTTGGTACATTTGGGAGTACAGAAAAAAGTTTGAAAAAGTTTGAAAAAGTTAGTTTAACGGATAACTCTAAACAACGGCGTCATCTGAGCTCAGGAGAGGTTTTTTCCGTTTCTCTACTTCCTAAAGAATAGATCTATGTGTATTTTGTTTTATTCTGACAGATTTCGATTTTTGGTACATTTGGGAGTACAGAAAAAAGTTTGAAAAAGTTTGAAAAAGTTAGTTTTACGAATAACTCTAAACAACGGCGTCACCTGAGCTCAGGAGAGGTTTTTTCCGTTTCTCTACTTCCTAAAGAATAGATCTATGTGTATTTTGTTTTAATTAATCACATTTCGATTTTTGGTACATTTGGGAGTACAGAAAAAACTTTGAAAAAGTTTGAAAAAGTTAGTTTTACGAATAACTCTAAACAACGGCGTCACCTGAGCTCAGGAGAGGTTTTGTCCGTTTCTCTACTTCCTAAAGAATAGATCTATGTGTATTTTGTTTTAATTAATCACATTTCGATTTTTGGTACATTTGGGAGTACAGAAAAAAGTTTGAAAAAGTTTGAAAAAGTTAGTTTTACGAATAACTCTAAACAACGGCGTCACCTGAGCTCAGGAGAGGTTTTTTCCGTTTCTCTACTTCCTAAAGAATAGATCTATGTGTATTTTGTTTTAATTAATCACATTTCGATTTTTGGTACATTTGGGAGTACAGAAAAAAGTTTGAAAAAGTTTGAAAAAGTTAGTTTTACGAATAACTCTAAACAACGCCGTCACCTGAGGTTCCGACGGGTTTTTTCCGTTTCTCTACTTCCTAAAGAATAGATCTATGTGTATTTTGTTTTAATTAATCACATTTCGATTTTTGGTACATTTGGGAGTACAGAAAAAAGTTTGAAAAAGTTTGAAAAAGTTAGTTTAACGGATAACTCTAAACAACGGCGTCATCTGAGCTCTGGAGAGGTTTTTTCCGTTTCTCTACTTCCTAAAGAATAGATCTATGTGTATTTTGTTTTAATTAATCACATTTCGATTTTTGGTACATTTGGGAGTACAGAAAAAAGTTTGAAAAAGTTTGAAAAAGTTAGTTTTACGGATAACTCTAATCAACGGCGTCATCTGAGGTTCCGACGGGTTTTTTCCGTTTCTCTACTTCCTAAAGAATAGATCTATGTGTGTTTTGTTTTATTCTGATAGATTTCGATTTTTGGTACATTTGGGAGTACAGAAAAAAGTTTGAAAAAGTTTGAAAAAGTTAGTTTTACGGATAACTCTAAACAACGGCGTCACCTGAGCTCAGGAGAGGTTTTTTCCGTTTCTCTACTTCCTAAAGAATAGATCTATGTGTATTTTGTTTTAATTAATCACATTTCGATTTTTGGTACATTTGGGAGTACAGAAAAAAGTTTGAAAAAGTTTGAAAAAGTTAGTTTTACGAATAACTTGAAACAACGGCGTGAATATTAAAATAAATTACAGTGTTTAGGTAAATCAGAATCGCAATTTTTTTTTAATAATTAATAAATATATTGGGTGAGTGCGGTCAACCATTGGGATTTCTGTATTCGTCAATGTAAAGGCCGGAAATGAAAATGTAAACAAGTTTACTTCGCTCTGGCGACGTCATCCTTGAGAGGAGGAGGAGGAGGAGCGTAAGGCCGAGATGAGAATACAGCGTTGCCATTTTATTTTAACCGTTGCCGTTGTTTTTATAAAACAATTGAGAATTTGTGTGGTTTTCCAATGAAGAATGAAATTTTTGTTTGTTTGAATGTGAGAAAATGTGAAATTTATGTTGAGTGAAGTGTTTTTAGCTTATTATAATTAAAGGTAATCGGGTTGAAAATGTAATGTTGATTATTATTTCCTATGAAGCGCAGCTGGCCGAGTTTTTAGTGCAACGGTCATTTCTAGATAATCCTGATATAACCTGGATAAAGTTGGAGGACAAATTTTGGATTTTGTATTTGCTAGGGATGCGCCGAATATTCGGTAGGTATTTGATATTCAGTTTTTGTATTCGGTTCGAGTATGTCTATTTTTTGCCTGAACTAAAAGAAAACCCTCATATGAAAGTAATGGAAAATAATTAAATGGTTAATTAATAAAATATGGAATTAATCAGAGAAAATAAAGCAATTAAATTTCAATTCAAAATATTTATTTCATACAATAAACAGATATCAATCAAATCATTACAAAGGTATGAAAGTATAGTATTGCCAGCATAAATAGTAGAAGTATAAACATTGCCCCACACCTGTGTTTAAACTTAGAACGTTATTATATAGGAACGAATGAAGTTATGGAAACATTTCATGTTTGAGAAAAGTAAACAACGGCGTCACCTGAGCTCAGGAGAGGTTTTTTCCGTTTCTCTACTTCCTAAAGAATAGATCTATGTGTATTTTGTTTTATTCTGATAGATTTCGATTTTTGGTACATTTGGGAGTACAGAAAAAAGTTTGAAAAAGTTTGAAAAAG
This sequence comes from Brueelia nebulosa, assembly GCA_028293925.1. Classification (NCBI taxonomy): domain Eukaryota; kingdom Metazoa; phylum Arthropoda; class Insecta; order Psocodea; family Philopteridae; genus Brueelia; species Brueelia nebulosa. Next base: position 507,847 of record JAQIBA010000014.1, on the reverse strand, counting down.
TTAGTTTAACGGATAACTCTAAACAACGGCGTCATCTGAGCTCAGGAGAGGTTTTTTCCGTTTCTCTACTTCCTAAAGAATAGATCTATGTGTATTTTGTTTTAATTAATCACATTTCGATTTTTGGTACATTTGGGAGTACAGAAAAAAGTTTGAAAAAGTTTGAAAAAGTTAGTTTTACGAATAACTCTAAACAACGGCGTCACCTGAGCTCAGGAGAGGTTTTTTCCGTTTCTCTACTTCCTAAAGAATAGATCTATGTGTGTTTTGTTTTATTCTGATAGATTTCGATTTTTGGTACATTTGGGAGTACAGAAAAAAGTTTGAAAAAGTTTGAAAAAGTTAGTTTTACGAATAACTCTAAACAACGGCGTCACCTGAGGTTCCGACGGGTTTTTTCCGTTTCTCTACTTCCTAAAGAATAGATCTATGTGTATTTTGTTTTAATTAATCACATTTCGATTTTTGGTACATTTGGGAGTACAGAAAAAAGTTTGAAAAAGTTTGAAAAAGTTAGTTTAACGGATAACTCTAAACAACGGCGTCATCTGAGCTCAGGAGAGGTTTTTTCCGTTTCTCTACTTCCTAAAGAATAGATCTATGTGTATTTTGTTTTAATTAATCACATTTCGATTTTTGGTACATTTGGGAGTACAGAAAAAAGTTTGAAAAAGTTTGAAAAAGTTAGTTTTACGAATAACTCTAAACAACGGCGTCACCTGAGGTTCCGACGGGTTTTTTCCGTTTCTCTACTTCCTAAAGAATAGATCTATGTGTGTTTTGTTTTATTCTGATAGATTTCGATTTTTGGTACATTTGGGAGTACAGAAAAAAGTTTGAAAAAGTTTGAAAAAGTTAGTTTTACGGATAACTTGAAACAACGGCGTCACCTGAGCTCAAAAGAGGTTTTTTCCGTTTCTCTACTTCCTAAAGAATAGATCTATGTGTATTATGTTTTAATTAATCACATTTCGATTTTTGGTACATTTGGGAGTACAGAAAAAAGTTTGAAAAAGTTAGTTTTACGGATAACTCTAAACAACGGCGTCACCTGAGGTTCCGACGGGTTTTTTCCGTTTCTCTACTTCCTAAAGAATAGATCTATGTGTGTTTTGTTTTATTCTGATAGATTTCGATTTTTGGTACATTTGGGAGTACAGATAAAAGTTTGAAAAAGTTTGAAAAAGTTAGTTTTACGAATAACTCTAAACAACGGCGTCACCTGAGCTCAGGAGAGGTTTTTTCCGTTTCTCTACTTCCTAAAGAATAGATCTATGTGTGTTTTGTTTTATTCTGATAGATTTCGATTTTTGGTACATTTGGGAGTACAGAAAAAAGTTTGAAAAAGTTTGAAAAAGTTAGTTTAACGGATAACTCTAAACAACGGCGTCATCTGAGCTCAGGAGAGGTTTTTTCCGTTTCTCTACTTCCTAAAGAATAGATCTATGTGTATTTTGTTTTATTCTGACAGATTTCGATTTTTGGTACATTTGGGAGTACAGAAAAAAGTTTGAAAAAGTTTGAAAAAGTTAGTTTTACGAATAACTCTAAACAACGGCGTCACCTGAGCTCAGGAGAGGTTTTTTCCGTTTCTCTACTTCCTAAAGAATAGATCTATGTGTATTTTGTTTTAATTAATCACATTTCGATTTTTGGTACATTTGGGAGTACAGAAAAAAGTTTGAAAAAGTTTGAAAAAGTTAGTTTTACGAATAACTCTAAACAACGGCGTCACCTGAGCTCAGGAGAGGTTTTGTCCGTTTCTCTACTTCCTAAAGAATAGATCTATGTGTATTTTGTTTTAATTAATCACATTTCGATTTTTGGTACATTTGGGAGTACAGAAAAAAGTTTGAAAAAGTTTGAAAAAGTTAGTTTTACGAATAACTCTAAACAACGGCGTCACCTGAGCTCAGGAGAGGTTTTTTCCGTTTCTCTACTTCCTAAAGAATAGATCTATGTGTATTTTGTTTTAATTAATCACATTTCGATTTTTGGTACATTTGGGAGTACAGAAAAAAGTTTGAAAAAGTTTGAAAAAGTTAGTTTTACGAATAACTCTAAACAACGCCGTCACCTGAGGTTCCGACGGGTTTTTTCCGTTTCTCTACTTCCTAAAGAATAGATCTATGTGTATTTTGTTTTAATTAATCACATTTCGATTTTTGGTACATTTGGGAGTACAGAAAAAAGTTTGAAAAAGTTTGAAAAAGTTAGTTTAACGGATAACTCTAAACAACGGCGTCATCTGAGCTCTGGAGAGGTTTTTTCCGTTTCTCTACTTCCTAAAGAATAGATCTATGTGTATTTTGTTTTAATTAATCACATTTCGATTTTTGGTACATTTGGGAGTACAGAAAAAAGTTTGAAAAAGTTTGAAAAAGTTAGTTTTACGGATAACTCTAATCAACGGCGTCATCTGAGGTTCCGACGGGTTTTTTCCGTTTCTCTACTTCCTAAAGAATAGATCTATGTGTGTTTTGTTTTATTCTGATAGATTTCGATTTTTGGTACATTTGGGAGTACAGAAAAAAGTTTGAAAAAGTTTGAAAAAGTTAGTTTTAGGGATAACTCTAAACAACGGCGTCACCTGAGCTCAGGAGAGGTTTTTTCCGTTTCTCTACTTCCTAAAGAATAGATCTATGTGTATTTTGTTTTAATTAATCACATTTCGATTTTTGGTACATTTGGGAGTACAGAAAAAAGTTTGAAAAAGTTTGAAAAAGTTAGTTTTACGAATAACTTGAAACAACGGCGTGAATATTAAAATAAATTACAGTGTTTAGGTAAATCAGAATCGCAATTTTTTTTTTATAATTAATAAATATATTGGGTGAGTGCGGTCAACCATTGGGATTTCTGTATTCGTCAATGTAAAGGCCGGAAATGAAAATGTAGACGCGTTGACTTCGGTCTGGCGACGTCATCCTTGAGAGGAGGAGGAGGAGGAGCGTAAGGCTGAGATGAGAATACAGCGTTGCCATTTTATTTTAACCGTTGCCGTTGTTTTTATAAAACAATTGAGAATTTGTGTGGTTTTCCAATGAAGAATGAAATTTTTGTTTGTTTGAATGTGAGAAAATGTGAAATTTATGTTGAGTGAAGTGTTTTTAGCTTATTATAATTAAAGGTAATCGGGTTGAAAATGTAATGTTGGTTATTATTTCCTATGAAGCGCAGCTGGCTGAGTTTTTAGTGCAACGGTCATTTCTAGATAATCCTGATATAACCTGGATAAAGTTGGAGGACAAATTTTGGATTTTGTATTTGCTAGGGATGCGCCGAATATTCGGTAGGTATTTGATATTCAGTTTGTGTATTCGGTTCGAGTATGTCTATTTTTTGCCTGAACTAAAAGAAAACCTTCATATGAAAGTAATGGAAAATAATTAAATAGTTAATTAATAAAATATGGAATTAATCAGAGAAAATAAAGCAATTAAATTTCAATTCAAAATATTTATTTCATACAATAAACAGATATCAATCAAATCATTACAAAGGTATGAAAGTATAGTATTGCCAGCATAAATAGTAGAAGTATAAACATTGCCCCACACCTGTGTTTAAACTTAGAACGTTATTATATAGGAACGAATGAAGTTTGGAAACATTTCATGTTTGAAAAAAGTAAACAACGGCGTCACCTGAGCTCAGGAGAGGTTTTTTCCGTTTCTCTACTTCCTAAAGAATAGATCTATGTGTATTTTGTTTTATTCTGATAGATTTCGATTTTTGGTACATTTGGGAGTACAGAAAAAAGTTTGAAAAAGTTTGAAAAAGTTAGTTTTACGAATAACTCTAAACAACGGCGTCACCTGAGGTTCCGACGGGTTTTTTCCGTTTCTCTACTTCCTAAAGAATAGATCTATGTGTATTTTGTTTTAATTAATCACATTTCGATTTTTGGTACATTTGGGAGTACAGAAAAAAGTTTGAAAAAGTTTGAAAAAGTTAGTTTTACGAATAACTCTAAACAACGGCGTCACCTGAGCTCAGGAGAGGTTTTTTCCGTTTCTCTACTTCCTAAAGAATAGATCTATGTGTATTTTGTTTTAATTAATCACATTTCGATTTTTGGTACATTTGGGAGTACAGAAAAAAGTTTGAAAAAGTTTGAAAAAGTTAGTTTTACGAATAACTCTAAACAACGGCGTCACCTGAGGTTCCGACGGGTTTTTTCCGTTTCTCTACTTCCTAAAGAATAGATCTATGTGTATTTTGTTTTAATTAATCACATTTCGATTTTTGGTACATTTGGGAGTACAGAAAAAAGTTTGAAAAAGTTTGAAAAAGTTAGTTTTACGAATAACTCTAAACAACGGCGTCATCTGAGGTTCCGACGGTTTTTTCCGTTTCTCTACATCCTAAAGAATAGATCTATGTGTATTTTGTTTTAATTAATCACATTTCGATTTTTGGTACATTTGGGAGTACAGAAAAAAGTTTGAAAAAGTTTGAAAAAGTTAGTTTTACGAATAACTCTAAACAACGGCGTCACCTGAGGTTCCGACGGGTTTTTTCCGTTTCTCTACTTCCTAAAGAATAGATCTATGTGTATTTTGTTTTATTCTGATAGATTTCGATTTTTGGTACATTTGGAGAGTACAGAAAAAAGTTTGAAAAAGTTTGAAAAAGTTAGTTTTACGAATAACTTGAAACAACGGCGTCACCTGAGCTCAGAAGGGTTTTTTCCGTTTCTCTACTTCCTAAAGAATAGATCTATATGTATTTTGTTTTAATTAATCACATTTCGATTTTTGGTACATTTGGGAGTACAGAAAAAATTTGAAAAAGTTTGAAAAAGTTAGTTTTACGAATAACTCTAAACAACGGCGTCACCTGAGGTTCCGACGGGTTTTTTCCGTTTCTCTACATCCTAAAGAATAGATCTATGTGTATTTTGTTTTATTCTGATAGATTTCGATTTTTGGTACATTTGGGAGTACAGAAAAAAGTTTGAAAAAGTTTGAAAAAGTTAGTTTTACGAATAACTCTAAACAACGGCGTCACTCTGAGGTTCCGACGGGTTTTTTCCGTTTCTCTACATCCTAAAGAATGGATCTATGTGTATTTTGTTTTATTCTGATAGATTTCGATTTTTGGTACATTTGGAGAGTACAGGAAAAAGTTTGAAAAAGTTTGAAAAAGTTAGTTTCACGAATAACTTGAGACAACGGCGTCCTCTGAGCTCAGGAGAGGTTTTTTCCGTTTCTCTACTTCCTAAAGAATAGATCTATGTGTATTTTGTTTTAATTAATCACATTTAGATTTTTGGTACATTTGGGAGTACAGAAAAAAGTTTGAAAAAGTTTGAAAAAGTTAGTTTTACGAATAACTCTAAACAACGGCGTCACCTGAGCTCAGGAGAGGTTTTTTCCGTTTCTCTACTTCCTAAAGAATAGATCTATGTGTATTTTGTTTTAATTAATCACATTTCGATTTTTGGTACATTTGGGAGTACAGAAAAAAGTTTGAAAAAGTTTGAAAAAGTTAGTTTTACGAATAACTCTAAACAACGGCGTCACCTGAGCTCAGGAGAGGTTTTTTCCGTTTCTCTACTTCCTAAAGAATAGATCTATGTGTATTTTGTTTTATTCTGATAGATTTCGATTTTTGGTACATTTGGGAGTACAGAAAAAAGTTTGAAAAAGTTTGAAAAAGTTAGTTTTACGAATAACTCTAAACAACGGCGTCACCTGAGGTTCCGACGGGTTTTTTCCGTTTCTCTACTTCCTAAAGAATAGATCTATGTGTATTTTGTTTTAATTAATCACATTTCGATTTTTGGTACATTTGGGAGTACAGAAAAAAGTTTGAAAAAGTTTGAAAAAGTTAGTTTTACGAATAACTCTAAACAACGGCGTCACCTGAGCTCAGGAGAGGTTTTGTCCGTTTCTCTACTTCCTAAAGAATAGATCTATGTGTATTTTGTTTTAATTAATCACATTTAGATTTTTGGTACATTTGGGAGTACAGAAAAAAGTTTGAAAAAGTTTGAAAAAGTTAGTTTTACGAATAACTCTAAACAACGGCGTCCTCTGAGCTCAGGAGAGGTTTTTTCCGTTTCTCTACATTCCTAAAGAATAGATCTATGTGTATTTTGTTTTAATTAATCACATTTCGATTTTTGGTACATTTGGGAGTACAGAAAAAAGTTTGAAAAAGTTTGAAAAAGTTAGTTTTACGAATAACTCTAAACAACGGCGTCACCTGAGGTTCCGACGGGTTTTTTCCGTTTATCTACTTCCTAAAGAATAGATCTATGTGTATTTTGTTTTATTCTGAATAGATTTCGATTTTTGGTACATTTGGGAGTACAGAAAAAAGTTTGAAAAAGTTTGAAAAAGTTAGTTTTACGAATAACTCTAAACAACGGCGTCATCTGAGCTCAGGAGAGGTTTTTTCCGTTTCTCTACTTCCTAAAGAATAGATCTATGTGTATTTTGTTTTAATTAATCACATTTCGATTTTTGGTACATTTGGGAGTACAGAAAAAAGTTTGAAAAAGTTTGAAAAAGTTAGTTTTACGAATAACTCTAAACAACGGCGTCACCTGAGGTTCCGACGGGTTTTTTCCGTTTATTTACTTCCTAAAGAATAGATCTATGTGTATTTTGTTTTATTCTGATAGATTTCGATTTTTGGTACATTTGGGAGTACAGAAAAAAGTTTGAAAAAGTTTGAAAAAGTTAGTTTTAGCGAATAACTCTAAACAACGGCGTCACCTGAGCTCAGGAGAGGTTTTTTCCGTTTCTCTACATCCTAAAGAATAGATCTATGTGTATTTTGTTTTAATTAATCACATTTCGATTTTTGGTACATTTGGGAGTACAGAAAAAAGTTTGAAAAAGTTTGAAAAAGTTAGTTTTACGAATAACTTGAAACAACGGCGTCACCTGAGGTTGACGGATTTATTCCGTTTCTCTACATCCAAAGAATCGATCTATATGTATTTTGTTTTAATAATTAATTTCGATTTTTGGTACATTTGGGAGTACAGCAAAAAGTTTGAAAAAGTTTGAAAAAGTTAGTTTCTACGAATAACTTGAGAACAACGGCGTCCTCTGAGATCAGCGAGCGGTTTTTTTCCGTTTCTCTACATCTTAAAGAATGATCTATGTGTGATTTTGTTTTATTCTGAAGATTTGATTTTTGGTACATTTGGAAGTACAGAAAAAAGTTTGAAAAAGTTTGAAAAGTTAGTTTTACGAATAACTTGAAACAACGGCGTCCTCTGAGCTCAGGAGCGGTTTTTTCCGTTTTCTACATCCTTAAAGAATAGATCTATTTGTATTTTGTTTTAGTTAATCACATTTCGATTTTTGGTACATTTGAGGAGTACAGGAACTGAAAACCTTTGAAAAAGTTTGAAAAAGTTAGTTTTATCGAATAACTCTAAACAACGGCGTCACCTGAGTTCAGAGAGGTTTTTCCGTTTCATCTACATCCTAAAGAATCAGATCTATGTGTATTTTGTTTTATTCTGATAAGATTTAGATTTTTGGTACATTTGGAAGTACAGAAAAAAGTTTGAAAAAAGTTTGGAAAAGTTAGTTTTACGAATAACTCTAAACAACGGCGTCACCTGAGCTCAGGAGAGGTTTTTTCCGTTTCTCTACTTCCTAAAGAATAGATCTATGTGTATTTTGTTTTATTCTGATAGATTTCGATTTTTGGTACATTTGGAGAGTACAGAAAAAAGTTTGAAAAAGTTTGAAAAAGTTAGTTTACGAATAACTTGAACAACGGCGTCCTCTGAGCTCATGAGGGTTTTTTCCGTTTCTCTACATCCTAAAGAATAGATCTATGTGTATTTTGTTTTAATTAATCACATTTCGATTTTTGGTACATTTGGGAGTACAGAAAAAAGTTTGAAAAAGTTTGAAAAAGTTAGTTTTTACGAATAACTCTAAACAACGGCGTCACCTGAGCTCAGGAGGGTTTTTTCCGTTTCTCTACTTCCTAAAGAATAGATCTATGTGTGTTTTGTTTTATTCTGATAGATTTCGATTTTTGGTACATTTGGAGAGTACAGAAAAAAGTTTGAAAAAGTTTGAAAAAGTTAGTTTTACGAATAACTTGAACAACGGCGTCCTCTGAGGTTCCGACGGGTTTTTTCCGTTTCTCTACATCCTAAAGAATAGATCTATGTGTATTATGTTTTAATTAATCACATTTCGATTTTTGGTACATTTGGGAGTACAGAAAAAAGTTTGAAAAAGTTTGAAAAAGTTAGTTTTACGAATAACTCTAAACAACGGCGTCACCTGAGGTTCCGACGGGTTTTTTCCGTTTCTCTACTTCCTAAAGAATAGATCTATGTGTATTTTGTTTTATTCTGATAGATTTCGATTTTTGGTACATTTGGGAGTACAGAAAAAGTTTGAAAAAGTTTGAAAAAGTTAGTTTTACGAATAACTCTAAACAACGGCGTCACCTGAGCTCAGGAGGGTTTTTTCCGTTTCTCTACATCCTAAAGAATAGATCTATGTGTATTTTGTTTTAATTAATCACATTTCGATTTTTGGTACATTTGGGAGTACAGAAAAAAGTTTGAAAAAGTTTGAAAAAGTTAGTTTTACGAATAACTCTAAACAACGGCGTCCTCTGAGCTCAGGAGGGTTTTTTCCGTTTCTCTACATCCTAAAGAATAGATCTATGTGTATTTTGTTTTAATTAATCACATTTCGATTTTTGGTACATTTGGGAGTACAGAAAAAAGTTTGAAAAAGTTTGAAAAAGTTAGTTTTACGAATAACTCTAAACAACGGCGTCACCTGAGCTCAGGAGAGGTTTTTTCCGTTTATTTACTTCCTAAAGAATAGATCTATGTGTATTTTGTTTTATTCTGATAGATTTCGATTTTTGGTACATTTGGGAGTACAGAAAAAAGTTTGAAAAAGTTTGAAAAAGTTAGTTTTACGAATAACTCTAAACAACGGCGTCCTCTGAGGTTCCGACGGGTTTTTTCCGTTTCTCTACATCCTAAAGAATAGATCTATGTGTATTTTGTTTTATTCTGAATAGATTTCGATTTTTGGTACATTTGGAGAGTACAGAAAAAAGTTTGAAAAAGTTTGAAAAAGTTAGTTTAACGAATAACTTGAGACAACGGCGTCCTCTGAGCTCAGGAGGGTTTTTTCCGTTTCTCTACTTCCTAAAGAATAGATCTATGTGTATTTTGTTTTAATTAATCACATTTAGATTTTTGGTACATTTGGGAGTACAGAAAAAAGTTTGAAAAAGTTTGAAAAAGTTAGTTTTACGAATAACTCTAAACAACGGCGTCACCTGAGGTTCCGACGGGTTTTTTCCGTTTCTCTACATCCTAAAGAATAGATCTATGTGTATTTTGTTTTATTCTGATCAGATTTCGATTTTTGGTACATTTGGGAGTACAGAAAAAAGTTTGAAAAAGTTTGAAAAAGTTAGTTTTACGAATAACTTGAACAACGGCGTCCTCTGAGCTCAGGAGGGATTTTTTCCGTTTCTCTACTTCCTAAAGAATAGATCTATGTGTATTTTGTTTTATTCTGATCAGATTTCGATTTTTGGTACATTTGGGAGTACAGAAAAAAGTTTGAAAAAGTTTGAAAAAGTTAGTTTTACGAATAACTCTAAACAACGGCGTCCTCTGAGCTCAGGAGAGGTTTTTTCCGTTTCTCTACATTCATAAAGAATAGATCTATGTGTATTTTGTTTTAATTAATCACATTTCGATTTTTGGTACATTTGGGAGTACAGAAAAAAGTTTGAAAAAGTTTGAAAAAGTTAGTTTTACGAATAACTCTAAACAACGGCGTCACCTGAGCTCAGGAGAGGTTTTTTCCGTTTATCTACTTCCTAAAGAATAGATCTATGTGTATTTTGTTTTAATTAATCACATTTCGATTTTTGGTACATTTGGGAGTACAGAAAAAAGTTTGAAAAAGTTTGAAAAAGTTAGTTTTTCGAATAACTCTAAACAACGGCGTCACCTGAGCTCAGGAGAGGTTTTTTCCGTTTATCTACTTCCTAAAGAATAGATCTATGTGTGTTTTGTTTTATTCTGATAGATTTCGATTTTTGGTACATTTGGGAGTACAGAAAAAAAGTTTGAAAAAGTTTGAAAAAGTTAGTTTTACGAATAACTCTAAACAACGGCGTCACCTGAGCTCAGGAGAGGTTTTTTCCGTTTCTCTACTTCCTAAAGAATAGATCTATGTGTATTTTGTTTTAATTAATCACATTTCGATTTTTGGTACATTTGGGAGTACACGAAAAAGTTTGAAAAAGTTTGAAAAAGTTAGTTTTACGAATAACTCTAAACAACGGCGTCACCTGAGGTTCCGACGGGTTTTTTCCGTTTCTCTACTTCCTAAAGAATAGATCTATGTGTATTTTGTTTTATTCTGATAGATTTCGATTTTTGGTACATTTGGGAGTACAGAAAAAAGTTTGAAAAAGTTTGAAAAAGTTAGTTTTACGAATAACTTGAGACAACGGCGTCACCTGAGGTTCCGACGGGTTTTTTCCGTTTCTCTACTTCCTAAAGAATAGATCTATGTGTATTTTGTTTTAATTAATCACATTTCGATTTTTGGTACATTTGGGAGTACAGAAAAAAGTTTGAAAAAGTTTGAAAAAGTTAGTTTTACGAATAACTCTAATACAACGGCGTCATCTGAGGTTCCGACGGGTTTTTTCCGTTTCTCTACATCCTAAAGAATAGATCTATGTGTATTTTGTTTTAATTAATCACATTTCGATTTTTGGTACATTTGGGAGTACAGAAAAAAGTTTGAAAAAGTTTGAAAAAGTTAGTTTTACGAATAACTCTGAAACAACGGCGTCACCTGAGCTCAGGAGGGTTTTTTCCGTTTCTCTACTTCCTAAAGAATTGATCTATGTGTATTTTGTTTTATTCTGAATAGATTTCGATTTTTGGTACATTTGGGAGTACAGAAAAAAGTTTGAAAAAGTTTGAAAAAGTTAGTTTTACGAATAACTTGAGACAACGGCGTCCTCTGAGCTCAGGAGAGGTTTTTTCCGTTTCTCTACTTCCTAAAGAATAGATCTATGTGTATTTTGTTTTAATTAATCACATTTCGATTTTTGGTACATTTGGGAGTACAGAAAAAAGTTTGAAAAAGTTTGAAAAAGTTAGTTTTACGAATAACTCTAAACAACGGCGTCACCTGAGGTTCGGACGGGTTTTTTCCGTTTCTCTACATCCTAAAGAATAGATCTATGTGTATTTTGTTTTAATTAATCACATTTCGATTTTTGGTACATTTGGGAGTACAGAAAAAAGTTTGAAAAAGTTTGAAAAAGTTAGTTTTACGAATAACTCTAAACAACGGCGTCATCTGAGGTTCCGACGGGTTTTTTCCGTTTCTCTACATCCTAAAGAATTGATCTATGTGTATTTTGTTTTATTCTGATAGATTTCGATTTTTGGTACATTTGGGAGTACAGAAAAAAGTTTGAAAAAGTTTGAAAAAGTTAGTTTTACGAATAACTCTGAAACAACGGCGTCCTCTGAGGTTCCGACGGGTTTTTTCCGTTTCTCTACTTCCTAAAGAATAGATCTATGTGTATTTTGTTTTAATTAATCACATTTCGATTTTTGGTACATTTGGGAGTACAGAAAAAAGTTTGAAAAAGTTTGAAAAAGTTAGTTTTACGAATAACTCTAAACAACGGCGTCACCTGAGCTCAGGAGAGGTTTTTTCCGTTTCTCTACATCCTAAAGAATAGATCTATGTGTATTTTGTTTTAATTAATCACATTTCGATTTTTGGTACATTTGGGAGTACAGAGAAAAAGTTTGAAAAAGTTTGAAAAAGTTAGTTTTACGGATAACTCTAAACAACGGCGTCACCTGAGGTTCCGACGGGTTTTTTCCGTTTATTTACTTCCTAAAGAATAGATCTATGTGTATTTTGTTTTATTCTGATAGATTTCGATTTTTGGTACATTTGGGAGTACAGAAAAAAGTTTGAAAAAGTTTGAAAAAGTTTGAAAAAGTTAGTTTTACGAATAACTCTAAACAACGGCGTCACCTGAGGTTCCGACGGTTTTTTTCCGTTTCTCTACATTCTAAAGAATAGATCTATGTGTATTTTTTTTAAATAATCACATTTCGATTTTTGGTACGAAAATCTATAAGAGTAAGGCGAAATTTTAGATTTCTCAGTTAAATTTTTTCTTTATATAAAGGACATTGAATATTAAAATAAATTACAGTGGTTAGGTAAATCAGTATCGTATATTTTTTTTATAATTAATAAATAAATTGGGTGAGTGCGGTCAACCATTGGGATTTCTGTATTCGTCAATGTAAAGGCCGGAAATGAAAATGTAGACGCGTTGACTTCGGTCTGGCCACGTCATCCTTGAGAGGAGGAGGAGGAGGAGCGTAAGGCCGAGATGAGAATACAGCGTTGCCATTTTACGTTAACCGTTGCCGTTGTTTTTATTAAAGAATTGAGAATTTGTGTGGTTTTCCAATGAAGAATGAGATTTTTGATTTGTTTGAAGGTGAGAAAATGTGAGATTTATGTTGAGTGAGGTGTTTTTAGCTTATTATAATTAAAGGTAATCGGGTTGGAAATGTAATGTTGGTTATAATTTCCTATGAAGCGCAGCTGGCTGAGTTTTTAGTGCAACGGTCATTTCGAGATAATCCTGATATAGCCTGGATAAAGTTGGAGGACAAATTTTGGATTTTGTATTTGCTAGGGATGCGCCGAATATTCGGTAGGTATTTGATATTCAGTTTGTGTATTCGGTTCGAGTATGTCTATTTTTTGCCTGAACTAAAAGAAAACCTTCATATGAAAGTAATGGAAAATAATTAAATAGTTAACTAATAAAATATGGAATTAATCAGAGAAAATAAAGCAATTAAATGTCAATTCAAAATATTTATTTCACACAATAAACAGATATCAATCAAATCATTACCAAGGTATGAATCTATAGTATTGCCAGCATAAATAGTACAAGTATAAACATTGCCCCACACCTGTGTTTACACTTAGAACGCTTATTATATACGAACGAATGAAGTTGTAAGAAACAGTTTTCATCTTTGAAAAAAGTGAACAACGGCGTCCGCTGAGCTCAGGAGGGGTTTTTTCCGTTTCTCTACTTCCTAAAGAATAGATCTATGTGTATTTTGTTTTATTCTGATCACATTTCGATTTTTGGTACATTTGGGAGTACAGAAAAAAGTTTGAAAAAGTTTGAAAAAGTTAGTTTTACGAATAACTCTAAACAACGGCGTCACCTGAGGTTCCGACGGATTTATTCCGTTTCTCTACATCCCAAAGAATAGATCTATATGTATTTTGTTTTAATTAATCACATTTCGATTTTTGGTACATTTGGGAGTACAGAAAAAAGTTTGAAAAAGTTTGAAAAAGTTAGTTTTGCGAATAACGTGAGACAACGGCGTCCTCTGAGCTCAGGAGAGGTTTTTTCCGTTTCTCTACTTCCAAAAGAATAGATCTATGTGTATTTTGTTTTAATTAATCACATTTCGATTTTTGGTACATTTGGGAGTACAGAAAAAAGTTTGAAAAAGTTTGAAAAAGTTAGTTTTACGAATAACGTGAGACAACGGCGTCCTCTGAGCTCAGGAGAGGTTTTTTCCGTTTATCTACTTCCTAAAGAATAGATCTATGTGTATTTTGTTTTAATTAATCACATTTCGATTTTTGGTACATTTGGGAGTACAGAAAAAAGTTTGAAAAAGTTTGAAAAAGTTAGTTTTACGAATAACGTGAGACAACGGCGTCCTCTGAGCTCAGGAGAGGTTTTTTCCGTTTCTCTACTTCCTAAAGAATAGATCTATGTGTATTTTGTTTTAATTAATCACATTTCGATTTTTGGTACATTTGGGAGTACAGGAAAAAGTTTGAAAAAGTTTGAAAAAGTTAGTTTCGCGAATAACGTGAGACAACGGCGTCCTCTGAGCTCAGGAGAGGTTTTTTCCGTTTCTCTACTTCCTAAAGAATGGATCGATGTGTATTTTGTTTTATTCTGATCACATTTCGATTTTTGGTACATTTGGGAGTACAGAAAAAAGTTTGAAAAAGTTTGCAAAAGTTAGTTTTGCGAATAACGCTGAGACAACGGCGTCACTCTGAGGCTCCGGACGAGGTTTTTTCCGTTTATCTACTTCCTAAAGAATAGATCTATGTGTATTTTGTTTTATTCTGATCACATTTCGATTTTTGGTACATTTGGGAGTACAGAAAAAAGTTTGAAAATGTTTGAAAAAGTTAGTTTTACGAATAACTCTAAACAACGGCGTCACCTGAGGCTCCGGACGGTTTTTTTCCGTTTCTCTACATCCCAAAGAATAGATCTATGTGTATCTTGTTTTAATTAATCACATTTCGATTTTTGGTACATTTGGGAGTACAGAAAAAAGTTTGAAAAAGTTTGAAAAAGTTAGTTTTGCGAATAACGTGAGACAACGGCGTCCTCTGAGCTCAGGAGAGGTTTTTTTCCGTTTCTCTACTTCCATAAAGAATTGATCTATGTGTGTTTTGTTTTATTCTGAATCACATTTCGATTTTTGGTACATTTGGGAGTACAGGAAAAAGTTTGAAAAAGTTTGAAAAAGTTAGTTTCACGAATAACGTGAGACAACGGCGTCCTCTGAGCTCAGGAGAGGTTTTTTTCCGTTTCTCTACATTCCTAAAGAATTGATCTATGTGTATTTTGTTTTAATTAATCACATTTCGATTTTTGGTACATTTGGGAGTACAGAAAAAAGTTTGAAAATGTTTGAAAAAGTTAGTTTTACGAATAACTCTAAACAACGGCGTCACCTGAGGTTCCGACGGATTTATTCCGTTTCTCTACATCCCAAAGAATAGATCTATATGTATTTTGTTTTAATTAATCACATTTCGATTTGTGGTACATTTGGGAGTACAGAAAAAAGTTTGAAAAAGTTTGCAAAAGTTAGTTTTGCGAATAACTCGAAACAACGGCGTCCTCTGAGGTTCCGACGGGTTTTTTCCGTTTCTCTACATCCTAAAGAATGGATCTATGTGTATTTTGTTTTATTCTGATAGATTTCGATTTTTGGTACATTTGGAGAGTACAGAAAAAAGTTTGAAAAAGTTTGAAAAAGTTAGTTTCACGAATAACTTGAGACCAACGGCGTCCTCTGAGCTCAGGAGGGTTTTATTCCGTTTCTCTACATCCCAAAGAATTGATCTATGTGTGTTTTGTTTTAGTCTGAATCACATTTCGATTTTTGGTACATTTGGGAGTACAGGAAAAACTTTGAAAAAGTTTGAAAAAGTTAGTTTTACGAATAACTCTGATACAACGGCGTCACTCTGAGGTTCCGACGGGTTTTTTCCGTTTCTCTACATCCTAAAGAATGGATCGATGTGTATTTTGTTTTATTCTGATAGATTTCGATTTTTGGTACATTTGGAGAGTACAGAAAAAAGTTTGAAAAAGTTTGAAAAAGTTAGTTTTTCGAATAACTCTAAACAACGGCGTCACCTGAGGCTCCGGACGAGGTTTTTTCCGTTTCTCTACATCCTAAAGAATGGATCTATGTGTGTTTTGTTTTATTCTGATAGATTTCGATTTTTGGTACATTTGGGAGTACAGGAAAAAGTTTGAAAAAGTTTGAAAAAGTTAGTTCTCACGAATAACTCTGAGACAACGGCGTCACTCTGAGGCTCCGGACGGGTTTTTTTCCGTTTCTCTACATCCTAAAGAATGGATCTATGTGTGTTTTGTTTTATTCTGATAGATTTCGATTTTTGGTACATTTGGGAGTACAGAAAAAAGTTTGAAAAAGTTTGCAAAAGTTAGTTTCACGAATAACTTGAGACAACGGCGTCCTCTGAGCTCAGGAGGGTTTTTTTCCGTTTCTCTACATCCCAAAGAATTGATCTATGTGTGTTTTGTTTTATTCTGAATCACATTTCGATTTTTGGTACATTTGGGAGTACAGGAAAAAGTTTGAAAAAGTTTGAAAAAGTTAGTTTTTCGAATAACTCTGATACAACGGCGTCACTCTGAGGTTCCGACGGGTTTTTTCCGTTTCTCTACTTCCTAAAGAATGGATCGATGTGTATTTTGTTTTATTCTGATAGATTTCGATTTTTGGTACATTTGGGAGTACAGAAAAAAGTTTGAAAAAGTTTGAAAAAGTTAGTTTTTCGAATAACTCTAAACAACGGCGTCACCTGAGGCTCCGGACGAGGTTTTATTCCGTTTCTCTACATCCTAAAGAATGGATCTATGTGTGTTTTGTTTTATTCTGATAGATTTCGATTTTTGGTACATTTGGGAGTACAGGAAAAAGTTTGAAAAAGTTTGAAAAAGTTAGTTTTACGAATAACTTGAGACAACGGCGTCCTCTGAGCTCTGGACGGGTTTTATTCCGTTTCTCTACTTCCTAAAGAATAGATCTATGTGTATTTTGTTTTAATTAATCACATTTAGATTTTTGGTACATTTGGGAGTACAGAAAAAAGTTTGAAAAAGTTTGCAAAAGTTAGTTTTACGAATAACTCTAAACAACGGCGTCACTCTGAGCTCAGGAGAGGTTTTTTCCGTTTCTCTACATCCTAAAGAATAGATCTATGTGTATTTTGTTTTAATTAATCACATTTCGATTTTTGGTACATTTGGGAGTACAGGAAAAAGTTTGAAGAAGTTTGAAAAAGTTAGTTTTTCGAATAACTCTAAACAACGGCGTCACCTGAGGCTCCGGACGAGGTTTTTTCCGTTTATCTACTTCCTAAAGAATTGATCTATGTGTGTTTTGTTTTATTCTGATAGATTTCGATTTTTGGTACATTTGGGAGTACAGGAAAAAGTTTGAAAAAGTTTGAAAAAGTTAGTTTTGCGAATAACTCGATACAACGGCGTCCTCTGAGCTCTGGACGAGGTTTTTTCCGTTTCTCTACATCCTAAAGAATATGATCTATGTGTATTTTGTTTTAATTAATCACATTTCGATTTTTGGTACATTTGGGAGTACAGAAAAAAGTTTGAAAAAGTTTGAAAAAGTTAGTTTTGCGAATAACTCTAAACAACGGCGTCACCTGAGGTTCCGACGGGTTTTTTCCGTTTATTTACTTCCTAAAGAATAGATCTATGTGTATTTTGTTTTATTCTGATAGATTTCGATTTTTGGTACATTTGGGAGTACAGGAAAAAGTTTGAAAAAGTTTGAAAAAGTTTGAAAAAGTTAGTTTTGCGAATAACTCTAGACAACGGCGTCACTCTGAGGCTCCGACGGAGAATTTTTTTCCGTTTCTCTACTTCACTAAAGAATTGATCTATGTGTGTTTTGTTTTATTCTGATAGATTTCGATTTTTGGTACATTTGGGAGTACAGAAAAAAGTTTGAAAAAGTTTGAAAAAGTTTGAAAAAGTTAGTTTTACGAATAACTCTAAACAACGGCGTCACCTGAGGTTCCGACGGTTTTTTTCCGTTTCTCTACATCCCAAAGAATAGATCTATGTGTATTTTGTTTTAAATAATTCACATTTCGATTTTTGGTACATTTGGGAGTACAGAAAAAAGTTTGAAAAAGTTTGAAAAAGTTAGTTTTACGAATAACTTGAACCAACGGCGTCCTCTGAGCTCAGAAGGGATTTATTCCGTTTCTCTACATCCCAAAGAATAGATCTATGTGTATTTTGTTTTAATTAATCACATTTCGATTTTTGGTACATTTGGGAGTACAGAAAAAAGTTTGAAAAAGTTTCAAAAAGTTTGAAAAATTTAGTTTTACGAATAACTCTAAACAACGGCGTCACCTGAGCTCAGGAGAGGTTTTTTCCGTTTCTCTAACTCCCAAAGAATAGATCTATATGTATTTTGTTTTAATTAATCACATTTCGATTTTTGGTACATTTGGGAGTACAGAAAAAACTTTGAAAAAGTTTGAAAAAGTTAGTTTTACGAATAACTCTAAACAACGGCGTCACCTGAGGTTCCGACGGATTTATTCCGTTTCTCTACATCCCAAAGAATAGATCTATATGTATTTTGTTTTAATAATTCACATTTCGATTTTTGGTACATTTGGGAGTACAGAAAAAAGTTTGAAAAAGTTTGAAAAAGTTAGTTTTACGAATAACTCTAAACAACGGCGTCCTCTGAGGTTCCGACGGGTTTTTTCCGTTTCTCTACATCCTAAAGAATGGATCTATGTGTATTTTGTTTTATTCTGATAGATTTTGATTTTTGGTACATTTGGAAGTACAGAAAAAAGTTTGAAAAAGTTTGAAAAAGTTAGTTTTACGAATAACTTGAACCAACGGCGTCCTCTGAGCTCAGGAGGGATTTATTCCGTTTCTCTACATCCCAAAGAATAGATCTATATGTATTTTGTTTTAGTTAATCACATTTCGATTTTTGGTACATTTGGGAGTACAGAAAAAACTTTGAAAAAGTTTGAAAAAGTTAGTTTTACGAATAACTCTAAACAACGGCGTCACCTGAGGTTCCGACGGGTTTTTTCCGTTTCTCTACATCCTAAAGAATGGATCTATGTGTATTTTGTTTTATTCTGATAGATTTCGATTTTTGGTACATTTGGGAGTACAGAAAAAAGTTTGAAAAAGTTTGAAAAAGTTAGTTTTACGAATAACTCTAAACAACGGCGTCACCTGAGGCTCCGGACGAGGTTTTTTCCGTTTCTCTACATCCTAAAGAATGGATCTATGTGTATTTTGTTTTATTCTGATCACATTTTGATTTTTGGTACATTTGGGAGTACAGGAAAAAGTTTGAAAAAGTTTGAAAAAGTTAGTTCTCACGAATAACTTGAGACCAACGGCGTCCTCTGAGCTCAGGAGGGTTTTATTCCGTTTCTCTACATCCCAAAGAATGGATCGATGTGTATTTTGTTTTATTCTGATCACATTTCGATTTTTGGTACATTTGGGAGTACAGAAAAAAGTTTGAAAAAGTTTGCAAAAGTTAGTTTTGCGAATAACTCTAAACAACGGCGTCACCTGAGGTTCCGACGGGTTTTTTCCGTTTATTTACTTCCTAAAGAATAGATCTATGTGTATTTTGTTTTATTCTGATAGATTTCGATTTTTGGTACATTTGGGAGTACAGAAAAAAGTTTGAAAAAGTTTGAAAAAGTTAGTTTTACGAATAACTCTAAACAACGGCGTCACCTGAGGCTCCGGACGGTTTTTTTCCGTTTCTCTACATCCCAAAGAATAGATCTATGTGTATCTTGTTTTAATTAATTCACATTTCGATTTTTGGTACATTTGGGAGTACAGAAAAAAGTTTGAAAAAGTTTGAAAAAGTTAGTTTTACGAATAACTTGAACAACGGCGTCCTCTGAGCTCAGAAGGGTTTTTTCCGTTTCTCTACATCCTAAAGAATAGATCTATGTGTATTTTGTTTTAATTAATCACATTTCGATTTTTGGTACATTTGGGAGTACAGAAAAAAGTTTGAAAAAGTTTGAAAAAGTTAGTTTCACGAATAACTCTAAACAACGGCGTCACTCTGAGCTCAGGAGAGGTTTTTTCCGTTTCTCTACTTCCTAAAGAATAGATCTATGTGTATTTTGTTTTATTCTGAATAGATTTCGATTTTTGGTACATTTGGGAGTACAGAAAAAAGTTTGAAAAAGTTTGAAAAAGTTAGTTTTACGAATAACTCTAAACAACGGCGTCACTCTGAGGTTCCGACGGGTTTTTTCCGTTTCTCTACATCCTAAAGAATGGATCTATGTGTATTTTGTTTTATTCTGATAGATTTCGATTTTTGGTACATTTGGAGTACAGAAAAAAGTTTGAAAAAGTTTGAAAAAGTTAGTTTTACGAATAACTTGAACAACGGCGTCCTCTGAGCTCAGGAGGGTTTTTTCCGTTTCTCTACATCCTAAAGAATAGATCTATGTGTATTTTGTTTTAGTTAATCACATTTCGATTTTTGGTACATTTGGGAGTACAGAAAAAAGTTTGAAAAAGTTTGAAAAAGTTAGTTTTACGAATAACTTGAAACAACGGCGTCACCTGAGTTCAGAGGGTTTTTTCCGTTTCTCTACATCTAAAGAATCGATCTATGTGTTTTTGTTTTATTCTGAAAGATTTTGATTTTTGGTACATTTGGAGTACAGCAAAAAGTTTGAAAAAGTTTGAAAAAGTTAGTTTCTACGAATAACTTGAACAACGGCGTCCTCTGAGCTCAGACGGGATTTTATTCCGTTTCTCTACATCCTAAAGAATGAGATCTATGTGTATTTGTTTTAATTGAAGAATTTCGATTTTTGGTACATTTGAGAGTACAGAAAAAAGTTTGAAAAAGTTTGAAAAAGTTAGTTTTTGCGAATAACTCTAAACAACGGCGTCACCTGAGGTTCCGACGGGTTTTTTCCGTTTATTTACTTTCCTAAAGAATAGATCTATGTTGTATTTTGTTTTATTCTGATAGATTTCGATTTTTGGTACATTTGGGAGTACAGAAAAAAGTTTGAAAAAGTTTGAAAAAGTTAGTTTTACGAATAACTCTAAACAACGGCGTCACCTGAGTTCAGAGGATTTATTTTCCGTTTCTCTACATCCTCAAAGAATAGATCTATTGTATCTTGTTTTAATAATTCACATTTGATTTTTGGTACATTTGGGAGTACAGAAAAAAGTTTGAAAAAGTTTGAAAAAGTTAGTTTTACGAATAACTTGAACAACGGCGTCCTCTGAGCTCAGGAGGGTTTTTTCCGTTTCTCTACATCCTAAAGAATAGATCTATGTGTATTTTGTTTTATTCTGAATAGATTTCGATTTTTGGTACATTTGGGAGTACAGAAAAAAGTTTGAAAAAGTTTGAAAAAGTTAGTTTCACGAATAACTCTAAACAACGGCGTCACTCTGAGCTCAGGAGAGGTTTTTTCCGTTTCTCTACTTCCTAAAGAATAGATCTATGTGTATTTTGTTTTATTCTGAATAGATTTCGATTTTTGGTACATTTGGGAGTACAGAAAAAAGTTTGAAAAAGTTTGAAAAAGTTAGTTTTACGAATAACTCTAAACAACGGCGTCCTCTGAGGTTCCGACGGGTTTTTTCCGTTTCTCTACATCCTAAAGAATGGATCTATGTGTATTTTGTTTTATTCTGATAGATTTCGATTTTTGGTACATTTGGAGTACAGAAAAAAGTTTGAAAAAGTTTGAAAAAGTTAGTTTTACGAATAACTTGAACAACGGCGTCCTCTGAGCTCAGGAGGGTTTTTTCCGTTTCTCTACATCCTAAAGAATAGATCTATGTGTATTTTGTTTTAGTTAATCACATTTCGATTTTTGGTACATTTGGGAGTACAGAAAAAACTTTGAAAAAGTTTGAAAAAGTTAGTTTTACGGATAACTCTAAACAACGGCGTCACCTGAGGTTCCGACGGGTTTTTTCCGTTTCTCTACATCCTAAAGAATGGATCTATGTGTATTTTGTTTTATTCTGATAGATTTCGATTTTTGGTACATTTGGAGTACAGAAAAAAGTTTGAAAAAGTTTGAAAAAGTTAGTTTTACGAATAACTCTAAACAACGGCGTCACCTGAGCTCAGGAGAGGTTTTTTCCGTTTCTCTACATCCTAAAGAATGGATCTATGTGTATTTTGTTTTATTCTGATAGATTTCGATTTTTGGTACATTTGGGAGTACAGAAAAAAGTTTGAAAAAGTTTGAAAAAGTTAGTTTTACGAATAACTTGAACAACGGCGTCCTCTGAGCTCAGGAGGGTTTTTTCCGTTTCTCTACATCCTAAAGAATAGATCTATGTGTATTTTGTTTTAATTAATCACATTTCGATTTTTGGTACATTTGGGAGTACAGAAAAAAGTTTGAAAAAGTTTGAAAAAGTTAGTTTTACGAATAACTCTAAACAACGGCGTCACCTGAGCTCAGGAGGGTTTTTTCCGTTTCTCTACTTCCTAAAGAATAGATCTATGTGTATTTTGTTTTATTCTGAATAGATTTCGATTTTTGGTACATTTGGGAGTACAGAAAAAAGTTTGAAAAAGTTTGAAAAAGTTAGTTTTACGAATAACTCTAAACAACGGCGTCACCTGAGCTCAGGAGGGTTTTTTCCGTTTCTCTACTTCCTAAAGAATAGATCTATGTGTATTTTGTTTTAATTAATCACATTTCGATTTTTGGTACATTTGGGAGTACAGAAAAAAGTTTGAAAAAGTTTGAAAAAGTTAGTTTTACGAATAACTCTGAAACAACGGCGTCCTCTGAGGTTCCGACGGGTTTTTTCCGTTTCTCTACATCCTAAAGAATAGATCTATGTGTATTTTGTTTTAATTAATCACATTTCGATTTTTGGTACATTTGGGAGTACAGAAAAAAGTTTGAAAAAGTTTGAAAAAGTTAGTTTTACGAATAACTCTAAACAACGGCGTCACCTGAGCTCAGGAGAGGTTTTTTCCGTTTCTCTACATTCCTAAAGAATAGATCTATGTGTATTATGTTTTAATTAATCACATTTCGATTTTTGGTACATTTGGGAGTACAGAAAAAAGTTTGAAAAAGTTTGAAAAAGTTAGTTTTACGAATAACTTGAACAACGGCGTCCTCTGAGCTCAGGAGAGGTTTTATTCCGTTTCTCTACTTCCCAAAGAATAGATCTATGTGTATTTTCTTTTATTCTGATCACATTTCGATTTTTGGTACATTTGGGAGTACAGAAAAAAGTTTGAAAAAGTTTGAAAAAGTTAGTTTTACGAATAACTCTAAACAACGGCGTCACCTGAGCTCAGGAGAGGTTTTTTCCGTTTCTCTACTTCCTAAAGAATAGATCTATGTGTATTTTGTTTTAATTAATCACATTTCGATTTTTGGTACATTTGGGAGTACAGAAAAAAGTTTGAAAAAGTTTGAAAAAGTTAGTTTTACGAATAACTCTGAAACAACGGCGTCCTCTGAGCTCAGGAGGGTTTTTTCCGTTTCTCTACATCCTAAAGAATTGATCTATGTGTATTTTGTTTTAATTAATCACATTTCGATTTTTGGTACATTTGGGAGTACAGAAAAAAGTTTGAAAAAGTTTGAAAAAGTTAGTTTTACGAATAACTCTAAACAACGGCGTCCTCTGAGCTCAGGAGAGGTTTTTTCCGTTTCTCTACATTCATAAAGAATAGATCTATGTGTGTTTTGTTTTATTCTGAATAGATTTCGATTTTTGGTACATTTGGGAGTACAGAAAAAAGTTTGAAAAAGTTTGAAAAAGTTAGTTTTACGAATAACTCTAAACAACGGCGTCACCTGAGGTTCCGACGGGTTTTTTCCGTTTCTCTACATCCTAAAGAATAGATCTATGTGTATTTTGTTTTATTCTGATAGATTTCGATTTTTGGTACATTTGGAGTACAGAAAAAAGTTTGAAAAAGTTTGAAAAAGTTAGTTTTACGAATAACTTGAACAACGGCGTCCTCTGAGCTTCCGACGGGTTTTTTCCGTTTCTCTACATCCTAAAGAATAGATCTATGTGTATTTTGTTTTAATTAATCACATTTCGATTTTTGGTACATTTGGGAGTACAGAAAAAAGTTTGAAAAAGTTTGAAAAAGTTAGTTTTACGAATAACTCTAAACAACGGCGTCACCTGAGCTCAGGAGAGGTTTTTTCCGTTTCTCTACTTCCTAAAGAATAGATCTATGTGTATTTTGTTTTATTCTGATAGATTTCGATTTTTGGTACATTTGGGAGTACAGAAAAAAGTTTGAAAAAGTTTGAAAAAGTTAGTTTTACGAATAACTCTAACAACGGCGTCCTCTGAGGTTCCGACGGGTTTTTTCCGTTTCTCTACATCCTAAAGAATGGATCTATGTGTGTTTTGTTTTATTCTGATAGATTTCGATTTTTGGTACATTTGGGAGTACAGAAAAAAGTTTGAAAAAGTTTGAAAAAGTTAGTTTTACGAATAACTTGAACAACGGCGTCCTCTGAGCTCAGGAGGGTTTTTTCCGTTTCTCTACATCCTAAAGAATAGATCTATGTGTATTTTGTTTTAATTAATCACATTTCGATTTTTGGTACATTTGGGAGTACAGAAAAAAGTTTGAAAAAGTTTGAAAAAGTTAGTTTTTCGAATAACTCTAAACAACGGCGTCACCTGAGCTCAGGAGAGGTTTTTTCCGTTTATCTACTTCCTAAAGAATAGATCTATGTGTATTTTGTTTTATTCTGATAGATTTCGATTTTTGGTACATTTGGGAGTACAGAAAAAAGTTTGAAAAAGTTTGAAAAAGTTAGTTTTACGAATAACTCTAAACAACGGCGTCACCTGAGGTTCCGACGGGTTTTTTCCGTTTCTCTACATCCTAAAGAATAGATCTATGTGTATTTTGTTTTAATTAATCACATTTCGATTTTTGGTACATTTGGGAGTACAGAAAAAAGTTTGAAAAAGTTTGAAAAAGTTAGTTTTACGAATAACTTGAACAACGGCGTCCTCTGAGCTCAGAAGGGTTTTTTCCGTTTCTCTACATCCTAAAGAATAGATCTATGTGTATTTTGTTTTAATTAATCACATTTCGATTTTTGGTACATTTGGGAGTACAGAAAAAAGTTTGAAAAAGTGTTGAAAAAGTTAGTTTTACGAATAACTCTAAACAACGGCGTCACCTGAGCTCAGGAGGGTTTTTTCCGTTTCTCTACTTCCTAAAGAATAGATCTATGTGTATTTTGTTTTATTCTGAATAGATTTCGATTTTTGGTACATTTGGGAGTACAGAAAAAAGTTTGAAAAAGTTTGAAAAAGTTAGTTTTACGAATAACTCTAAACAACGGCGTCCTCTGAGGTTCCGACGGGTTTTTTCCGTTTCTCTACATCCTAAAGAATGGATCTATGTGTATTTTGTTTTATTCTGATAGATTTCGATTTTTGGTACATTTGGAGTACAGAAAAAAGTTTGAAAAAGTTTGAAAAAGTTAGTTTTACGAATAACTCTAAACAACGGCGTCACCTGAGCTCAGGAGAGGTTTTATTCCGTTTCTCTACTTCCCAAAGAGTAGATCTATGTGTGTTTTGTTTTAGTCTGATCACATTTCGATTTTTGGTACATTTGGGAGTACAGAGAAAAAGTTTGAAAAAGTTTGAAAAAGTTAGTTTTACGAATAACTCTAAACAACGGCGTCACCTGAGCTCAGGAGGGTTTTTTCCGTTTCTCTACATCCTAAAGAATGGATCTATGTGTATTTTGTTTTATTCTGATAGATTTCGATTTTTGGTACATTTGGGAGTACAGAAAAAAGTTTGAAAAAGTTTGAAAAAGTTAGTTTTACGAATAACTCTAAACAACGGCGTCACCTGAGCTCAGGAGGGTTTTTTCCGTTTCTCTACATCCTAAAGAATGGATCTATGTGTATTTTGTTTTATTCTGAATAGATTTCGATTTTTGGTACATTTGGAGTACAGAGAAAAAGTTTGAAAAAGTTTGAAAAAGTTAGTTTTACGAATAACTTGAACAACGGCGTCCTCTGAGCTCAGGAGGGTTTTTTCCGTTTCTCTACATCCTAAAGAATAGATCTATGTGTATTATGTTTTAATTAATCACATTTCGATTTTTGGTACATTTGGGAGTACAGAAAAAAGTTTGAAAAAGTTTGAAAAAGTTAGTTTTACGAATAACTCTAAACAACGGCGTCACCTGAGGTTCCGACGGGTTTTTTCCGTTTCTCTACTTCCTAAAGAATAGATCTATGTGTATTTTGTTTTATTCTGATAGATTTCGATTTTTGGTACATTTGGGAGTACAGAAAAAAGTTTGAAAAAGTTTGAAAAAGTTAGTTTTACGAATAACTCTAAACAACGGCGTCACCTGAGGTTCCGACGGGTTTTTTCCGTTTCTCTACATCCTAAAGAATAGATCTATGTGTATTTTGTTTTAATTAATCACATTTCGATTTTTGGTACATTTGGGAGTACAGAAAAAAGTTTGAAAAAGTTTGAAAAAGTTAGTTTTACGAATAACTTGAACAACGGCGTCCTCTGAGCTCAGAAGGGTTTTTTCCGTTTCTCTACATCCTAAAGAATAGATCTATGTGTATTTTGTTTTAATTAATCACATTTCGATTTTTGGTACATTTGGGAGTACAGAAAAAACTTTGAAAAAGTTTCAAAAAGTTTGAAAAAGTTAGTTTTACGAATAACTCTAAACAACGGCGTCACCTGAGCTCAGGAGAGGTTTTTTCCGTTTATCTACATCCTAAAGAATAGATCTATGTGTATTTTGTTTTATTCTGATAGATTTCGATTTTTGGTACATTTGGGAGTACAGAGAAAAAGTTTGAAAAAGTTTGAAAAAGTTAGTTTTACGAATAACTTGAAACAACGGCGTCCTCTGAGGTTCCGACGGGTTTTTTCCGTTTCTCTACATCCTAAAGAATAGATCTATGTGTATTTTGTTTTATTCTGATAGATTTCGATTTTTGGTACATTTGGGAGTACAGAAAAAAGTTTGAAAAAGTTTGAAAAAGTTAGTTTTACGAATAACTTGAACAACGGCGTCCTCTGAGCTCAGGAGGGTTTTTTCCGTTTCTCTACATCCTAAAGAATAGATCTATGTGTATTTTGTTTTAGTTAATCACATTTCGATTTTTGGTACATTTGGGAGTACAGAAAAAAGTTTGAAAAAGTTTGAAAAAGTTAGTTTTACGAATAACTTGAAACAACGGCGTCACTCTGAGCTCAGGAGGGTTTTTTCCGTTTCTCTACATCCTAAAGAATGGATCTATGTGTATTTTGTTTTATTCTGATAGATTTCGATTTTTGGTACATTTGGAGTACAGAAAAAAGTTTGAAAAAGTTTGAAAAAGTTAGTTTTACGAATAACTCTAAACAACGGCGTCACCTGAGGTTCCGACGGGTTTTTTCCGTTTCTCTACATCCTAAAG
Organism: Brueelia nebulosa; assembly: GCA_028293925.1. Classification (NCBI taxonomy): domain Eukaryota; kingdom Metazoa; phylum Arthropoda; class Insecta; order Psocodea; family Philopteridae; genus Brueelia; species Brueelia nebulosa. Next base: position 480,941 of record JAQIBA010000014.1, on the reverse strand, counting down.
AATAGATCTATGTGTATTTTGTTTTATTCTGATAGATTTCGATTTTTGGTACATTTGGGAGTACAGAAAAAAGTTTGAAAAAGTTTGAAAAAGTTAGTTTTACGAATAACTCTAAACAACGGCGTCACCTGAGCTCAGGAGGGTTTTTTCCGTTTCTCTACATCCTAAAGAATAGATCTATGTGTATTATGTTTTAATTAATCACATTTCGATTTTTGGTACATTTGGGAGTACAGAAAAAAGTTTGAAAAAGTTTGAAAAAGTTAGTTTTACGAATAACTCTAGACAACGGCGTCACCTGAGGTTCCGACGGGTTTTTTCCGTTTCTCTACTTCCTAAAGAATAGATCTATGTGTATTTTGTTTTATTCTGATAGATTTCGATTTTTGGTACATTTGGGAGTACAGAAAAAAGTTTGAAAAAGTTTGAAAAAGTTAGTTTTACGAATAACTCTAACAACGGCGTCACCTGAGCTCAGGAGAGGTTTTTTCCGTTTCTCTACTTCCTAAAGAATAGATCTATGTGTGTTTTGTTTTATTCTGAATAGATTTCGATTTTTGGTACATTTGGGAGTACAGAAAAAAGTTTGAAAAAGTTTGAAAAAGTTAGTTTTACGAATAACTCTGAAACAACGGCGTCCTCTGAGGTTCCGACGGGTTTTTTCCGTTTCTCTACATCCTAAAGAATGGATCTATGTGTATTTTGTTTTAATTAATCACATTTCGATTTTTGGTACATTTGGGAGTACAGAAAAAAGTTTGAAAAAGTTTGAAAGAAGTTAGTTTTACGAATAACTTGAAACAACGGCGTCCTCTGAGCTCAGGAGAGGTTTTTTCCGTTTCTCTACATTCATAAAGAATAGATCTATGTGTATTTTGTTTTATTCTGAATAGATTTCGATTTTTGGTACATTTGGGAGTACAGAAAAAAGTTTGAAAAAGTTTGAAAAAGTTAGTTTACGAATAACTTGAACAACGGCGTCCTCTGAGCTCAGGAGGGTTTTTTCCGTTTCTCTACATTCCTAAAGAATAGATCTATGTGTATTTTGTTTTATTCTGAATAGATTTCGATTTTTGGTACATTTGGGAGTACAGAAAAAAGTTTGAAAAAGTTTGAAAAAGTTAGTTTTGCGAATAACTCTAAACAACGGCGTCACCTGAGGTTCCGACGGGTTTTTTCCGTTTCTCTACTTCCTAAAGAATAGATCTATGTGTATTTTGTTTTATTCTGATAGATTTCGATTTTTGGTACATTTGGGAGTACAGAAAAAAGTTTGAAAAAGTTTGAAAAAGTTAGTTTTACGAATAACTCTGAGACAACGGCGTCCTCTGAGGTTCCGACGGGTTTTTTCCGTTTCTCTACATCCTAAAGAATTGATCTATGTGTATTTTGTTTTAATTAATCACATTTCGATTTTTGGTACATTTGGGAGTACAGAAAAAAGTTTGAAAAAGTTTGAAAAAGTTAGTTTTACGAATAACTCTAACAACGGCGTCCTCTGAGCTCAGGAGAGGTTTTTTCCGTTTCTCTACATTCCTAAAGAATAGATCTATGTGTATTTTGTTTTATTCTGATAGATTTCGATTTTTGGTACATTTGGGAGTACAGAAAAAAGTTTGAAAAAGTTTGAAAAAGTTAGTTTTACGAATAACTCTAAACAACGGCGTCACCTGAGCTCAGGAGAGGTTTATTCCGTTTCTCTACATCCTAAAGAATAGATCTATGTGTATTTTGTTTTATTCTGATAGATTTCGATTTTTGGTACATTTGGGAGTACAGAAAAAAGTTTGAAAAAGTTTGAAAAAGTTAGTTTTACGAATAACTTGAAACAACGGCGTCCTCTGAGCTCAGGAGGGTTTTTTCCGTTTCTCTACATCCTAAAGAATAGATCTATGTGTATTTTGTTTTAATTAATCACATTTCGATTTTTGGTACATTTGGGAGTACAGAAAAAAGTTTGAAAAAGTTTGAAAAAGTTAGTTTTACGATAACTCTAAACAACGGCGTCACCTGAGCTCAGGAGAGGTTTTTTCCGTTTCTCTACTTCCTAAAGAATAGATCTATGTGTATTTTGTTTTAATTAATCACATTTCGATTTTTGGTACATTTGGGAGTACAGAAAAAAGTTTGAAAAAGTTTGAAAAAGTTAGTTTTACGAATAACTCTAAACAACGGCGTCACCTGAGCTCAGGAGAGGTTTTTTCCGTTTCTCTACTTCCTAAAGAATAGATCTATGTGTATTTTGTTTTAATTAATCACATTTCGATTTTTGGTACATTTGGGAGTACAGAAAAAAGTTTGAAAAAGTTTGAAAAAGTTAGTTTTACGAATAACTCTAAACAACGGCGTCACCTGAGCTCAGGAGAGGTTTTTTCCGTTTCTCTACTTCCTAAAGAATAGATCTATGTGTATTATGTTTTAATTAATCACATTTCGATTTTTGGTACATTTGGGAGTACAGAAAAAAGTTTGAAAAAGTTTGAAAAGTTAGTTTTACGAATAACTCTAAACAACGGCGTCACCTGAGGTTCCGACGGGTTTTTTCCGTTTCTCTACTTCCTAAAGAATAGATCTATGTGTATTTTGTTTTATTCTGATAGATTTCGATTTTTGGTACATTTGGGAGTACAGAAAAAAGTTTGAAAAAGTTTGAAAAAGTTAGTTTTACGAATAACTCTAAACAACGGCGTCACCTGAGCTCAGGAGGGTTTTTTCCGTTTCTCTACATCCTAAAGAATAGATCTATGTGTATTTTGTTTTAATTAATCACATTTCGATTTTTGGTACATTTGGGAGTACAGAAAAAAGTTTGAAAAAGTTTGAAAAAGTTAGTTTTACGAATAACTTGAACAACGGCGTCCTCTGAGCTCAGGAGGGTTTTTTCCGTTTCTCTACATCCTAAAGAATAGATCTATGTGTATTTTGTTTTAATTAATCACATTTCGATTTTTGGTACATTTGGGAGTACAGAAAAAAGTTTGAAAAAGTTTGAAAAAGTTAGTTTTACGAATAACTCTAAACAACGGCGTCACCTGAGCTCAGGAGAGGTTTTTTCCGTTTCTCTACTTCCTAAAGAATAGATCTATGTGTATTTTGTTTTATTCTGATAGATTTCGATTTTTGGTACATTTGGGAGTACAGAAAAAAGTTTGAAAAAGTTTGAAAAAGTTAGTTTTACGAATAACTCTAAACAACGGCGTCCTCTGAGGTTCCGACGGGTTTTTTCCGTTTCTCTACATCCTAAAGAATGGATCTATGTGTATTTTGTTTTATTCTGAATAGATTTCGATTTTTGGTACATTTGGAGTACAGAAAAAAGTTTGAAAAAGTTTGAAAAAGTTAGTTTTACGAATAACTTGAACAACGGCGTCCTCTGAGCTCAGGAGGGTTTTTTCCGTTTCTCTACATCCTAAAGAATAGATCTATGTGTATTTTGTTTTATTAATCACATTTCGATTTTTGGTACATTTGGGAGTACAGAAAAAAGTTTGAAAAAGTTTGAAAAAGTTAGTTTTACGAATAACTCTAAACAACGGCGTCACCTGAGGTTCCGACGGGTTTTTTCCGTTTCTCTACATCCTAAAGAATGGATCTATGTGTATTTTGTTTTATTCTGACAGATTTCGATTTTTGGTACATTTGGGAGTACAGAAAAAAGTTTGAAAAAGTTTGAAAAAGTTAGTTTTACGAATAACTCTAAACAACGGCGTCACCTGAGGTTCCGACGGGTTTTTTCCGTTTCTCTACATTCCTAAAGAATAGATCTATGTGTATTTTGTTTTATTCTGACAGATTTCGATTTTTGGTACATTTGGGAGTACAGAAAAAAGTTTGAAAAAGTTTGAAAAAGTTAGTTCTACGAATAACTCTGAACCAACGGCGTCACTCTGAGCTCAGGAGAGGTTTTATTCCGTTTCTCTACTTCCCAAAGAATAGATCTATGTGTATTTTGTTTTAATTAATCACATTTCGATTTTTGGTACATTTGGGAGTACAGAAAAAAGTTTGAAAAAGTTTGAAAAAGTTAGTTTTTCGAATAACTCTAAACAACGGCGTCACCTGAGGCTCCGGACGAGGTTTTGTCCGTTTCTCTACTTCCTAAAGAATAGATCTATGTGTATTTTGTTTTATTCTGATCACATTTCGATTTTTGGTACATTTGGGAGTACAGAAAAAAGTTTGAAAAAGTTTGAAAAAGTTAGTTTTACGAATAACTCTAAACAACGGCGTCACCTGAGGCTCCGGAGCGGTTTTATTCCGTTTCTCTACTTCCCAAAGAATAGATCTATGTGTGTTTTGTTTTATTCATGATCACATTTCGATTTTTGGTACATTTGGGAGTACAGAAAAAAGTTTGAAAAAGTTTGAAAAAGTTAGTTTTACGGATAACTCTGAACCAACGGCGTCACTCTGAGCTCAGGAGAGGTTTTATTCCGTTTCTCTACTTCCCAAAGAATAGATCTATGTGTATTTTGTTTTAATTAATCACATTTCGATTTTTGGTACATTTGGGAGTACAGAAAAAACTTTGAAAAAGTTTCAAAAAGTTTGAAAAAGTTAGTTTTACGGATAACTCTAAACAACGGCGTCACCTGAGGCTCCGGACGAGGTTTTTTCCGTTTCTCTACTTCCTAAAGAATAGATCTATGTGTATTTTGTTTTATTCTGATACATTTCGATTTTTGGTACATTTGGGAGTACAGAAAAAAGTTTGAAAAAGTTTGAAAAAGTTAGTTTTACGAATAACTCTAAACAACGGCGTCACCTGAGGTTCCGACGGGTTTTTTCCGTTTCTCTACATCCTAAAGAATAGATCTATGTGTATTTTGTTTTAATTAATCACATTTCGATTTTTGGTACATTTGGGAGTACAGAAAAAAGTTTGAAAAAGTTTGAAAAAGTTAGTTTTACGAATAACTTGAACAACGGCGTCCTCTGAGCTCAGGAGGGTTTTTTCCGTTTCTCTACATCCTAAAGAATAGATCTATGTGTATTTTGTTTTATTCTGAATAGATTTCGATTTTTGGTACATTTGGGAGTACAGAAAAAAGTTTGAAAAAGTTTGAAAAAGTTAGTTTTACGAATAACTCTAAACAACGGCGTCACCTGAGGTTCCGACGGGTTTTTTCCGTTTCTCTACTTCCTAAAGAATAGATCTATGTGTATTTTGTTTTATTCTGATAGATTTCGATTTTTGGTACATTTGGGAGTACAGAAAAAAGTTTGAAAAAGTTTGAAAAAGTTAGTTTTACGAATAACTCTAAACAACGGCGTCACCTGAGCTCAGGAGAGGTTTTTTCCGTTTCTCTACATCCTAAAGAATGGATCTATGTGTATTTTGTTTTATTCTGATAGATTTCGATTTTTGGTACATTTGGAGTACAGAAAAAAGTTTGAAAAAGTTTGAAAAAGTTAGTTTTACGAATAACTTGAACAACGGCGTCCTCTGAGCTCAGGAGGGTTTTTTCCGTTTCTCTACATCCTAAAGAATAGATCTATGTGTATTTTGTTTTAATTAATCACATTTCGATTTTTGGTACATTTGGGAGTACAGAAAAAAGTTTGAAAAAGTTTGAAAAAGTTAGTTTTACGAATAACTCTAAACAACGGCGTCACTCTGAGGTTCCGACGGGTTTTTTCCGTTTCTCTACTTCCTAAAGAATAGATCTATGTGTATTTTGTTTTATTCTGAATAGATTTCGATTTTTGGTACATTTGGGAGTACAGAAAAAAGTTTGAAAAAGTTTGAAAAAGTTAGTTTTACGAATAACTCTAAACAACGGCGTCACCTGAGGTTCCGACGGGTTTTTTCCGTTTCTCTACATCCTAAAGAATAGATCTATGTGTATTTTGTTTTAATTAATCACATTTCGATTTTTGGTACATTTGGGAGTACAGAAAAAAGTTTGAAAAAGTTTGAAAAAGTTAGTTTTACGAATAACTTGAACAACGGCGTCCTCTGAGCTCAGGAGGGTTTTTTCCGTTTCTCTACATCCTAAAGAATAGATCTATGTGTATTTTGTTTTAATTAATCACATTTCGATTTTTGGTACATTTGGGAGTACAGAAAAAAGTTTGAAAAAGTTTAAAAAGTTTGAAAAAGTTAGTTTTACGAATAACTCTAAACAACGGCGTCACCTGAGCTCAGGAGAGGTTTTTTCCGTTTCTCTACTTCCTAAAGAATAGATCTATGTGTATTTTGTTTTATTCTGATAGATTTCGATTTTTGGTACATTTGGGAGTACAGAAAAAAGTTTGAAAAAGTTTGAAAAAGTTAGTTTTACGAATAACTCTAAACAACGGCGTCACCTGAGCTCAGGAGAGGTTTTTTCCGTTTCTCTACTTCCTAAAGAATAGATCTATGTGTATTTTGTTTTAATTAATCACATTTCGATTTTTGGTACATTTGGGAGTACAGAAAAAAGTTTGAAAAAGTTTGAAAAAGTTAGTTTTACGAATAACTCTGAAACAACGGCGTCCTCTGAGCTCAGGAGGGTTTTTTCCGTTTCTCTACATCCTAAAGAATTGATCTATGTGTATTTTGTTTTAATTAATCACATTTCGATTTTTGGTACATTTGGGAGTACAGAAAAAAGTTTGAAAAAGTTTGAAAAAGTTTGAAAAAGTTAGTTTTACGAATAACTCTAAACAACGGCGTCCTCTGAGCTCAGGAGAGGTTTTTTCCGTTTCTCTACATTCCTAAAGAATAGATCTATGTGTATTATGTTTTAATTAATCACATTTCGATTTTTGGTACATTTGGGAGTACAGAAAAAAGTTTGAAAAAGTTTGAAAAAGTTAGTTTTACGAATAACTCTAAACAACGGCGTCACCTGAGGTTCCGACGGGTTTTTTCCGTTTCTCTACATCCTAAAGAATAGATCTATGTGTATTTTGTTTTATTCTGATAGATTTCGATTTTTGGTACATTTGGGAGTACAGAAAAAAGTTTGAAAAAGTTTGAAAAAGTTAGTTTTACGAATAACTTGAACAACGGCGTCCTCTGAGCTCAGGAGGGTTTTTTCCGTTTCTCTACATCCTAAAGAATAGATCTATGTGTATTTTGTTTTAATTAATCACATTTCGATTTTTGGTACATTTGGGAGTACAGAAAAAAGTTTGAAAAAGTTTGAAAAAGTTAGTTTTACGAATAACTCTAAACAACGGCGTCACTCTGAGCTCAGGAGGGTTTTTTCCGTTTCTCTACTTCCTAAAGAATAGATCTATGTGTATTTTGTTTTAATTAATCACATTTCGATTTTTGGTACATTTGGGAGTACAGAAAAAACTTTGAAAAAGTTTGAAAAAGTTAGTTTTACGAATAACTCTGAAACAACGGCGTCCTCTGAGGTTCCGACGGGTTTTTTCCGTTTCTCTACATCCTAAAGAATGGATCTATGTGTATTTTGTTTTAATTAATCACATTTCGATTTTTGGTACATTTGGGAGTACAGAAAAAAGTTTGAAAAAGTTTGAAAAAGTTAGTTTTTACGAATAACTTGAAACAACGGCGTCCTCTGAGCTCAGGAGAGGTTTTTTCCGTTTCTCTACATTCATAAAGAATAGATCTATGTGTGTTTTGTTTTATTCTGAATAGATTTCGATTTTTGGTACATTTGGGAGTACAGAAAAAAGTTTGAAAAAGTTTGAAAAAGTTAGTTTTACGAATAACTCTAAACAACGGCGTCACCTGAGGTTCCGACGGGTTTTTTCCGTTTCTCTACATCCTAAAGAATAGATCTATGTGTATTTTGTTTTATTCTGATAGATTTCGATTTTTGGTACATTTGGGAGTACAGAAAAAAGTTTGAAAAAGTTTGAAAAAGTTAGTTTCTACGAATAACTTGAAACAACGGCGTCCTCTGAGCTCAGGAGGGTTTTTTCCGTTTCTCTACATCCTAAAGAATAGATCTATGTGTATTTTGTTTTATTCTGAATAGATTTCGATTTTTGGTACATTTGGGAGTACAGAAAAAAGTTTGAAAAAGTTTGAAAAAGTTTGAAAAAGTTAGTTTTACGATAACTCTAAACAACGGCGTCACCTGAGCTCAGGAGAGGTTTTTTCCGTTTATCTACTTCCTAAAGAATAGATCTATGTGTATTTTGTTTTATTCTGATAGATTTCGATTTTTGGTACATTTGGGAGTACAGAAAAAAGTTTGAAAAAGTTTGAAAAAGTTAGTTTTACGAATAACTCTAAACAACGGCGTCACCTGAGGTTCTGACGGGTTTTTTCCGTTTCTCTACTTCCTAAAGAATAGATCTATGTGTATTTTGTTTTAATTAATCACATTTCGATTTTTGGTACATTTGGGAGTACAGAAAAAAGTTTGAAAAAGTTTGAAAAAGTTAGTTTTACGAATAACTCTAAACAACGGCGTCACCTGAGCTCAGGAGAGGTTTTTTCCGTTTCTCTACTTCCTAAAGAATAGATCTATGTGTATTATGTTTTAATTAATCACATTTCGATTTTTGGTACATTTGGGAGTACAGAAAAAAGTTTGGAAAAAGTTTGAAAAAGTTAGTTTTACGAATAACTCTAAACAACGGCGTCACCTGAGCTCAGGAGAGGTTTTTTCCGTTTCTCTACTTCCTAAAGAATAGATCTATGTGTATTTTGTTTTATTCTGATAGATTTCGATTTTTGGTACATTTGGGAGTACAGAAAAAAGTTTGAAAAAGTTTGAAAAAGTTAGTTTTACGAATAACTCTAAACAACGGCGTCACCTGAGCTCAGGAGAGGTTTTTTCCGTTTCTCTACTTCCTAAAGAATAGATCTATGTGTATTTTGTTTTAATTAATCACATTTCGATTTTTGGTACATTTGGGAGTACAGAAAAAAGTTTGAAAAAGTTTGAAAAAGTTAGTTTTACGAATAACTTGAAACAACGGCGTCCTCTGAGCTCAGGAGGGTTTTTTCCGTTTCTCTACATCCTAAAGAATTGATCTATGTGTATTTTGTTTTATTCTGAATAGATTTCGATTTTTGGTACATTTGGGAGTACAGAGAAAAAGTTTGAAAAAGTTTGAAAAAGTTAGTTTTACGAATAACTCTAAACAACGGCGTCACCTGAGCTCAGGAGGGTTTTTTCCGTTTCTCTACTTCCTAAAGAATAGATCTATGTGTATTTTGTTTTATTCTGATAGATTTCGATTTTTGGTACATTTGGGAGTACAGAAAAAAGTTTGAAAAAGTTTGAAAAAGTTAGTTTTACGAATAACTCTAAACAACGGCGTCACCTGAGCTCAGGAGGGTTTTTTCCGTTTCTCTACTTCCTAAAGAATAGATCTATGTGTGTTTTGTTTTATTCTGAATAGATTTCGATTTTTGGTACATTTGGGAGTACAGAAAAAAGTTTGAAAAAGTTTGAAAAAGTTAGTTTTACGAATAACTCTGATACAACGGCGTCCTCTGAGGTTCCGACGGGTTTTTTCCGTTTCTCTACATCCTAAAGAATTGATCTATGTGTATTTTGTTTTATTCTGATAGATTTCGATTTTTGGTACATTTGGAGAGTACAGAAAAAAGTTTGAAAAAGTTTGAAAAAGTTAGTTTTACGAATAACTCTAAACAACGGCGTCACCTGAGCTCAGGAGAGGTTTATTCCGTTTCTCTACTTCCTAAAGAATAGATCTATGTGTGTTTTGTTTTATTCTGATAGATTTCGATTTTTGGTACATTTGGGAGTACAGAAAAAAGTTTGAAAAAGTTTGAAAAAGTTAGTTTTACGAATAACTTGAACAACGGCGTCCTCTGAGCTCAGGAGGGTTTTTTCCGTTTCTCTACATCCTAAAGAATAGATCTATGTGTATTTTGTTTTAATTAATCACATTTCGATTTTTGGTACATTTGGGAGTACAGAAAAAAGTTTGAAAAAGTTTGAAAAAGTTAGTTTTACGAATAACTTGAACAACGGCGTCCTCTGAGCTCAGGAGGGTTTTTTTCCGTTTCTCTACATCCTAAAGAATTGATCTATGTGTATTTTGTTTTATTCTGAATAGATTTCGATTTTTGGTACATTTGAGAGTACAGAAAAAAGTTTGAAAAAGTTTGAAAAAGTTAGTTTTACGAATAACTTGAACAACGGCGTCCTCTGAGCTCAGTGAGAGGTTTTTTCCGTTTCTCTACATCATAAAGAATGGATCTATGTGTATTTTGTTTTATTCTGATAGATTTCGATTTTTGGTACATTTGGGAGTACAGGAAAAAGTTTGAAAAAGTTTGAAAAAGTTAGTTTTACGAATAACTTGAGACAACGGCGTCCTCTGAGCTTCCGACGGGTTTTTTCCGTTTCTCTACATCATAAAGAATAGATCTATGTGTATTTTGTTTTAATTAATCACATTTCGATTTTTGGTACATTTGGGAGTACAGGAAAAAGTTTGAAAAAGTTTGAAAAAGTTAGTTTTACGAATAACTTGATACAACGGCGTCCTCTGAGGTTCCGACGGGTTTTTTCCGTTTCTCTACATCCTAAAGAATTGATCTATGTGTATTTTGTTTTATTCTGATAGATTTCGATTTTTGGTACATTTGGGAGTACAGGAAAAAGTTTGAAAAAGTTTGAAAAAGTTAGTTTTACGAATAACTTGAGACAACGGCGTCCTCTGAGCTCAGGAGGGGTTTTTTCCGTTTCTCTACATCTAAAGAATTGATCTATGTGTATTTTGTTTTATTCTGAATAGATTTCGATTTTTGGTACATTTGAGAGTACAGAAAAAAGTTTGAAAAATGTTTGAAAAAGTTAGTTTTACGAATAACTTTAACCAACGGCGTCCTCTGAGCTCAGGAGGGTTTATTCCGTTTCTCTACATCATAAAGAATTGATCTATGTGTGTTTTGTTTTATTCTGATAGATTTCGATTTTTGGTACATTTGGGAGTACAGGAAAAAGTTTGAAAAAGTTTGAAAAAGTTAGTTTTACGAATAACTTGATACAACGGCGTCCTCTGAGGTTTTGACGGGTTTTTTCCGTTTCTCTACATCCTAAAGAATAGATCTATGTGTATTTTGTTTTAATTAATCACATTTCGATTTTTGGTACATTTGGGAGTACAGAAAAAAGTTTGAAAAAGTTTGAAAAAGTTAGTTTTACGAATAACTCTAAACAACGGCGTCACCTGAGCTCAGGAGGGTTTTTTCCGTTTCTCTACATCATAAAGAATAGATCTATGTGTATTATGTTTTAATTAATCACATTTCGATTTTTGGTACATTTGGGAGTACAGAAAAAAGTTTGAAAAAGTTTGAAAAAGTTAGTTTTACGAATAACTCGAAACAACGGCGTCCTCTGAGGTTCCGACGGGTTTTTTCCGTTTCTCTACATCCTAAAGAATTGATCTATGTGTATTTTGTTTTATTCTGATAGATTTTGATTTTTGGTACATTTGGGAGTACAGAAAAAAGTTTGAAAAAGTTTGAAAAAGTTTGAAAAAGTTAGTTTTGCGAATAACTCTAAACAACGGCGTCACCTGAGCTCAGGAGAGGTTTTTTCCGTTTCTCTACTTTCTAAAGAATAGATCTATGTGTATTTTGTTTTAATTAATCACATTTCGATTTTTGGTACATTTGAGAGTACAGAAAAAAGTTTGAAAAAGTTTGAAAAAGTTAGTTTTACGAATAACTCTAAACAACGGCGTCACCTGAGCTCAGGAGGGTTTTTTCCGTTTCTCTACATCCTAAAGAATTGATCTATGTGTATTTTGTTTTAATTAATCACATTTCGATTTTTGGTACATTTGGGAGTACAGAAAAAAGTTTGAAAAAGTTTGAAAAAGTTAGTTTTACGAATAACTCTAAACAACGGCGTCACCTGAGCTCAGGAGAGGTTTTTTCCGTTTCTCTACTTCCTAAAGAATAGATCTATGTGTATTTTGTTTTAATTAATCACATTTCGATTTTTGGTACATTTGGGAGTACAGAAAAAAGTTTGAAAAAGTTTGAAAAAGTTAGTTTTACGAATAACTCTAAACAACGGCGTCACCTGAGGTTCCGACGGATTTATTCCGTTTCTCTACATCCCAAAGAATAGATCTATATGTATTTTGTTTTAATTAATCACATTTCGATTTTTGGTACATTTGGGAGTACAGGAAAAAGTTTGAAAAAGTTTGAAAAAGTTAGTTTCACGAATAACTTGAGACAACGGCGTCCTCTGAGCTCAGGAGGGTTTTTTTCCGTTTCTCTACATCATAAAGAATTGATCTATGTGTGTTTTGTTTTATTCTGAAAGATTTCGATTTTTGGTACATTTGGGAGTACAGGAAAAAGTTTGAAAAAGTTTGAAAAAGTTAGTTTTACGAATAACTTGAACAACGGCGTCCTCTGAGCTCAGGAGGGTTTTTTCCGTTTCTCTACATCCTAAAGAATGGATCTATGTGTATTTTGTTTTATTCTGATAGATTTCGATTTTTGGTACATTTGAGAGTACAGAAAAAAGTTTGAAAAAGTTTGAAAAAGTTAGTTTTACGAATAACTCTAAACAACGGCGTCACCTGAGCTCAGGAGAGGTTTTTTCCGTTTATCTACATCTAAAGAATTGATCTATGTGTATTTTGTTTTATTCTGATAGATTTCGATTTTTGGTACATTTGGGAGTACAGGAAAAAGTTTGAAAAAGTTTGAAAAAGTTAGTTTTACGAATAACTCTAAACAACGGCGTCACCTGAGCTCAGGAGAGGTTTTTTCCGTTTATCTACATCCTAAAGAATAGATCTATGTGTATTTTGTTTTATTCTGATAGATTTCGATTTTTGGTACATTTGGGAGTACAGAGAAAAAGTTTGAAAAAGTTTGAAAAAGTTAGTTTTACGAATAACTTGAACCAACGGCGTCCTCTGAGCTCAGGAGGGTTTTTTCCGTTTCTCTACATCCTAAAGAATAGATCTATGTGTATTTTGTTTTAATTAATCACATTTAGATTTTTGGTACATTTGGGAGTACAGAAAAAAGTTTGAAAAAGTTTGAAAAAGTTAGTTTTACGAATAACTTGAACAACGGCGTCCTCTGAGCTCAGGAGAGGTTTTTTCCGTTTCTCTACATCCTAAAGAATAGATCTATGTGTATTATGTTTTAATTAATCACATTTAGATTTTTGGTACATTTGGGAGTACAGAAAAAAGTTTGAAAAAGTTTGAAAAAGTTAGTTTTACGAATAACTCTAAACAACGGCGTCACCTGAGCTCAGGAGGGTTTTTTCCGTTTCTCTACTTTCTAAAGAATAGATCTATGTGTATTTTGTTTTATTCTGATAGATTTCGATTTTTGGTACATTTGGAGTACAGAAAAAAGTTTGAAAAAGTTTGAAAAAGTTAGTTTTACGAATAACTCTAAACAACGGCGTCACCTGAGCTCAGGAGGGTTTTTTCCGTTTCTCTACTTCTAAAGAATAGATCTATGTGTATTTTGTTTTATTCTGATAGATTTCGATTTTTGGTACATTTGGGAGTACAGAAAAAAGTTTGAAAAAGTTTGAAAAAGTTAGTTTTACGAATAACTTGATACAACGGCGTCCTCTGAGCTCAGGAGGGTTTTTTTCCGTTTCTCTACATCCTAAAGAATAGATCTATGTGTATTTTGTTTTATTCTGATAGATTTCGATTTTTGGTACATTTGGGAGTACAGAAAAAAGTTTGAAAAAGTTTGAAAAAGTTAGTTTTACGAATAACTCTAAACAACGGCGTCACCTGAGCTCAGGAGAGGTTTTTTCCGTTTCTCTACATCCTAAAGAATAGATCTATGTGTATTTTGTTTTAATTAATCACATTTAGATTTTTGGTACATTTGGGAGTACAGAAAAAAGTTTGAAAAAGTTTGAAAAAGTTAAGTTTTACGAATAACTCTAAACAACGGCGTCACCTGAGCTCAGGAGAGGTTTTTTCCGTTTCTCTACATCCTAAAGAATAGATCTATGTGTATTTTGTTTTAATTAATCACATTTAGATTTTTGGTACATTTGGGAGTACAGAAAAAAGTTTGAAAAAGTTTGAAAAAGTTAGTTTTACGAATAACTCTAAACAACGGCGTCACCTGAGGTTCCGACGGGTTTTTTCCGTTTCTCTACATCCTAAAGAATAGATCTATGTGTATTTTGTTTTAATTAATCACATTTAGATTTTTGGTACATTTGGGAGTACAGAAAAAAGTTTGAAAAAGTTTGAAAAAGTTAGTTTTACGAATAACTTGAACAACGGCGTCACCTGAGCTCAGGAGGGTTTTTTCCGTTTCTCTACATCCTAAAGAATAGATCTATGTGTATTTTGTTTTAATTAATCACATTTAGATTTTTGGTACATTTGGGAGTACAGAAAAAAGTTTGAAAAAGTTTGAAAAAGTTAGTTTTACGAATAACTCTAAACAACGGCGTCACCTGAGCTCAGGAGAGGTTTTTTCCGTTTCTCTACATCCTAAAGAATAGATCTATGTGTATTTTGTTTTAATTAATCACATTTAGATTTTTGGTACATTTGGGAGTACAGAAAAAAGTTTGAAAAAGTTTGCAAAAGTTAGTTTTACGAATAACTCTAAACAACGGCGTCACCTGAGCTCAGGAGGGTTTTTTCCGTTTCTCTACATCCTAAAGAATAGATCTATGTGTATTTTGTTTTAATTAATCACATTTAGATTTTTGGTACATTTGGGAGTACAGAAAAAAGTTTGAAAAAGTTTGCAAAAGTTAGTTTTACGAATAACTCGAAACAACGGCGTCACCTGAGCTCAGGAGGGTTTTTTTCCGTTTCTCTACATCCTAAAGAATTGATCTATGTGTATTTTGTTTTATTCTGGGAGATTTCGATTTTTGGTACATTTGGGAGTACAGGAAAAAGTTTGAAAAAGTTTGAAAAAGTTAGTTTTACGAATAACTTGATACAACGGCGTCCTCTGAGGTGCCGACGGGTTTTTTCCGTTTCTCTACATCATAAAGAATTGATCTATGTGTATTTTGTTTTATTCTGATAGATTTCGATTTTTGGTACATTTGGAGTACAGGAAAAAGTTTGAAAAAGTTTGAAAAAGTTAGTTTTACGAATAACTTGTGACAACGGCGTCCTCTGAGGTGCCGACGGGTTTTTTCCGTTTCTCTACATCTAAAGAATTGATCTATGTGTATTTTGTTTTATTCTGATAGATTTCGATTTTTGGTACATTTGAGAGTACAGGAAAAAGTTTGAAAAAGTTTGAAAAAGTTAGTTTTACGAATAACTTGATACAACGGCGTCCTCTGAGCTCAGGAGGGTTTTTTCCGTTTCTCTACATCCTAAAGAATGGATCTATGTGTATTTTGTTTTATTCTGATAGATTTCGATTTTTGGTACATTTGGGAGTACAGGAAAAAGTTTGAAAAAGTTTGAAAAAGTTAGTTTTACGAATAACTTGAGACAACGGCGTCCTCTGAGCTCAGGAGGGTTTTTTCCGTTTCTCTACATCATAAAGAATTGATCTATGTGTATTTTGTTTTATTCTGATAGATTTCGATTTTTGGTACATTTGGGAGTACAGGAAAAAGTTTGAAAAAGTTTGAAAAAGTTAGTTTTACGAATAACTTGAGACAACGGCGTCCTCTGAGCTCAGGAGGGTTTTTTTCCGTTTCTCTACATTCTAAAGAATTGATCTATGTGTATTTTCTTTTATTCTGAAGATTTCGATTTTTGGTACATTTGGGAGTACAAAAAATAGTTTGAAAATGTTTGAAAAAGTTAGTTTTACGAATAACTCTAAACAACGGCGTCCTCTGAGCTCAGGAGGGATTTATTCCGTTTCTCTACATCCCAAAGAATAGATCTATATGTATTTTGTTTTAATTAATCACACTTCGATTTTTGGTACATTTGGGAGTACAGAAAGAAGTTTGAAAATGTTTGAAAAAGTGAGTTTTACGAATAACTTGAACCAACGGCGTCACCTGAGCTCAGGAGAGGTTTTTTTCGTTTATTTACTTCCTAAATAATAGATCTATGTGTATTTTGTTTTAATTAATCACATTTCGATTTTTGGTACATTTGGGAGTACAGAAAAAAGTTTGAAAATGTTTGAAAAAGTTAGTTTTACGAATAACTTGAACCAACGGCGTCCTCTGAGCTCAGGAGGGATTTATTCCGTTTCTCTACATCCCAAAGAATAGATCTATATGTATTTTGTTTTAATTAATCACACTTCGATTTTTGGTACATTTGGGAGTACAGAAAAAAGTTTGAAAAAGTTTGAAAAAGTTTGAAAAAGTTAGTTTTGCGAATAACTCTAAACAACGGCGTCCTCTGAGCTCAGGAGGGATTTATTCCGTTTCTCTACATCCCAAAGAATAGATCTATATGTATTTTGTTTTAATTAATCACACTTCGATTTTTGGTACATTTGGGAGTACAGAAAAAAGTCTGAAAATGTTTGAAAAAGTTAGTTTTACGAATAACTCTAAACAACGGCGTCCTCTAAGCTCAGGAGGGATTTATTCCGTTTCTCTACATCCTAAAGAATGGATTTATGTGTATTTTGTTTTAATTAATCACATTTCGATTTTTGGTACATTTGGGAGTAGAGGGAAAAGTTTGAAAAAGTTTGAAAAAGTTAGTTTTACGAATAATTCTAACCAACGGCGTCACCTGAGCTCAGGAGAGGTTTTTTCCGTTTCTCTACATTCAAAAGAATAGATCTATGTGTATTATGTTTTATTCTGATAGATTTCGATTTTTGGTACATTTGGGAGTACAGGAAAAAGTTTGAAAAAGTTAGTTTTACGAATAACTTGAGACAACGTCGTCCTCTGAGCTCAGGAGGGGTTTTTTCCGTTTCTCTACATCCTAAAGAATAGATCTATGTGTATTTTGTTTTATTCTGATAAATTACAATTTTTGGTACATTTGGGAGTACAGAAAAAAGTTTGAAAAAGTTTGAAAAAGTTAGTTTTACGAATAACTCTAAACAACGGCGTCACCTGAGCTCAGGAGAGGTTTTTTCCGTTTCTCTACATCCTAAAGAATAGATCTATGTGTATTATGTTTTAATTAATCACATTTAGATTTTTGGTACATTTGGGAGTACAGGAAAAAGTTTGAAAAAGTTTGAAAAAGTTAGTTTCACGAATAACTTGAGACAACGGCGTCCTCTGAGCTCAGGAGGGTTTTTTTCCGTTTCTCTACATCATAAAGAATTGATCTATGTGTATTTTGTTTTATTCTGAAAGATTTCGATTTGTGGTACATTTGAGAGTACAGAAAAAAGTTTGAAAAAGTTTGCAAAAGTTAGTTTTGCGAATAACTCTAAACAACGGCGTCACCTGAGGTTCCGACGGGTTTTTTCCGTTTATTTACTTTCTAAAGAATAGATCTATGTGTATTTTGTTTTATTCTGATAGATTTCGATTTTTGGTACATTTGGGAGTACAGAAAAAAGTTTGAAAAAGTTTGAAAAAGTTAGTTTTTCGAATAACTTGATACAACGGCGTCCTCTGAGGTTTTGACGGGTTTTTTCCGTTTCTCTACATCCTAAAGAATGGATCGATGTGTATTTTGTTTTATTCTGATAGATTTCGATTTTTGGTACATTTGAGAGTACAGAAAAAAGTTTGAAAAAGTTTGAAAAAGTTAGTTTTTCGAATAACTCTAAACAACGGCGTCACCTGAGGTTCCGACGGGTTTTTTCCGTTTATTTACTTTCTAAAGAATAGATCTATGTGTATTTTGTTTTATTCTGATAGATTTCGATTTTTGGTACATTTGGGAGTACAGGAAAAAGTTTGAAAAAGTTAGTTTTACGAATAACTTGATACAACGGCGTCCTCTGAGGTTTTGACGGGTTTTTTCTAATTCTCTACTTCCTGAATTTTTTTAAGAATCGACTGTAGTTGTATTGGCGCTGGAAGCCAAAAGTCGATTATTCGAGGATCGTTTGTTTATGTGTTAAGTGTTAAAAGTATAATTTACTGTGAAATTATGGTCATTTTCTTAATTTTTTTTTTTAACTTTTATATTACAATTGAGTGTATTTATTTAAATGAAGGGAATGGATGAGAACTGAATTATTTGGTTTTATGAAAAATAAGATACTTAGAAAATAATTTTCAAGATTTAAATAATTTTTTATTTTCAAAGCTTTATTGAAGTCGGAAACGAAATATTATACATTAAATGCATTCTTTATAGTATAAATTAAATATTATCTGTTTTCCATATGTAAACTTGAACTGCAAAGTGGGGAGGAGGAGGATTGAATACCGGTTTATTGGTGCTCTCGTCGAGGTGATCTGAATACTTCAAAACTTGAATTCTTTCAAAACCCAACCTTTTGACCGCCAACGCCGAAATGTGGCTGGTGCAGTCGACCTTAACCATTTGAAACTTTTGATCTTTGGCAACTTTCCTGTTGGGAGCAGAAAGGTGAGTAAGGCTTTAACTGACCTAATATGGAAAACTTTAGTCAAGTTTAAAGGGTTTCCTTTAGTTTTCCTTCGATTAGAATTTTCCGTTTAAATAGAAAGTAAATAGAATTTGTAGGATTTCTTCATTGACAATCAGGCAAAATGTCCGAGTCGGCCTTCGCAGAAGTTCCAAAGCGAAGCACTCGAGAGAAGTCAATCTGTGGTGTTTATTTATTATAAGTAATTACTGAGAATGGCGTTTACCTTGTGTATTCGAGCAGTGCCTTGCATATTCCTTGGCCTCTCCATTCAGAATCGACTGACAGGATTTTGACGTCTAAAAGCTTTTCTAACAACGGGTACCTATTGAATATATCAGTTTGCTTCTCCGCCGCAGCCAACAAAATGAGCACCTTTTTAAACTTTTCGTTGGGGCATTCATTTCTGTCTTCTAAAATTAACAAAATGGATTAATGGCTCTTAACAATAGAATAACAGCTTCATTCTTCCACCCGAGAAAAACATACAATTTAGATTTCGAACACTGAAACTTTGTAAAATTGTTGGGAGTATAATTATAAAAGTAAAAAGCATAACATCGATCCGATGCTGGGAAAAGAATTAGTTTCAGCAAAACGGTAAGATCTCTCAAAAAAAAGCTCAGACAAAAATTATAGAGAATAAAATTATCTGTAAAAAATGTGTTAGTACTTTCTTTCTATGAAACACCGTTTCTGAGATATAATTCTTCAAAAAGTTGGATGAGTTGTAAAATCTGCTCATAACCAAATGTTCAATTTTTAGGATCCCATAACTTTCTTTTAGAGCAGTTAATTTCGTCCAAATTATGTATAGCGACAGAGCAACATTAGGCCTTCAAAGTGAGCCATTTTTGACGTTTCTAACATCAACACTTGGGGAGTTATTGGCGCTCAAAGTTGTATACAAAACGGCATTTTGGTGATTTTTTACCATTTTATAGGGCAAATATCAAAATAACGTCACATCGGATTTTTTATAATTTTTCTCCTTGAAAGGGCATATTTTAAGCTTTTAAACGCATCTGATTTCATTTTGGAGAAACTATTTTGAGAGCCAAAGTTGCCATTATAAAAATGCCCACAAAATGGTCAGATGTCATTCAACTTTTTCAATCGTTTTATCTCAGAAACGGTGGCTCTTAGGAAAAAAAGTACTGATACATTTTTTGTAAATAATTACACGATTTACACGAAGATTGTAAACACCGTTTTCTTGGGCGGATAATAAATTTTTACTTAATGTTGGCAATGAAAAAGAAAAGATAATTACTCTGATCGTTTCGATGGATTCCGCCATTTATGCAAACCCCAACGACCTGTCCGGAAGGGGAAACCGCCACCACCGAATTGTTTTCGGGGATGGAATCGGTGCAGTATTCCTCCAATTCAGGACATCGTTTACCTGTCGAAGGAGAGCATAATTTCGCGTAAATATGCCGGCAATGGAGCTTTTCTCGCAGTCAGGCGATTTACCCTTGAGGTAATCCAGATTCATTCCCGTTTCGATGTTGAGAGGTTCATCTATGAAGAAAAACCTGCTGAGAAAGTCGATAACATCTCGCTTGTCTTTCGGCGTTATCACCCTCAAACTGTACGACTTCTCCCCCATGTTCACTTCGGTGCCTGAAACAATTTAATTAACTCTCGTCACCGGGAACCACCAGGGAAATAAAATCAATTCAATTCAATAGCTGAGACGCAATCAGCTTGAAAGCCTTTCCATTCCCGAGAGAAAGTGAAGAAGCAGAAGAAGAAGCGGAAAAAGAAGAAAAAGAAATGCAAAACTCATAAAAACCCGGGAGGGAATGCAATTAAAAATGCCGAAGAAGGCCGAGAAATTCCTTCTCGGTGAGATTCTCTCCAGGAATTTATATTGCGGTTTCCTCTGAAGGACAGCCTTTTCCACTATTGCTGACCTCATTGTCAGCTTAGTCTTTCCATTTAGTAAAACACGCATTGCGTTGTCTCCTCATTTCAAGAGCGGACTCTCCTCTTCAACAAATTAGATCAATCTCATTCATTATCAGGCGTTTGGTTCCCCATTAGAGTTAGAAAAGTTAGTCTTTGCCGAAGACGAAGGTTTAAAAGGGAGATAAAAGAAGAATATCTTTTTAATGCTTTTAACTTTTAACTTAACAAACATTAAAATGGCGCTCATCTCACTTTTTTCACTTCCCAGTGGAATTTAATAGTTGTCGAGTTTCTAAATGAGCTGAAAAGGGTTTTAAATTTTAACTTAAACCCAAACAAATTTTTACAGCGCATTCACATAAAAATACGTCTCCATATAACTTTTCCTTTTTCTTTTCCATTTAATCTCTCTTTTGCACTGACCATTTCGCTTAAATTTCTCTCTCCTGCGACCGACGCATTAACTGATGAAACAACAAAAAACTCAAAAATCAAACAAAGGGGACACATAAAAACACACTCTCACAGAAAAAGCAGCCAAAAGAAAAAGCGAAAAACATTGGAAATAAATTAACTAAGCGCTGCAGGAAAAGCAGAAAGGGAAAACAGTAAATAAAACCGTTTAAGAAAGCGAAATTGGCTAAGAACAGCAAATTACCGGAAGAAGACGATTAAAGAAAAACAGTCCTCCGGCCCATTAACTTCTTATGCAATTTTCAAACGTTTTCAGCGGTTCGATTTCGAACGTGCGACTGTTAGCCAACACGTTGTCAGATAATTTCTGCCCTCGGCGCAAACTCCCTTTTCACTTCCTTTTATTCTCGATATTGTTTCCGTGATGATTCTGTTTCCCAAAACAACTTTGGGGGGAACGTTGGGTGTGAGTTTGCAATGCGAAGCTGCCAAGGAGACGACCTTTCGCACCGGAATAAGCCGCATTCCCGTGGGATTTGCCCATTTCCCGTTTCATAATATTTCCGCCTTTTGGAACGTCAATCTTCAGCAGAAGAATAAAATTGGTTTTATTGATACCAAAAAATCTATAGCAAAATTAAAAAGAAATCCGATATGACACTATTTTGAATTTGGCCTCAAAAAGGAGCAAAAACTGCAAAAATGGCAAAAATCGCTATTCCTTTTAACTAATTGAGAAAATTTCATGCTCTACAGTTTTTATCTGAGCTAATTTTACGATAAAAATTATGGTTTTGATAGAAACGACGATTAGACATGTAGACATACAATGTCTAATTTAACTGGACAATAAAGCACTAAAGTTACTTACGATTTGAATAATGGAAGTTATTTATGATTTGGTAAAAACGAAAATTTTTATAACCCGAAGAAAAATTACTCAATGCGACGAAACGCAAATATTTTCTAATTTATGTAATACGTTTTTAGGACTAAATGTTTATTTACTTTTTCACTCATTTGTTTATTTATTTATTAGGGTCAATTAGGTTTTTACAATAACAAAAAATGGTCACAAAATCATTGAAAAATTCTAAAATTTACATAATTAGCAATATCGATATTGAGTAGATTCATTGTTCTGATATTCTTAAAACGTCCATCCAGGGCATAAGAAAAGAATTTTGGCGTTTCGACTTAAACGTCTCCCACGCTTATTTATCAAATCAGAAATGCAGTGGGCTGGTCTTTTAGTCAGTTGGAAGTATTAGAAAATCAATAATGGAGTCTTTCACTGCGAGTGACCCAAGGGATGACTGAGCCAAAGGGGTGGCGGAGCCGAAGTCTTTCAACGGTTTTAGGGGTTGAATAATACCTGGCAAAAGGAGGGACATGGTTGGAGAAATACATAATAAGAGCAAACATCCTTTTTCATCTGGAAACCTCTGACGCATTTCGAGAAGTCATGAACAAACAAGTCTGCAAGATTTGATAAAAAGAAAACGAGCTGACACATAACTTTTCGCTGAAAGGCCTAATTACTTTGAGTGCTTAGAAAGCGACTATTCTGATGAAAAGGCAAAAACCTTTCCGAGTTTTCCCTTTTCTCTGTTCGCTATTGTAAATTTTTCTGTTGAGACTGTATTTTGAACTCTAACAAGTGAAAATGTGTTGGTTGCGATTCAGCGTAAACTATGACGAATCCCGCAAAGAATTATCTGTGTACGACAGATCGGTTTTTGCCATTTTTAACCTGAGGTGAGTAATGAGTACATTCGGCGGAATTACTCATTGTTTGCACGGCGAAAAACTTTTTCATTTAAAACATTGCAGTTCTTTTTCACCTCACAGATATTTTGGGTGATGTGTGTTAGTCACAGAGGAATTTTCCATGAAAATGGTTACCTTAACAACAATGTATTTACGAGGCAATATTAAAGAGCATCCCATAATGTCGCTTAAATGTCATAAAACTGAGTTGAAAGAAGAAATGTTAACAGTCGGTGCCCATTTTTTAAGAATAAGATTCGTTCACGAACATTATCAAAAGGCGATTTCACCGTGAACGCACTGGCATTTCATTTTCCATTCTTATAATCTCATATGAGAGCCCCTTTTTCACAAAAATTATTGCATACCCTTTGTAAATAGTTGCCTCGTGGAGATTTATTTAACAAGTTGCCACATAATTTTTATTTCGTTCGTTTACTGGTGGCAGCTGCACCCCACAGATTGGAATCACTGTTTAATGCTTTTTTGCGTGCAATGGAGTATTGGTTGGCTTTCATGAGTGATTCGGGAAAACCCAAGAGTTGATTATTATAATTTATTGAAAGCAATCATTACAATTTGGGAAAGCAGCAGAAAAAAACTAAAGCTTAAGTTTCAATTTTGCCACTGCCCTGATTTGTGTTTTAGCAAGGATTAATTTTTTGTGAGTAATTGCCCGAAACATAGGCTTACGCCTTTTTTGGACTTGTTTATTGGAACGGGTGGTCATTAACCAGCCAATGGGTCAATTGAATTACGCAAAAATCCACTACGGACATCACACGTAGTTTAATTTTCTAGTGTAAAACTAGTTTCCAACGAAAAATAACGACTGCAGTGTTCAATGCACAGCCAATTTAAAATGGGCGAGCTATAGTTTAACAAGGCTGTGAGTAATAAAATTCTAAACGCCGAAAGCGTTCTTTCCCTCAGAGGACATTTTCGGAAGAATAAGTCACCAAAATGTTGCTGAATCTCAAACGCGTGTTTAAGGGCGAGGAAAAATTGTCCCGACAGAGGGACATCGTGCTCGGAGACATTAAATCTGCGTTCGTCTCCCCAGGAGAAAATGGCGAGGTCGTTCTGGAGTTAGCGCGTTTCGCGAGCAAAGCAGGCGGTGGAGCGAGGACCGCGAGGCTTCCATTTCTCCTCGTCAGTCAGTCGGTGCGAGGTGGTCCGCCATGTTGGATACGACAAGGCAGATGGCTGAGCTGAAATTCGAGGCCCCTCTGGCGCAGTTCGAGGAGTCAGAGGATGAATGGGCGATCGGGAGTATGACGATTAACACAAACGATGTTGTGGACAATCTAAAAAACATCCTTAACTCGAGCCCGCTCAAGAAAAACATCAATGAAAATATGTCAAACAATGTGAAAAACGCGAAGTCGGACGTTTTTGTCAATAACAAAGGAGAAGTGGATAACATGGATATCGGTTACGAGAAAATAAACGGATATGCGAAAGAGGATTTACTCAAAAACTTGGACCAGGGGAATTCCGTGTCTGAGAACTTCACAGAAACCTTTTCCGGCTCGCTCGAGGATTTAGTGAACACTTTCGATGACAGAATAACGAAATGCTTTTGCGACTACGAGGAGAACGTTGAGAAATTAGCACCGGTTCAGGTGCGAACCCAAGAAGAAATAATGAACGAATGCCAGTAAGTTTTCTGTTCTCTTTTTCATTTTGAGATGTCCATTAAACGTGGCCGAGCTTGTGTCAAAAGCGCAAGTGCAGAGGAACAGCTCTAGCCAAATTATTGATTTTAATATGACATACTTCTGTCCCGCATCTAATTTCAACTCCGAATTCCGCTCAGTTCGAGCAATTTATTAGTGTATTGCCCTCTCTGTGCTCAAACGTAAATCTTTATTGAGATTTAAGCCTCAGAAAAAGCCTCCTCTAAGCTAATTGGCAGCTCCGATTGGAAATAATTCTCAATTCAGGAGAAACACGAGAGTGGACAACTGTTATGGCTTTACGTGGGCATCAGTGCTATGTTTTTATCGTTAATTAAATGCATAACGGAATGGCTGTAAGCACCCACGGCTCTTTCCATTGTTTCCTCCATTACCTTTCTTAACAGTTTGTTTCAGCACCTGTTTGTCCTCAAGTTTAACCATAACTTAACACACAAAAAACCTATTTTTTATGATCTCAGTGTGGAACATGTGGTAGGATTATCCTCCTTGAGGACAATTTTCTAAACAAATGGATATTTTGAAGTGACTCCGGTTGAAAATCCTTTAAAGCAAGGTTGAATAAAAAATGGTTGGGCCTCATTTTTGATCTAAGTTTAGTCTGAAAGATAACATTTTTAAGATTTACACAAATAATTTTTCAATGGTCAAAGATTAAAGGCATTTAATGGCATAAAATGTTATAAAATAATTGAAGCCAAAGAAAAAGGTTTCTGAGATGTAAGTGGGAATGGTTGAAAGTGAAAACTATATCAGAATCGTTGACAGCAGAAGTTGTGCTGATGGTGAAACTAAATATAAATAATTGTCTCCAGGAGGCTTACAACAACACTGCAAGATTGTATATGATGTCATACAATTATTCAACCAATCCTCTTGAATCTTTTAACTCAATTGTTCAGATAAACAATACAATTAATAACCAATCATTTGAAATGTAATAACTGACTGTATGATTGAGATTTTTAAAAGGGAGGATTCAAAAAGGAGCAGAAAAATAGAAAATTGGGAAGAAAAGATATATTAATAAAAGTTAAAATTGAATTACTGGAAATTATAAGTAAACACAAAAAATGTGCTGAGAAATTACAATTAATGAAATCAATATCAAGAATAAACTATTAATAAATAATTTGTTAATATTCTCACTGCTTATAATTGCACTCTTCTGTAAAAAAAATCCAACACAAATGAATCACAGTTAAAGAGGACAAAAAGGAGAGTAAAAATACTGATTCAACTTGCAAAAGTTCCAGTGAGAGGAAGAGCCTCTTGGAAGAGCTTACTTAAATGAGTAGAGACCCCACCGAAATAGATCATTTGAGGTGTGCTTCAGCGAGAGACAGAATGTGTGTAAACAATCTTCAAATTAACAAATTAACTCCCCCACAAAAGCCAACACCCCGTTAGCTGTAATTAAAACCACTAATGAAGTTGGTTACAAACGATTCCATAATTCACGAGACGATGGTCCCGCGGTGGGGTAACAATTCGGTCTTTGGCAGCCGAATCCATCAGGGGTTGATTTATGCCCGGGAAAAGAAGTTACAACACAATCCAAGTGACAGCTGGCACCTCTTAGCAATTAACCAGGTCCGGAGTAAATAATTCGTCGCCGTCAGTAATCAAATGATATATCGGGGAAGGTTGGACTGGAGTAAACATTCAGGAATAAAATGGCTCGGTTAGCAGTTTGGCTCATGAATACTAATTTGCTGAATACTGAATTTTATTTCAAGGCAAAACGGAATCGGAAATGCCAAGAAAGAGGCACAGATTCCGATTGCAAATTTTCAATCTGATACCCAACAAGCGAACTGGTTAAATGAAAAATTATTAGCTCGAGTCATAAGTAGCTTCCTTGTTCAGCTACTTACTGTATGTGGATTCTCTTTTTTGCATCTAATCTTATGGGTTGCCATAACGAGGCTAATCTTTTCTCGACAGTTTGTGTAATAACGTTGAAAACATTTTAATTAGAGGGGATATTGTAACAGCAGCACAAAGATTGAATACTTCCAGTCGAACTCTAGCTGTTTCTTGAGCAGTCCGTCTATGTCTCCATAAAGTCTGAGATAATCAGTACTTTTGTGATGTGAAGACAAGCAATTGTGATAAAGTCGTTTAATTTGAATTTCTATTATAACGATGAGTGTGAGGGTCAGAATGTTTGTGCCCGAGGCAGCCATTCACTCAAATATTTCGTAAGCAACGATAGAAATCGTTCAGAAAGTCCGGAGAGAGGGATTAAATTTTTGATGGGAGTCGTTCTCGCTTGTGCCTGAGAAAGCGGTTTCATTTAAGATTGGCGGAGCAATTAATTACTGATACTCATTATTACTTCTAACTTCTGCCCGGCATGTTATTATCACTTTTATTATTATACTTTGGCCAGTCGGTAGTTGTAATCAAAAATCTGCCATCAAAATTAAATATATATAAATTTTTATGCTGTTTATAGAGGCAGTACGCTTAATATTAAAATTGTTGTATTTCTAGAATATAAATATAATTTATAGAGATAAATATAATAATACTTAAATGTAATTTGATAATATATTGATTTAAATATAAAATATGATAAAAATAACTGTCATTTGGTTAAATGGAAGTGGGAAAATGAATAAAACCTTTTAACAACAAAGAAGTCATACTGGGATTTCTCTAGAAATCGAATTAAATAATTTTTGCTATTTACATAGGTTTTTTTATAAGTATAGACAAATAAGCATAATTTTCCAGATCTAATAAAGTGTTAAATGATTGTTGAAAACAAAACAATTCTAGTAAATTTTAGAAATCTAAAGGAGTTTTTATGCGGTTTGCGAAGGCTGACAAAAACTGGCCATGAATTGAAAAGCAAGCTTCAATCAAAGGATAAAACCCAAAGGAAATCTCAATTGCAGTGGCCTTGTCACGCCCCTTAATTAAGATAAGCGCCCTCTCGAGATGGCGTTTCATTCAGGGGGTTGCACTCTGTTCAGATCAATTGCCTGAAAGAAAGCTCATACGCACAAGCTTTTATTTCATACGTAATCCAATACGTAAATAAATGGTAAATGTCGTCGGGGAAAGGCCAGGGTCACCTTCTTGAATGGCGTCTTTGGGGATGAAGGCATCGATCGATCGGGGGAGGCATGAGTCACCCCTTCCGAGGCGCAGGCTTTGTTTTTCCATATTTAAGGGGAAACTCATGCAGAGGAAGTGTATCTTCTGAACCGGAAAAGACTAAGATAACACAGGAAAATAATTTGTGCGTCGTCTGTTGCGAACTGTTTACGAGAGATCTCCCAGGCTGTTTAAGCGAGCTCCGTAATTTGTTTAATAAGCTAAATTTACAGTAGTTAAATTTGAATATTTGAATACCGCATGTAGGCAGCGACTGCAGTTGTTACTGCAGAGGGAATTCCAGGGGTGTTCAAAAATTGGTTTCGTTTCTTTCAAGGTCGAGAGCGAGCGGGGCCGTTTGGATTCCCCGATGGCTGCCATTAATGGCCGAAAGTGAAAAGTTGAAAAGTTCACATGCGTTTCCCATAAATGATTTCCCGTAATGGCAACGATCAGTGAAGAGACGAAGCTTTTCGAATTCCGGTGTAGGACCACCGCCCACCTTTGGACCCCAAATTTGGACAAAATGGGATGTAATGATCTTAAAAATGATTATTCCCTGTCAGAACCAAAATGATAGATGACTTTTTGTTTTGCGTTCCACTCAAGTGTTCACAATCAAAAAGTCGCCTTTATTTGGGATAAGCCATCTCTGGGTTGGTGGGCGGACAATTACACATCGTCGATGCCTTCAGTTGGACAAAGAGCCCGAAAAGGATCAAAGGACGAGGGGTTAGGTTTCGGACAATGGGCTAAACATTGCATTGCGCTCCGGAAAGTGCATCATGTTCAGTGGAATTTCTTTATTTATGGCTATTGATCTGTAAAAGGTGATCAAGCAGTTATTTTTCTCTGAAAAACAATTACAATGTTTCCCATATTTGTTCATTATAACTGCTGACTCGCACGATTCAAGACCGTTAACCGAAGTGACGCTGAATTTGGACTTGGAAGACCTTTGAAACATTCTTCTGGAAAGGGGAAGGAATGAAATCCCATGTTGCCTAGGATTAATAGGGTCTCACGGTTGTCTTGTCTCTTCCAGGATGTGGTGGACCATCACGGGAAATTTCGGGAACATACTCCCCATCGACTGGTCGAAATCGTACGCGAGGAAACTCCACGTTCCGACCCTTAACCTCAAGGAGAGCAAGAACAACGCCAACGAAGAAATACTCAACCTGTCCGACGAAGACGAACAGGTTGCCAGCGATCTCGACATGCACTCTCTCATACTGAACGGTCTTCATCAGGATTGCGAACCGGTGAAGACTGCGGAGGAAGTCATCAGGTACAGCGCCGCCAAAACGGAGGTCCAGCCTTCGCTGTTTTCCCCCATTGTTCTCACTCCTTGACCTTTTTCGCTTCAGGGAGATCGACGACATCATCCAGGAGGACTACACTCCCGACTCCGAAGACTCTCTTCTCGATGGAGCCGAGTGCGGACGACGCAAGCATTTGCACTCGCCTCTCTACGAAGAAAGTGAGTATGAGGTCGGCCATTGCTCTGCAGAGGCCCCACACTGCTGACCGTCAATTTCCGCTTTCAGAATTGAAGCAACTAAGTCTAGCGCAGTTAAACGAAGTCTATCTAGAAGTGGAAGTCCTAATACAGGAATATTCGGAGACGCTAATCGCGGAACTCGCCCTGAGGGACGAGTTGGAGTATGAGAAAGAACTGAAAAACACTTTCATCGACTTGCTCGTCTCCGTTCAGAACCGACGGCGGCAGTACAACGCCGAGCGGAAGCGGAAGAACAGAAACGGAAATATTCAGAGAAGTGCTCTGCCCGAGTCCAAGTACCTGACGACAGTCATTCCATACCACAAGGACTCGGGGCCCCCCAACAACCAGGCACTTCAAGTACTCATTAAAAGTAGGGAATGACGCCTTATCTCTCACGTTGCAATGCACACGAGCCAAATGGATCTTTTTTCCTTTCAGTTCTGAAGGCCATAAAGGAAGACAACCCAATGGTACCCACTCATTTAACGGATTATATTCTCAAAGTTTTGTGTCCCACCTAAGCGTGACATTGGCGTTCTGCGAATGGAGAGGGATGGCTTTCAGTGCACTCACGCTATTCAGCCTCGCAATCTCTGCTTGCCGTTAGTTTTTGGTTCACAGTGAATGCAATTGCCCAAAAGGGGCTTCGAATCGGTCTCGTGGGTTGCTGTCGCCACTCCCTCCGAAAACTTCTTTGAAATTTGATTTCTATTGTGAGCAAACTAGTCATAAGAGTAAAGTACCCGTTTAAAACGCTACTAATTATATAATTTAAGATATTTGTATAATTTGTTTGTGCTGCTTGAAAGGTTTACTTGTATTGGTCCTCGGGTAAAATAACAGTGAAGAGAAGTAACAGTTGACTAATTCATAGACTTTTGCATTTTGATGCAGAAAATGAAATGACTTTTGTATTTATTGTATTAACACATTAAGGACGGGTCAACAGTTCTGTCTTAAAGAACAATTTTGTATTAATAATGAAATCGAAAGTTTTAATTTTTTAATTTTATTCAATTATTCTTTTCAATAATATTCAGAATATATTTTGTTCTATAGAAATTTTTATCAAAGAGAAATATGAAAGGAAGTTTTGATGATTTTAAAGCGATTTCAGACGATTTCCTTTGCAGTCCTTGATGTGTTATGTAGGTTAAAATGGGAAAATATAAAGACCTAAATTTTTAAAATATTGGGAAAGTTGGCAAATATTGGGTCGAGTCACAATTAACTTACGTTTTTTTGGCTGTTAAGGTTCTATCTCTAAACCAGTTATAATTGTCTCTTTTTGACTGTGTCACATGACAAATTTGTACTTCTTGATTTTTTGAGTTAAAAAAAACGGTTATGAGATTACACTAAGGCGTTGACAAAAGATTTTCTCTTACATACACCCACAACGGTTAGATTCTACTTGGCTGCTCAAGGAAGGTACTTATGATTCGACCTTAAGTAAAAAATCATTGCTGACTGCTCTTGTGCGTTTTTTATGTTATGTAGGTTTTAACGCCGACGTTGAAACGTTTCGACGTTTTGGCGAAGCGCAAAACCCTCACTTTTAAACTACTAATTAGCGAACCTTTACAAAATGCCATCGATAAGGGATTATCGAGTTCGCTTTTTTTACTGCCCTCTTCATTCTAAATAAGTCTTGCAAGCGATGAATCGTTCAGGTACTCCCGCGTTCACAGACTTTATAAAAGAGTGTGGAAATCTCCAAACCAGTTAGGAGATTTTACGTTTTGGCGGTTCATTACCCATTGTAGGCTACTTCATAACTGATGGTGCTATTAGATATTTTACCAGTTGTTTTCCCCTTGAAATACATAATGTAAATTATTTAGTAAGTTTAGGATCGCAGAACTTTTTCAATTACTCATACAGTTGAGCAGTAGTGGTCTCACGTTACTCCCGCAGCTTAGTGATGCGCTATCAGCAGTTAGATTTGACAATGTAAAATCCTTCGACTAGAAAAGGGTTAAAAAGTTAATTACTTTCGGAAAAAGTGTTTATTTTTGATGTTATTTAAATAGTGGTATGTAATTTTGCTACGGTTCTGATGATTGAATTGCTCCTGTTCTGACGTGGGGAGAAGGGGTTTAATGATGTAGACAAGAAGTGATTGACTCTTTAGGATTATCAATTAGAAGTTTAATTACTCTAAGTTAAGTGAAATCCAGCGTAAACCATTGTCACTTTAAGCCTTTATTTGTGCAGCAAATTTCGTTTGAGACTCGCTTCGTTGTTTGAAAAAACTTAAATATTTTAATATGTAATTTATTAATTACTTTATTAAAAAATAAGCCTGTTTTGCTTTATTTCTTGATTTTAATCTGTTTTTTATGTCAAAATGATGCAAATGAAACTTTTTAAATATTAAATGTGTTCATTATTAATTGACTTTATTCCATTAGATTTTCACTTGGTTTAGCGGTTTAAAATATTTCTTTGAATTCGAGTTATATTTTGTCGAATTTATTTTTTATTTGAATTTTTATTAAGTCGAAATCCCCATTTATTCTGTTTTTCGAATACAAAAAACTTACAGAAAATAAAGAAAAAATTGTCATTTTGAAATTAGACCCCAAATCGGTTATTTTCTCAAAGGTTCTTAATTCCGTTGTTATTGTCTATCA
This sequence comes from Brueelia nebulosa, assembly GCA_028293925.1. NCBI lineage: Eukaryota > Metazoa > Arthropoda > Insecta > Psocodea > Philopteridae > Brueelia > Brueelia nebulosa. Next base: position 449,504 of record JAQIBA010000014.1, on the reverse strand, counting down.
CAGTTGGCGGCACTGATGGTGCCAACGTAATCCTTTGAGAACGTGTCCAAATCAACGGTTTTTTTTTCAAATCAGCCCTGTTTTTACTGACGATTGATGACTTTTTTTGGAAAGACGATACAAAAACTCATGTAAGTTTTAAATCGATTTAAAAACGGAAATTGTTCTATAAAAGCTTTACTCAGTTAAAAACTCGATTCAGTACGTGGCGGATTTTCTTCTCTCTTCAAATCTCAAGTAAATGCCTCCCTTGTGAGCTATCATGAAATAATTCGGGTCTGGCTCGATTTTCTGCGGAGTTTTGCTCGTCGGATGAATCTCGAAATGGGAGAGAATGTAGACCAGGGCCAGCTTAATCATTGTCGTGGCTATTCTCGAACCTGAAATCGTTGGAAACAACCGTGAATAGTCGTTAACCGCGGAAAATCGGACCAAGTTTCCGTACCTGGGCACGCTCTGGGTCCATCCGAAAAAGGCATGTAAATGCCTTTGGCTTTGGCATTGGCTTCCTCCTTGTTCATGAACCTTTCCGGCCTGAATTCTTGGGGCTCTTCCCAGTGCAGAGGGTCATTATGAATACAATAGACGGGGATGACTACGGATGTTCCCTTTTCTACGACCAACGGCTTCTCTTTTCCGATATCCATTTCGTATCTTTCTGTGCAAAGCTTTTGCATGGTGAACAAAGCTGGTAAGATTCTGTTCGTTTCTGCAATGTTGGAAAGAAACCATAAGTAAATAAGTAACCCTTCAAGTCCTGGCTTTTTAAAAAAGGAAAATCAATAGCTGACATTGAAAAATGGAAGTAGTTTTAAGAAAAATGAAATCAATTTGGAACTACCAGTGAAATGGGGTCACAAAAATAATAATATTTAGCATAATACAATGTTTTCCTCTGCTCCCCTCTCAGAGTTTACAAAAAACATTTTAAATACTGCAAGCTTTCAGCAATTAAATTAAAAAATGCATATTGTATGCATATAAAAACACAGAATACGGTCATTATTAACAAGAATTAACGAAATATTAACCACAAAATCTTTACATGGGACTCCAAACGAGCATTCGACAAAATGTATACATTATAACAAATAGATTAAAACAAATAAATAACAATTCGAATAATAAATAAAAGAACAGTCACTATGATTATTCTATAATTAATAAATACGCAAACTGTAATTGGTTACAAAAAATGACCTAATGTCTATGGAATTGTTTGAAACGATTTCGTTTGGTAGTTCCATTGCAAAGCCACTAGGACTCAAAGGGTTAAGTAGAAAGGCAGTATTAAATATAGCTAACGAGTACTTGAGTTATAAAGGTATAGAACATAAGAAACAATTCATGATTGGCAAAAAGAAAGTTGAGTGGGCCCAAAAATTTACGTCTAATTAATATTCACTTGCCTGCGTATACGCAATGGAGATACTCCAACGCATGCAGTTTTTCGAATGTGATTTCTCCCTCCTGTCGGGCCTTATCGATTTCCTCACGAAGTTTTTCCTGAACGTCTTTGTGCAGCGCCAGGTAATACAGAACGTTGTTCAGGGTCAAAGAAGAGGTTTCGTAGCCTTCGACGAAAAACATGATGCACCCGGAGAGTATGTCTTCGTCTGTGTACTCTGGAAACAGAGGAGAGATGTTGAGGCCCTCGGGAGACCCAGGCAAAGGAAAGGCTACCTTTGGGCACGACTTCGCTCTGAATGTTTCCTTTGGCCACTTCCTCCGTTTTATTTTTCACTTCGATCAAATACTGGAGGAAATCGTTCCTTTCTATCTTGTTCTTCTGCCTGACCTGGATCACGTCCCGTAAAATCCCTTGGAAAAAATTGATCACTTTGTCAGGCACCAGCCTAAAAGCACTCTAATGATCAGAACTCGACGATGCCGTGATTTTCTTGCGCAGAAGAGCTACTCACTTAAGACGAAACAGTTTCACTATTCTCGGCATCAAAAAGAAAGTCATGATTTGAATGTTTTTCACGAAAGTTGGCTCGAATATCAGTTTTCCCAGTTCCACCATTTCTGGATTTGGATCTTTGAGGTTCTTCCCGTCGATGCCGAACGCGCAACGGGCCACTATTTCCGAAGTGTACCTGGACATCGTGTGCTTTACCTGCAAGAGAACTTCCTTTCAAGTGTCCAGACAGCACTGCCTTTGGAAACCACCCCTCCCCCACTCACGTGAAGATCTTCGGGGTGTTGTTTTAGGAACTCAGTCAAGTCCAAAGCCACCTCGTTCATTATGGGGTACATCGCTTTGATTTTGCCCGATGTGAACGCCGGAGTAATTAGAGCTCTGGTTTTCTTCCACCTGAAAGTACAGACAGAACGTAAGCGTCTTCATCGTAGGGAAATATTTTGTCTGGCCAACTTACAGTTCGTCTTTGAGCACAAACGCGTTGTTGCCCATAATCGGGTCCACTTCGGAATCGAGTTCCACGTCATTGTTTCGAAAATGATTGAAATCGTTCACCAGAATTTTTCGAATGAGTTCCGGATCTCTCACGATCAGTCCGGGGCTCTGAAATTTATAATATCCGATGGCTTTTTCTCCGGGAAATTTGCTGGAAAAATGAAAAATTTACGTGACACTTTGAGTAAACGCCGGCCTTTGAGTAAAACCGGGTCATATCGCCCTCGAGGACAAAAAAAGAAAAAACGAAGGAAGAAATAAGATATTAATACAACCAAATAAAATATGATGATAAATATACAGACCGATGTATCTTCAGATGGAAAAGGTCTTCTGCGCTTGAAAAGATCCAAAGGGAAAATGACAAACCTGTAAAGAGAATTGAAAACTTCGCCGAATGTTTTCCTTCCGAGCAGAGCGTCCGTCAAGCTGCCGAAGAGGAGGGAGGGTTGCTCGTCACTCTTGCATCCCCTTTTCTTCCAGTATTTGAAGTTGAGCGAGAGGTAAAAGTACAGGAGAACCAAAGCGATGGCTGCGATGAAGATGGAGTCAAAAGCAGAGATCATGACGTTGCTTTTTTAAAAGCGCTTGCCCGAAATTTATACTGAACTCTCGGATTTTCTTAAGCCAATATGAAATTGACCTTCTTAAGTAAATCTGAGTAAAGGTCAAGTGCTGTCGGCAGGGCTTGACAACAGCTGAAAACATTCACATGAAAATCATCTCAGGAATCCTGAAAATGTTATTAGTTTTTTATTAATTAAATTAAGGGATGGTTTTCGTTTATTTTTGTTATTAAATATTGTCATTTTCAAAGTGTAAACTTAATGTATGAGAAAACTCGTCTGTACGGTAAATGTAAAACTTGTCAAATAATTATCAATTAGTTTATTATAAAAGTTGCAATAATTTGGTGTCCCGATAGAGTCAGATTAAGTGATTAAGGTAGCTGTGGTAATGAAAGTCTTATTTAAAGTTATTTTGATGACGGTTTCCTCACTTATCAAACACTGACGTTAAGAGCACTTTGGTGTTATCCTCTTTGAAAAGGCAGTGGTTTGGTCTGTTCGAAAACCAAAGCTCCGCTTAAACTCTGTAAGCTTGGCAAAGGACAAACTGGACGAGAAAAGCTCCAACTGTATGGCAGTCTGCTGGCTGTGGAGGTGAGAACAGCCTCCCGCCTATACACTTGTCATTGTCAAAATTTAGTCTGCGGCTTTTGTATAATGAATACGACTTTGCATAATAAAAATGCCGTCAAGGTCGGACGAGTCGGTCCAATAGAGTTTTCCTACGCCTAATTACGACTCAGTTCGGAAAAGTTTTTGGCTCATGAATTAAATGCACTTATGCGGTTATTCGTTGTTCTCCTTTTCACAATTTTTATTTTTCAACTTATTTTAGGATGCTTTAAATGTCTGCTAATAAATATATATTTATTATAATATTATATTCCATAAAGATTATTCTGTTACTCCAAGGTTAGTCCATTCTAGAGTAACAGAAGGAAAATGTTAGGTACAGTCAATCGGCAGCTGAGTAGATTTTGTGTTTGCATCCAATGACAATGAGTTTCTTTTACAGCAAAGGCTTACTATGAATATTACTTTTAAACTCCTAATTAAAAACGACTAAGAATATCGCTAAGAATTAAGAAAAAACAATTTCCTAATAACAACAAAAAGGTTTAACACTATTATAGAAATACAGAAATTACAGAAAATTCAGAAGTTTTTTAGAACTTAAAAAAGCGAGATTTTTAAGAAACGGAAGTTACTTATGACTCAAAAAGTCATTTCTCACTCGAAAGCAGAAATGACTAATAACTCTAAAAAGCGGAAATTACCTAAAATTCGAAGAAACGGAAATTACTTAAAGCTCCATCCGATATAAAAAAAATAATCTGTATTTCTCATAAAATTCCTTTAAAAGTAATCTAAATAATAAATCTGCAGCAGTTGCTGACTCATCGCCCACTTTAGGGCGCTCTCGAGCTGAGTTATGTAAGAGTTTTTCCGCCAATAAAAGCGCAATTACGCTCAGACTAAACTCACTGCTGACCCGCGTCCGTCCTCGACACTAATCATCAGTCAATGTCACGTCGGCATCATTAGGAAGCCATGTACGTTTGGTGGCGCACCCATTTTTGAGTACCTCTTGAGCCCCCGCCCAGAGGAGGCTTTTGCTCTCTTGCTCTCTGTTCTTGCTCTTATTGTTCCATTCTATTTCATGCTTTGCCCGTAAAATAAATTTATACTAAATAATGTAATTTAATAAAGTCAAATTTATATTTGTGCGGAAATTATACTTATGTACCACTTAAATATTATTCACATGATATTAAGTAAATTTATACGGCCTAACTATAGAAATATTAAATTATGATAATTAAAAAAAAAATTCGCCCCTTCTTTCGTTGCCACTAATCATTAACATGCCGTTAATATGGCCTTTATAAAAATGATAAACTTTCTGGCTTTCGACTGAAAAAAATATTTCAATTAGACTGCGATGAAAGGAACTGATGCAAATAAAATTAAAATAGACCTGATAAACATCCGATTCGGACAATTTTGCCGCATTTCTTTCCGATTTTCTCATCGTTTACTTACCGATATTATAATTCCGATATATCGTTTAAAAAAATTATTGTTCAAATTTCACTGTTAAAATCAAATTAACAAAAAACGAATAACAACGCCGAGTAATTATTTATTAATATTATTACGCAATACTTTTTATTGGAACACTCAAATAAAAAGTCGAAATGTTTTAAGTGAGACCGAAGACGAAAACACACTCAAACTGATCTGCATAATGTAAACGACAATCTCTTAATCAGCTTCAAGTGCTCTTCATGTGCGTCAACCTGTCGAAGACAGCCTAAGTCGGAATTTCGACCACGAATTCCTGCTTTAACTGCTTTTGCCACTCAATTAATGATTTACTGACTGTGAGAACCTCCGTTAATCTAAGACGAAGAAGAATTAAGCAAAAATTTTATCATCTCGCTGCAAATACAGACCGAGATGTGGCCGCACTAGGCATGATAAAAATTTGCACACTTTATAAATGTTTTCTATTTTTAACAATCGACCTAATTATTTTTATTAAGAAACCTAATTCATTTGAAATATGTATCGCAATATGATAATGTAATTCTTGTTGCAAAACACTGGCAACGAAATGCGAAATACATAGCCTTAGAGAAGCGGTCTAAAAATCTACTAAAACTATGCACCATCCAAAAGCTAAATAATTTATTTTTAAACTTTTAGTTCATGAATTTATTCACAAAATCTCTTATACTGAATAAATCGGTAATTTCAAGCTCAATCGCCATGAAAGGAAAGATTTTAAATTTTAGAACCATTGACCATTGATGCAGTTACGAATAAAACAGACTTGAGATTTAGATAATTGGTAATTAAATGAAAAACCGGAAGCATCAGATTTTACCAGAAATTTGGAGTAAAAATTTTGATTTTTATTAAAATCAAAAGTTGAAACGGTCGCGCGAAATGGCGCCACAAATTGTTTTGAAACATTTTTGAAGCAAAGCGCTTCTGGCGGGATTTCAGTTTGGCCAACCGCACAAAGAGAATGTATTTTTATTCGGGACTGTTGGTGCTCTTAGTAAACTCCATTTTTACTATTATGCTTAATTTTTGGAAATAATTGGGGGGAATGGGTACATGTCAGGATGTCTTTTACTGTAACTTAAATAAAATTTATTTACATTAAAAAAAATCAGGGCCAGGCATGTAAATTGTTATCTTTGTCGTGAAAAAATAAAAACAAAATGGATGAAAATAATGCGATAGGTGACGCTGAAATGAGGCTCATTACAATCAACGGCCAAACAATAATGTTGGAAGGGGATTTCGAAAATATGAACATGTCAAATGCCTACTTGAACGAACTGTTAATGATTAACAACCCGAAGGCGGGCATTGGCGAAAATTATAACGTAGAATTTAACGGTAATTCTTGTGTGAATTCCTCGAAGGAAGTTAACGAAGAGCCCACGAAACTCGAGATAAGCATTCAGGGGGAAAATAACGAACTCGAAACAATTCAAATCGGTATGGAGGAAGCGAAAGCTTTAGGTTTGTGTTTTTACGGTGTGAAAAATGAAGTTTCGGACTCATGGGAGAATTGCACGCTCGGGGACGTGGAGGAACAAGCGGTCAAAAGCCAAGTTAAAGTTAATTCAGAAAGTGATAACTTAAAAGTGAAACTTCATTCAGTGCCTGTTGTTAGTGTTAGTTGTTTAGAGGGGACAAACGGATTAATTTCAGTAAATGAGGTCACAAATGACACAACGGACGGCCCGGAAGCGTTTTCGTTGAACGCCTCGCAGAAAGCAGAAAAGGTTAGCAAACCTGTGCAGGAGAGCTGTCCGGACAGCAATCTGCCCGCAATCGGGCATTTGGAGAGCTTTCAGATGCCCACGTCGGAGGATGGAGTGCTGTTGCCAGCAACAGTGAATGCAAGGATGGCTGATGGCAGTTACCAAACCATAACCCTGGTACCTCAGGTTGTTAATGGAGCTGTCACATATACAGTACACTTTTCCAATTTAAATAAAGAAGCAGTTGAAAAAAACTTAAGTAATTCATTAAATTTCAAGGAACATTTTTCAGAGCCTCTCTCTGATAAAATGAACATTGAAAATAAGGATTTAATAGAGAGTGAAATTAATTCAGTAGAAAATTTTTTACATTCAGTTCAGTCAATTAAAAATGACCAAACCAAAAGCGCTTTTCCACAAACTTTGCAAAAAATTAGTGATAAAAATTCATTTAGTGACTTTGTTAATTCTTCAGAGGAAACAATTGGAAAATTGGCCAAACCTAATTTTACAGGTAACAGTTTGACAGGTAGTTTTGTTGTTCCTAAGAATCAACTACCAATTGAAACAAAAATTGATAACCTAATATCAGAAAATGAGAATGTCATATCAAAATGCAAAAAGGTCAAGTATGGGAAGAACTTAAAGGTGACTGATTCAGAACCACTCATGCAGGGCTTAGACAAAATATCCAAAGGCAATATGAACAAAACAAAAAAAGTCAAATTCAAGAGCAAGGCTTTGAAGCCTTCCAGTGAGGATTCAGAGCAGAAAAAGTTGAAGATGAGTCTGCTCAAACCTAACAAGGCAGCCATCAACAGAAAGCAAGGTGGCAAACTGAACAGTTCAGTACTGCACATGAATTTAAATGGTCGGCTGGAGTATCCCAATTTGAAAGCACTTGAAGAAACTGCCTCGCCTTTGTCATACTTAAAAGTGAAAGCCTCACATGTGACAAAGCAACCTTATTTTAATGTATTGCCATACCCAAAGGACAAATCCATTCCAGTTCAAAAGCAAATCCTGCCATTAAATTGTGATTTGCAGCAAGCAAAAAACCTAATAAGTCTGCAGAAATTCCTGGAAACTCAAAAGCTTCAACTCAAAATTCAGCCATTGGCGTCCAATGGAAACAAAGTAATAAATATCAGACCAAAACCATGTTTGAGTGAAGAAGGTAAAGTCGTGCATCCGAGTCAGCAGTCGGGAAGCCAGCAGAACGAGAAGCAGAGCTCCAACGAGCCTCTCAAGGACAATACTCAGGAAGATGCTCCTGCCAGCAAACCCTTTCAGGACAGTCTCAACGCGAAAGATGTCTTATTGGCTGAGGGAAAGATTAACTGCCTCAAGTTGCTCAAATCGGCAAGTTGTGAAGGTTGTGTGGACCCGGAAAAAGAATCAGGGGTGGAGTGCCAGGACAAACTGAACGGGATATTCATCAAGAACAATCCCGAGTACTTCAGCCCGAAGGTGAAGGATGGGAAAGCGGATGAACATCCCCTGGGTTCGAGTGAAAATCCCATTCAGCTGGTGCAGACTGGGCACACATTTCACAGGTGAGCCCCTTTCGCCCCTTTCACCCCTTTCACCCCTTCTCGCCCACAGCTATGTTATTGGTTCACTTGTCAGCCTTTGAAAGGTTTTGGAGGTCGGTTCGCCTTTCATTTCAAATAAATAAATTCATTTACGCACATCAGGGGTGAGCAAATCGTAGACTCGACCCGTCAAATGTTTCTAAATATAATTTATTTTACTGAATTATATTATTGTAAAACCAATTATAATCATCTCTTCTCTCTTCTCCTTTTCTTTTTTTCTCTTATTCATATTTTCTTTTTTCATTTATTCTCTTTTTGTTCTCACTTTTTATCGAAAAAACAATCTCCAAATTTCTCATTAAAAATTTCCACTCAATTCGTTTTTCTTTTTTTTCCTGTTATCCTTATTTTCTTCTTTTTTCTTTTATTATCATTCGCTTTCTCGTTTTTCTCTTTTTCTCTTCTTATTTTCTTAATTTTTTAATGTTAACTTTTCCATTTTTTTATTATTTGTTTTAATTTAACAAATGATATCCTAACTTTTTAAATATTTTATATCTTTATATTTTAATTTTATTACAAATAAAGTTTTGTGAATTATTAATAAGTGCGAACCGCTGTTTAAAAAGATTGCTTTCCCCCCCCCCCCCCCCCCCCTATACAGTATAAATATTGACTTCGTCCGTCTCAATTATAGTCTACAGTAAATTAAGAGTGGATTTTGATGAAATGAATTTTGTATTAATCGCAGCCGTCAGCCACTGTCGGAGGCCCAACTCAGGCAAATCGCGTCCATTCTCCAAAAGCAGAAGTTTGATTCTCCAAACGTTAAGAAAAACTCAATATTCGACCCGAAGACGAACACAAGGATCGTCTACCGAGTCGTCTACCCCGAAGACGTCGAGTTGAAAGACACCGATAAGAGTTTGACTGACAGCATTACTAAAAGTGAGTCCCTTCTCGCCATTTTGGGGGCGGCCGAATGGGTCAGAGTGAAAATCCGTTTGCGTTTCAGAAAAGCGCGGAAGGCACAAAGCCAAGGCCACGGGGCTAGAGGATGAAAACCAGAAGAAACCCCTACCGTTGCCCAGGGGGCCTGGAAGACCCAAGAAAACCCCGGCGGCCCCGCTGGATGAGGACGCCATCGAAGAGGAATTCGAGGAAACGACGCCAAAGGTACACTCGAGTCGAGTCACAATTTACTTCGACCCTTCCGCCATGTTTCTTCTTGATTGAAGCGGATTTTGTTCCAATATTGCACTTCTAAGCCTTTTCTATAAAATGGAATATTTGGAAAATATTCCAAATTTTCTTTTTCTTTTTCTTTTTCTGAATCAGTAAAGTAAAAATGTCTAACAATTATCTGTAGATATCTTTAAAAAGTATAAATATGCAAAATGATTGGACAATAAAGACTTTTACATGTGAACATTTATGTAAATATTTAAACAAATTAGAAAATTCGTTAAAAATTAATTTAAAATCTGTGTCCAGTCTGAGTTTATTATACAGTATAAAAGGCCTTTATCGCGTGGGGGCCATTTTGACCCCTGGCGGCGCTTTTAGGCAGGAGTTTTTTGATGAGCTCTTATTTGCAACGTACCATGGCATGTAAAGCTTTTCAGAGTTAAAAAAACAGTTGAAAAAACATTAACTAAAATTTTGTTTAACAAACCGTTTGAGACGAATTTATTTATTTATGAGTTTTTCCAGAAAAAAATCCCTCGGACGCGTTCTGGAAGACTGTCGAGGCCTCCGAGATACATGGTCAAAGACTACAAGAGACTTCGTAATTCGGACATTTCCGACAAAACGTCCAATTCGAATTATGATTCCGACGATGTTTACATGGATTATCAAAACGAGGGGAAAGTTCCTTTGGAAAGAGCCGAGAAAATTCCTGATTTAGAATTAGAAACGAATTTACTGCCAGGTAGGCCGGGAAAACTGCCCCCACTGCCAGTGAAATGTCTTCTTGTGACGGAGAGTGAACTGTGTTTCAGGTTTGAGACCGCAGCAGAGAACCAAGAGGAATTTCAAGCCCGAGTACAGATGCCCGACGTGTCAGAAGATCTATTTGGGCCACACCCGAATGATGTGGCACCTGAACAAATTCCCCGACCACTGCAACGTGGAAAAGTACAAGGAAAACTACTACAGGAAGAGGACGGAGACGAAGGCAAGGCGCGCCGCCAGGAGACTGAACCTGTGCGACGTGACGAACAAAGTGAAGCAGGTCGGGGCTCGTTGGGGCGGAGGGGTGGGCGGATGGCGACGGGTGCTCAAGCTCTGCTGTTGGCTGCAGGTGCTCAATTCCATGTCGAAGGAAGAGCTGACGTCGCTGTGCGGGCCGATGCTGGCGGAGGCGCTCACGATCTGGGACTTCCTGCTGCTGCGGGTGAACCTGGTGAAGGGCAGTCGGAAGGACGAGGTGGACGCTCTGCTCCACGAGCTGGTTATTCTGTTGGAGAAGTTAACTAAAATAGCTGAGGACATTTTTCTGCCGGTTTTCACGAAGGAGGCGGAAAAGGAAGAAGACTGCGTAGAGGTAAAATCGCTCCCGATTTGTATTTTTTTGTTCCCGCTTCTGTAATAACTTTTTCTAAGCTAAAAAGCGGAAAAATAATAAAATTTTTATTTAATTATTCTCCATTTCCAGATCGACAGAATGGAAGTGGCGATAGCGCTGGGACTTCCCGTCGGTTTCTACAAAGTGAACAATGACAATCTGAGCCTGCTGAGGCTGCCTCTGAAGGCTTGCCCCCAGGGACCGAAGGAAGCCGAGGAAAAGGAGAAGGAAGAGAGCCTCAAAGCCGAGGAGGGCGGTCTGTTCCCCGAGAAGCCCCAAGACGCGGAGGAGAGCAAGTTGTTCGACGAGAAATCGGATCCCTGGGCCGAAGAAGAAAAAGACTGCAAAAAGATGGAGGAGGACTCCTTCTGGCTGGAGAGCAAAGTGGAGGACGGGGACAGTTGGCAGCACCCGGAGAATTCCTCCATGAAAACGCTCTCGACGAAGTTCGAGCCGAACCTCTCCACGAAGATTCTCGAGTCCTCCAACGACAGCATCGACGACGGCAAGTACGAAGAACCCGTGCAGCTCATCGACCTCGACTCGAACTCGAAAGACGTCGATCAGAGCAACTCCTCGGGGAACACGGAAGGCTCTCCCGCCCACTCGAAGACCCCCGAGGCGAAGGCCCGGGAGGAGCGCGCCCGCTCCGAGGGGAAGAACCCCGCCGGCTTGTGGAGCGAGAACTCCAGCGACAAGGGCGAGCTCTGGCCCGAGGAACCCCCTCAGAAGCCCCGCCCTCACCTCTGGAACGACAACTCCAACCTCACCCCCAGCGAGAAGGTCGACGAAACCAACTCCCAGTTCCTGGACAGCCTGCTCTCGGTGCCCCTGCCCAACGGAACCTCAGCCTTCCTCTCGGAAAACATGGCCCTGATAAACGGCAAGGATGAGGGCAAGCCGGGCAGCGAGGCCAAGGAGGGCGGCAATTTCATCCGAGGGTGGCCGAAAGAGGAGGCCATGCTGTCCGAGCGGATGCCCGGGGTGAGGACGACCGCCCGACTCACCTCCACCCCCGAGACGAACGGGGGCAGCATTTCGTTCGCCCTCCCCAACCGCAGGAACTCCATCTCCGACTTCACCAACATAAACCTCGGCGCGGGCAACCTCGACATCGTCCTCCCGCCCGCGAAGAGCCTCATCAAGGACTGCATGAAGGACGAGGAGATGAAGGCGAACGTGGGCGCCTCCTTCCTGGGGCCCAAGCCGGAGCTCAACGTCAACTCGGAGGAGCTGATGAAGATGGCGCTGGAGAGCCTCACCTCCCAGCACGACGTGATGAACGTGCCGCCGTCCAGCTGGGACCAGAGCCAGAACATATTCACCTCGAGCGAGGCGGACGGGCTCGACTTCAACCTGCCGCTGCCGGAGCACCTGCACAACTTCTCCTCGTGCGCGGGGAATTTCCCCAACGGGGAGTCGCCCGCGTTTCTCTCGACGTCGGGCAACATCTTCGGGGCGACGTCCACCCTCTCGAACTCGATCAAGTTCGACCAGTTCGAGGGGAACCCGAAGTCGAAGTCCCTGGACGACGTGATGGAGTTCCTGGAGACGAAGGAGTACGGGGTGGCGAACGGGTACGAGGGGTGCAACGCGGGGGGGAACTTCTTCCCGTCGGAGGGGGGCGGTAGGGAGGAGTTCGGGGTGGGCGAGGGCGAGGGTGGGGGCGAGGGGAAGAAGAAGGGGAAGATCCGGGGGAAGAAGGGGTCGGGGGGTAAGGGGCTGCGGGGGTGCAAGGGGGGTAAGAAGTCGCGCGGGGGGAAGAAGGGCGGGGTGGAGTACCCGAAGTCGAACACGATCGAAAGTATTATAAACGAGGCTTTGTTCGAGAGTTGCGCGGCGCCGTCGAAGTCTCTGGAAATGGAAGATTCTAGTCGGAACGGTAGCTCAGCTATCGGAAACAGGACTGAAAACTATTCTTTGCCGATGATATCGGAGTCGTTGGACGAGGTGGAGAATCTGGACTTCTTGAATCAGGATTAAGTTAATTTAAGCCAGTGAACGGGTGGTTGACTTTTGTAGTTTTATATCGTTAAGGTTTCCCGAAAGGAATTTTGGATGTTTTTTACCTTTTACCTTTTAGCATTTTAAACCATAGGAACAAATAATCGAAAAACAACCTGCGGATTTGCATTCGAAAAACTACATTTAAAAATATACTCTTTGAGAGGACGGCGTTTTTTTCAATTATAAACCTCAATCTTCGTTCTGAACGACTGCATCAGAATATAATTGACGTCTTTTATGCCCTCTATCAATTTTTCTGACGTTTGAGACTTACATTTCGGAAACGGTGAGAAATATCTCGAAAAAGAAATATGCTAGAGGAAACTAAGATAAGGAGAATAGTATGAAAGTGCTACGAACACGAGGAAAAGGGTCGCGACTCCAAATTTGTATAAGAAATTACCCTTCTTTTCAACTTGAAAATTATTGGATGGGCAATTTACACGCATTTCGAGGATAAAAATTGTCTATAAAGAAAGATTTGCCTCGATCCCCACCATTTTGTATTCCGTTCTAAAAAACTTACTTTTTAGATCAATTTCACGGGTAACTGCGGAAACTCATACATAAGAAGCTTTGAATAAATCTCGGGAATAAAGATTTTTCCAAGCCGATAAAAAATTCAATGAAAAGGATTTCAAAAAAGTGAAATAAAAACTATTTTTTAGAAAAAAAATTTATTCTACGTAAAAGTTTATTTTAGTAAAAAAACCATAAAAAACTGATCACAGATTGCAATAACAAGAAAATGTAAAAAATTGAAAATACGTCTCTGATTTCAATAGATCGAACCGAACACAGCTCTTTTTTCTTAAATAAATTAATCGAAAATGATTTCTCAGGCTCCTTTCGATTTGTCCTAGACTTAAAAATATTTTCGTAACGATAAGGCACCTGTTAAAGGTTGTAAACAGTTGGCCGCCGCACTTGAATTGAGTCGGACGACGGACGACTGAACCAGACTCAATAAAAACTGGTCAATCATCGATTGCACGATAAGCACCGCTGCCTGCGAACGACACAAAACCGATTCCCGCACTCGAAGGCAGTGCGAAACCCTTTCCGTTCCGTTTCGCCCTCATTTCCGGTTTGGGAGTGATCACCGGAAGTGCCGCGTTCGCGCGAAATCTCCATTTAAATTATTTTTGCCGAAAATGAATGCATTTGATGCCTCTGATCTTCTTTTTCTTTTTTGCTTACAGCAAATTGAAACAATTGATACAAAAAACTGTTCTCCCCGCGTATCAACCCCTTGGGATCGATTCCAGGCATTTATCCTTTTCTTATTTTAAAAGGGGTTCCAATGGGAAGAAAATGGTAAGAAACCAAAGCACGCAAATTCATAGGCCCACTCGATGTTCGCATTAACAGTCTCCACCCTTTCCTTCGCGGGGCGGAAACCACCCCTCCGTCGTCCGAGCATGGCGCCAAATGGCCATAATCATCCCAAAGTTTCTCACTGAGATTGCGCCGCCAGCGAATACATTTTCGTGGCGGTTTCTCGTCGACATCCGCGCGATAATCACTAAAAAACTAAACTGGAAGCTCGTTAAAATGCCCATTAAAAATCCTAAGAACTGCCCCTCTATGTACAAAAGCAACCATCTTTCAAAAATATAAATCTTCACATCACTCTCTCTTTCATACATGTCTACTTAATCTAAAATCAGTCGCCATTTTCTTCTCTCGTTTTCTTCTCATTAAATTAAACGTAGTTCTCGACGGTCCTCACGGCGGCGACGTCGCACCGCCTCCAGTTCTCGCTCTCCAGCCCGCAGCTCCCCACCACCACCTCGTTCGCCTCGCAGAACTCCTCCCCCGACGAGTAGCCCTCCTCCACCAGCCGACTCACCCTCTGGTTGATCTCTATCTTGCTGTTGCTCGTCTCCGTCACTTCCGGCGGCCCCGCCGCCCGGTGGCAGTGCGACTTGCTGGTGGCGGTCGTGGTCGTCATGGTGGACGTCCTCGCGATGAATGAGATCTCCATGATGTTCTGGTTCTGTCGAGAGAGAGGAGGGGCGTGAGCGGGGCGGGGGGGCGACGGGGGGCCGGGGCGGCTACGAACCTTGTCCTCGTCGGTGTCGGCGAGGGGGTTGTTGGTTATGTTCATTTTCGAGGTGAGGTAGCCGTTCGCCCGGGGAACGTGCCCGTTCGCTCGGTTTATGTGTCCGTTCACGTTCATCGGCTCCAGCTGAATGTGGCCGGATTTGTCGGGGCTGCCTCCGTCTGAAATTGTTGTAACTCAAATTGCTGATTCTCAATTAAACTCCAGCTAATAATAATAAATGCTCACCCTGAGAGTCCGTGGTGGTGTGTCTGTGCTTGTTGCAGAAGAAGATGCCCAGGCAGAGCATGAGGAGCAGGGCCAGGCCCCCCAGGACGGCGCCAAGCGTCACGTACAGCTGATTGCTGCTCTTCGACTTCTCGTTGCTTTCGCTCTCGGCGTTCGTCGTCGTGGGCTCCTCCGTCGGGGGACTCGCCGTGGGGCCTCCTGGAAGAGTGTCCGCTCGTTCAGTCACCGTCCGCGCCTCCCCTTCCGCCTCCCCCTTCTCCCCCAACTCACTCTCCGTCTTCTGCGTGAGGATCTCGCTGAACTCGCTCGCCGCGTTCACCGTGAAGCTCTGCAGTTTTATGTCGTAGGCCGTGTCGTCGTTGAGATGCGTGATCACGTACGACCTCGTCCACTCCCCCTCGATCGTCGCCTTTATGTAGTCCCCGGCACTCGACGTCGATCGGTAGTACACGTAGAAACCCTCGATCGGGATTTTGCTGTTGTTCCGGTACTGCAAAGCGGGAATGGGTGAGCCTTGGAATCTTGTGTTGGCAACACTGCACCACTCACCTCCCAGACGATCCTTATGGACTGAGGACCCGCAGCACTCGTGTGGATGAGTCTCGGCGCCGCGGGCGTCTGCTTCGCGGCACCCGCGTGGAGGTGGAACCTCGCCGAATTCGGGCTCAACTTGTTGTCCATGTTGGAGTAGACGGCGGCGATGCGGAACCTGTAGTACCTGTCGGGCGTCAGGTTGGTCACTTCGTAGCTGCCGACGTGCGGAGGGATGTCCTCGTTGTTGGTCATCCACCGGGAGCCCTTCCCCTTGCTCAGCTCCCTGTGCTGCACCTTGAAGAACAGGATGGGGAGCCCTTTGTTGGGGGTCACGTGCCACCTGACCATGACCGAGCGGTCGGTCAGCCGGGTCACGTTGGGCCGCGTCGGGGGGATCATCTCCCCCTTGGCGTTGCTCGGCTTCTTCCGCTTGTGGCCCTCGGGGTGCCTCGACGCCGTGCGGGTGTCGTGCCCGTGGAGGCGGGAGTTGTGGGGGAGGCCGCGAGGGGGGTCTTTCACGGTCACCTGGCGGGGCTCCACGTGCAGGGTGGAGGACCCGAACGAGGAGCCCAGCATGTTCTCCGCCATGCACTGGTACATCCCCGCGTGACGTTTCTCCACCTCCCAGATGTATATTGTACTCCCGTTGAGGACGATGTGAGAATCGTTTCTGACCGATTCCCCGTTGAGGAGCCAGGTGATTCTGGGGGGCGGTTTGCCCCTGACGAGGCATTCCAGCCGGGCCTTCCCGCCCTCCTTCACCAACAGGTTGGAGGGCCCCTTCTCGACGAGTGCAGTCTCTGGAAAGACGAACCCGTTAGCCCGGGGGAGGGGTGAGGCCGTGGCAGCGTGAGGTGAGCCCACCTTGCAGAACGAGGTGGAACTCCTGGACAAGACTAGGGGCGACTCCGTTGTCGATCTCGCAGATGTAGGTCCCCTCGTCGGATGGAGCGACGTCAGTGAGCAGCAGACCCGCGGCCGTTACAGTAAACCTATCTTTCGGTAGGGAGGCGTTCCTCCGACGCCACGTGTGAGTGGGAACGGGCTCGCCGTAGCCGAGGCATTCCAAGGTGATGTTCGCCCCCGTCTGAACGTGGTAGCGGGTCTGCGGGGGGTAGGAGAACTGGGGAGACTTCCGGTCCGTCTTCTTCCGGACGATGAGGGAGTCGAAGCTGTTGACGAATATGGCATCTTCTCGGACGTAGGCGTTCGTCACCGAACACGAATACACTCCGCTGTCGTTGGCCGTCACGTTGGTGAGCAGCAGCGTTCCCGATTTGAGTATTTGAGAAACTGAAAGTGTCATCGGTAAGAGAGCGTTCCCTCGGCGATCCAACCCTCGGCTACCCACCTTGCACCGTTTCGTTGTTTTTATAATACTGAATCACAGCAACGGGTTTACTGTACGGAGCTCGGCACTGTATGCCCACGCTGTTCCCCTCGGAAACCTCGATGGACCTGTACGACATCGCGGGAAGGGGCCCCAGCTCCGCCAGGCTGAGCCGGGCCGGATTGGAGGCGATGGCGCTCGCCCCGTACCAGGCAATGCACTGATAATCTCCAGTCTGAGATTCATTGTTCATCTGCGAGCAAACAAAGCCTCATGAGCTGATGGTTGCCCACCTTCGCCCGGACGAGAAACTGTGAGAAGAGTCGGGGATCCAGCCGGCACTGCGTGGGAGCATGGCGCCTGACGCCCGACGTCACGATCCTCTCCCATTCAAGTGAGTTTATTAAATCCGGACCATTACCTTAAATATCAACTGACTTCTTGCCGTGTTGTTGTACAGGTAGGGAAGAAGTCTTCCGTTGTGCTTCCACCGGACGTGGTCAGCTCGAATGTCGAGGGAGCAGTCGAATTCGACTTCGTCTCCGAGGGGGGCGACGATGGGCTCGGGATTGTTGATGAATTTGGGTCCGCCATCTGCAAAGAGACAGTCCCGAGTAGCGGAGTCTTCTTTCGGGGTTCGAAAGAAGTATCGAGCACTACCTGCATCGAGAGTGGCTAGCAAGGAACCGACAACGAGTAGCGTGAGAAATGGTTTATCCCCCATGATGACATTCTAACCGTGCGGAAAGGTGAACCATACCTGCAATGGAAAGTTAACGCACAATTAACCGTCTGACGGTTTCCAAATAAAATGAGACTCGAGCAGCGGAGGCTTACATTTGTTACGAAGACTGATGAGCGGATTCTGAGAAGCTATCGCTGACCGGCGTCATCCCTCGAATGGTGGCACCACTGCGGCTTCATAGTCCTGCTCGGGTGGCAGCCATGGAATCTCTCCGCGGGCTGGAAGAGAAGGAAGGCTCGTAAAGCCAAGAGAAAGATGAGCACCACCGAATGGGTGCAACGATGTTGAACAATGCCACCGAGAATGTCAGTTTTGTAATAATGGAAACTGCCAAGTCACTTATTAATTTATAATGGTATTGCTCCGTGGAATAACAGCCTTATCTCGTTATCCCCCGACATTCTCTCCGTTTGCGGACGGTTCGGAGGAAATAGTAAAGGTCAGAATTCTGGCCGAGCAGAATGTGGCCCTCGATGAGCACTGGTAGCCGTTGAGACCATTAGAATGAATAATGCACGGGACAGCGTTTCATAACACGTTGGACGGACTGGCCGATTTATAAATAATCCCCGGTCTTTTTCTTCTTCTCGGTTGACAGAGTGGCTGTGGTATTTCTTCCGAGCAAAACAAGAAACATATTTTAAGGGCTTGGCAAGTTTTGTTCCAGCTAAGTAATAATATAATATAATGGTAAACCTTTAATCCGGTCGCCTGCATCGAAGGCAAGGCATTTCTTTGCTTCCAACATTTTCTTCCTTTTTTTACACTCAGATTTCGTTCATGACAAGCTTCTACTCCGTTCTCGACAAAACTAATAATATAATGATAAACCTTCATTGCCACCAGGCCTAATAAAAATAGTTTACAATTTTTACACTTTTTTACACTTAGACGTGAACTAACTACAATTCATGACAAAGATTCTAATTTTTATTTCAGCAAAATAATAACTGCATAGTTTTTTCTTTTCCTAATCTTAATAATCTGGCACTAAGAAAAAGGACAAAAGAATTAAAATCCTAGGAGAAGCAGAAGTTGAAGATAGAAACACTTAGAGAAGTAGCAGCACAGTGAAGGAATTTTACCCGAAAAGAAAAAATAGAAAAGTGTTGAATTATTGAATAATCCCAAGACGGCCTCCATCTTGCGATGGAATAAAAAAATAAAAATAAAATAAAATAATCTGTGTCGAAACTGCTTGCCCAGGCTGGCCCTTACAATTTACGATTCACGGTTTACCTTTAAGCAGTCCAAAAATAAGGTTTTTCCAAAGAGAACTTTTTAATTCGCATTCAGTAGTTCCCCGGTTATGAAATCCGTTAAAGAAACTTCAGCAGGGGCCGATTGGGGCCCCGAAAAAACCGGGCCGATAGAGCGTGCTTCGGTTGCTTCGTGTTTACAGATTTGGGTGCCAAATTCAAACCACTGCTAAAATATTGTATCAAAAATTAGAAACTTTTCTTGGACAACAATAAAAATGGCGAGTTTGTGGCGCATTTGATAAAAATTTTAATCAAGAAAATAAATTATATCTGTGATTTTCAATATCTCATAAGCAACAATAAATGAGGGCACATAAATAAACAAATAAGGAATAAGCCCAAAATGGCGTATCTTTTTTAATTTAATTATCAGGGCCAGTCAAAAATAACTTCCATTTCTGTTGTTTAGATTAACATTAGAAGTTTTTCTTTTCACTACGAGGCTTAAGTTAAACTTTTGTGAAACTCTGAAAAATATTCGTCGCAACAGAAACATTGAATACTTTGCATGAAAATAATTAAATAAACAGAATGAATTAAAGAAAAAAAAAGCAATCTTGACCTGAAAAAAATTTATATAATTTTTTACGGAGTTTTAATGACTTACAAAGCTTCAGACTTCTTTAGAGTGTATATTATTATATGCAGGAGTAAATATTAATATAAAAACTCCGAGCCCGACGAATGTGGTTTTCCTCTCGATTCAAACTTTAATTTCTCCCCCCAACAATAAGAAAACAAACGGAAAAAATCCGACCTGGAAGTACCGCTCCACTAAAAAAAAAAGAAAAAATAAAAAAAAATGAAGCAAACACCCAAACTCGGTACTCGAAATTGGAATGTTGAAACCACAAAGCACTTCAATTTCTCGAATCCTTTTTAAAACGCGCATTTAAGCGCGAGGTGCCGATGTGAGAAACGAACCTATTTGCGCCCACTCCGCCCGCCGGGGCCCCGTCGCGGGCCCAGGTGGCCCCCCCGCCCCCGGGGGCGGCTGACGACCCGACGTTCGTCCCCGGGAAGCCCCTCGTTCGGCGTCCCCCCATAAATCACCTGTGCAAGCCCGGGAAAAGGCAGGGAGGAACGCGGACGCCGAAGGTGGATACGCAAATGGATTGTCACAATGAAAAGAGAGAGAGAGAGAGAGAGAGAGAAAGAGAGAGGGAGAGGAACAAAGAGATTCAGGTATACGAGTCTGGGCAGAGCGCTTTAAGGCATTCCTTCAAGATTATAATCACATTTAAATTAAGGGTAAATTCAACACATTTGAGAACACCTTAAAAACCTGATTCAATTCGTTTAAAATTATACATATATATATTTTCCTTTTATTGGAGTGACCGTTAAATTGTTATCGAACGCTATATTTGGGCCGCCGCTTTTTCAACGATAAAATTGGTTATTCACAAATACTTTGTGATGTGACTGGAATTTTTTTATGGGCTTTTCTAGCGATAAGCGAAAACCACATAAATTCATAGAGTGGGAGCCTTAGAAAAGCCCTTCGCCGACCCGACTTCTTCACCCCTTCCCTTCTCGCCCGACCTCACATTTCAGGTTCTGCAGCTTCTCCAAGCGCTCCTTATTAATCGTAAATAAGCTGTCTTCTCACGGTTGTCCGGCGCTGCCTCCCCTCGCCCGGCCGCCCTGGGGGCGAAAGGGAGCACAACATGGCACCCAGGCACAACAGGTGCCACGAGCACATCGTTCGGCATTAAACCGGTCGTTTGTCCGAGCCTTCATGATAATCATGGCGATAGCGCTAATGTTTCTAAATCCACATCATTTTTCCATGTATTTTCTCAAGGCTGGAATTTTATAATAAATTACAGTGATCACGTGTGTGTTTCCCTGGTCGAGCGAGGAATGCGGAGGAATGGAGTCGAAAGCCCTCGTTAGTCTTCGGGGGGCACCACGGCGAGCAAAAAAGAGAAAAAAGCCACTCTGGCCGTGTTGGGATTTAAGCGCGAAATTTGGCACGGTTCAATGGTCATTCACGCGGAGGTGCGACGTTTTTCAATTTTACGCCGATAATTTTCCCTTCCATTAGCCTCAAAATTGATTTTTGTAGTTTGGTCACGGCACCTAATTTCGAAATTTGCCACCGCGGCCACTTAATGGCGGGAGAGGTTTCTCGCTTTGTTACGTTACGTAAGAGACGCACGAGAGAAGACTGCCCGGGCGACCGGCAACAACGCATTGTTTTTAAATAAAAATCCAGATCCGAGAGCATTCACATTGAGAAGGTGCTCCGAGGGATTTATTATATCCCAGCTAAGTTTTATTATGTGGCTTGCCTCTCGACGCCTCTCTTAATTTGCTTTTAATATTAACGTTTTCTCAGACTCTCCATCGCTTTACGATGTCCAATGTTAATTTCCGATAATTACATGGGAAGTGCACCTGAGCAGGTGTCAGAATGCCAACTGCCGGGAGGGGACGACTGCGACCAAAGCTACAGTAATTAAAAGCGGGAAGGAGCTCCGTGTAATACAGTAACCACATCCACGCCTTTCGTTCCCACTGGTGATCACCCGAAAACCCTGTTATTATGACGCCTCGGATTTTCTCAGCATTTGCCTTCTCACGAGAGGGAACCAAATTCATCTCCGACGAGTTTTCACACGAAGAGGTGCCATCTTTGGCGTGAAATTTGTTGCGAGTAGCAAATAAGGAAAGCCCGAAGGAGAGCGACCATCGTTATTACCTCCGATTAAAGACTCGGAAATCGTGGCAATAACCCCAAAATAATTGCCGTTTCGTATCTCCTCTTCGAGCACAGACTAAAAAATTCTACGAAGACCCACAGTAACTCATACATTTAACTCCCCCGCGACCAAAGACTCAAATGCCAAACACCCTTTCGAGCACAGACTCACAAATGGTGGAAAGAACCCATAATAACCGTAAAATAAGAAGCGGAATATCGTGGGAATAACCAGTGGCCGACCTGAAAGGGTTCAACAAAGTAGTGCACAAGAAGGTAGGAGATGTAATAAATCATGATAAGCATCAATCAAAGAGTGGTCGGGGTTGACCATTAGTCCCAATCATAAAATGCGTACCCCTTGAGTGCCGAGGCCTCGCTATCGTCAGCAGAATTTGTTCTGTTGGCTAATTTGGCCAGTCAACGTTGCCTCAGCTGGAGGCTAAGAAACCGCGTCGGGGCATGAAGTGAATGCGGAACCTGTCGTCATACAGTTATACAGTATCAGGTTGCAATCAAACATGGAGAAGTAATGGGTGTCACTTGTGACTCTTTCGCGTGGATGTGGCCGCTTTTGGTCTTCTGTTGGCCCATTGTGAATCGAATGAGGAATGAGTTGAGGAAAACTGAGCCTAAGTTTTGGCTGACTTCAAATAGAAATCTGATAGAGACCAAAGTTTTTTTGAAGTTCACCTTTTCACAAATTCCAAACACTTTATTATGCACATGCCAAAATTCATCAATTTACCAGGACTTTATGAGAAAATTTCAGGTGGATTGGGATGAACACAAATGGCTCCTTTGGAACAACAAAGGCCAGTTTGGCTCTCACATGAAAATAATCATTTCAGAATGATTTTTTACAAAATGGGGGATGGAATGCATAAATACAAAGTGATCATAAAAAGTTCTCCACTGTTTCACCACAATCAATTTAAAAATAAATTTTACATTTTAACAAAAACGGTCAGAATCCGATGAAAGTTAAAATATGAACCACTTTAAGAGAAGAAATTTCAGAAAAAACCGGAAAAGATAAAAAAATTGGCAACAATCCACAGTAAATTATTCATACCTTCATATGCAATGAATCTTGAGGTGTCATATTTTAGATAAATTGCATCAATCTTGAAATATGACAAAAATTTCACACTATTTTAAATCCCGACATCAATTTAAAAGGTTAATCCCATTTAATTTAAGAAAAAAATTATGAATGGGACAAAAACGTTTCGCGTAAAATAACCTTAAGGCAAAGTAGAAACAAATTCGGTTTTTTTAAATAAATAAAAAGTCCGGATTACGACTCGGTGGCTTAAAAAAAAACTGAAAAAGCACATCTCAGGCACAGAAATAACCATAACGACATGCACCGACTGATGTATGCCCTTGAAGAATAACAAAAATGCACATGCAGGCAGCACACTATGTCAAAGACCTTAAGAAGAAAAGGCATTCGGGCCCACTTACCCGAATAAAAAGAGTATTTCGCCGAGCGAAAGGCCTCCACACTCACAGCTCAAGCCGCAATCGCAATCAGAACCCGATCCGCCGCCACTTTCATTAACAACTACAACCAAAACAAATATAAACCCAAATAAACAAACAAAAAATTACACATCTCAACTTGCGGACGCCATTTTTCATATGAATCCGTGTCTGAGTCTGCGCACTCGCGCGCTCGCATCGAATCCGCGTCTGCGCCCTCCGATTTCCAACGAGTTTTTACACTTTTTCTTTTTCTTCTTTCTTTTACAGGTTTTCTTGTTCTCTCCTTAATAAAATGTCTGTCCGCGAGGATTTTTCATTTCCTGGGGAACGATTGATTCCATCGTCGGCCCACCAGCCGGGCTTCAATTCCAGATTTTCACATGGGAAAACCGTTAAGTCCTCCATTTTAAAACAGACTTTTTTCGCTTTATCTTTACAAACCTGAGAAAATAATTTTGAAAATTAATATGCAATATTAAATCTGTAGTATTAATTACAGTATTAAGATATATATAAAGAGCAACTTCCGCTTTTTTATTAAATATTTTTCCTTTACTTATTACTGACAGTTGATTAATTCGTTGTATAAAAATTCTAGTATTTTTATATTTATTTTTCATACGTTTAATTGCTAATATTAATTTATTACATTATGTATTATATTATTATTATATATTTATTATTATATACTTATTAATATATTTATTATATTATGTCCTCTGAGGAAACAGAATGGAAATATACTTTATTTCATTTATTAGTCGATTGCCAAGTTTCATCTTTCTGCTTTGATCCAATATCGCCTTGAGTTGTTGCCTTGTTTAAAAGTCGCAAAGGATTTTCCAACAAGTCGAACGCTGGAAATGAATCGTCACGTTGTCGGCAGAGTTTCTCAAACTTTTAGGCAACAAGTCGAGCGCGGGAAATAAGTCGTCCTGGATGACTCATTCACAGTCTCTCTATAACGAAATTTTACCTGTATTATTTAGCATTATTTGTAATATTCGGAAAAGAACCATCGAATGCGTAGCACAGTCAATTCTGGAGTCTTTTTTTGAGTTAATTACGTAAAGGAATTGTTTTGAATAAAAATGTTGATGTTTGGGCTAAATGGGTTAATAAAGTGACAGAAAAAAGGAAATGAATGTTTAAAAACTTTCCGTAATGCCTAAAAATAATATCAAATATCATATTTTAATAAATAGAAACGTTTTAAAAAATCAAAGTGAAATTATTTAATTTATATAAATACAACTCTGAGTGATATATATATTGCTCATTATTTCCGTATAATTATTGATATAAAAATTGTCATAAAAATACTTGTCATGCAAAAAAATTGCCTAAAAAGGCACTTCAAACTACAAATATCAATACAGTGGAATTTCTCGTTAAAATTAAAATACACATTATTTTTTCTTAACGATCTTTTTCCTTTAAAATCTTGAAATTCCAAGCTGCACATGCTTTGATTAGACCAGGGGTCGCCAATTTGTCATTTTTTGAGTGGACCGCCAAAAAATATTCAAAAACAATAAATGAATAAAATGAAAAATTATTTTCATTGATATTTTATACATTCCGCATTTAAATAATTATATATCTGTGATTAGGATTTTCTTTAAAAAATTAATTTTTTCTTATATTTATTGCTAATAACATTTACACTCGTATAAGACTAAAAAATTTTTTTTTCACTATTTTAGCTGCATTTGAATGTGCGGCCCGTCCGGAAAAGTTTGCCGACCCCTGGATTAGACCGATCCGAAAATTAATTTCATTCAAAAGAAGAGTGAGTGAAAATCTTTTGTGCCAATTCAGATGGAAGAAACAAAAGGACAAATCTGTTCTCCTCTCGCGATATTCAGCAAAAGTAGACAGCATGCGCCAAAGCTTTCCATTCCGAGATTAATTAAATTTGGAAAGAGAATTAATAAAAAAGATTGGTCCTCGCCATTTGTCGCCACTCTTGAGAGGTGAGAGTGAAAGCCTTTGGTGGCGATCATAATG
This sequence comes from Brueelia nebulosa, assembly GCA_028293925.1. Taxonomy (NCBI): domain Eukaryota; kingdom Metazoa; phylum Arthropoda; class Insecta; order Psocodea; family Philopteridae; genus Brueelia; species Brueelia nebulosa. The sequence continues at coordinate 424,245 of JAQIBA010000014.1, read as the reverse complement.
AGAGAGTTGCACCTTCATTGAGGTTTTAGAGTTTTTCACACGAATAAATCATTACATGTCCCGACCGGTAATAATTCACGACGCAAACGATGTCAGAAACATAAAAAATGACTTATTAATATAAATATAATCGGTGGAAACCTCATATTTTAAAAAAGATGACCGAGATAATTTTTTATTCGGATGCCATTGTTTCAGAAAGAAAACGCCGAGTAAAAAACGAGCCCAGCAATAAACCGAGAGGCGACGTCTTTGTTGTTTTCCTGTCCTTTTATTAAAATGAATTCCTTCGGCTGAGCTTTAAGCTGGTGACGTTGATTGGCAATGGCCAGGGGCGACGTTAGCAGCCAAAGCCGTTCTAAGAAAAAGCCAAAATGTGATTGATATTAATTGCAGTTTTTCGATCGTGGCCAAATCCTGTCTGATTATTTAACAAAAATTACTCTGTTTTTTCGTGTGAAATAATCGATTCATTCATGAATTGAAAAGCGTGGATTATTTTTAGAGACTTTCGGCCCGTCTGGGGGTTTTCTTCCTGTTCTCTTAAAAAGACCAGTTGGACCGTTTAACTTTTTCAAAAAGAAACTTTGTTTTGCTTTGACAGGTGTTTTATTGTAGTTTTAGCGACAGATTCGCTCAAACAGTTCATTGACTTTCACATTTTCACGTACGAACCTCCGAATTTCAGACAATATACAAAGAAACATATTTGAGCTATGCGTTTAAAAGAAGCTGAGAATTATTGTTCTAGATTTCTTAAAATTAAAAAACTCTTGGAAGAATCAATCGTCAACGCCAATCTTTCTGTAGGTTTCCTTTATGACGTTCGCGCCGTTATTTGAGCAATCGAGTTCGATGCAGTGCAGTTTCGAGCCCCATTCGCAATGGGCGATGTCACTCTGCTTGTACACCTTCACCTGAATCCTCGTCGACAGCTCTCCTGACCCCTGCACCTGAAACAAAACTCCCTTTAGTAGCAAATACGCACAAATACGCACAAATCCGCACTCACTTTGCCTCGCCCTCACTTCGCCTACCTTCATCGTTATCGTGATGACCTGTCTGGTGCCCCTTTTGCTGGGAAGAAGGCCTTTCGTCGAGTAATAGGTCGAATAGGCGTTCGCCGTGGAATCCCTCGCTCTTTCTTTGGCCACGATTTCCTTCCCGTCTATCGTCAGGAACCTTTCAGAGAGAGAGAGAGAGAGAGAGAGTAACAACGACGATGAACAACAAATATAAATAAATTGATTTAGGAGCGAAAGCTAATGCAGAAAGGTGAGAAATTGTCGCCTGACAGCAGACGCCAGAGTCGGGGAAGATTCCATTCAGTGACGCGGGATTCGGGAACCGAATCCACCTCATATAAACAATGTAAAAGCAAACACTAACAAACGCAGTAAAAGTATTTTTAGGTTTGTTTTCTTTAATGTGCAATGATAGAAAAAGCCTTTGTTTTGATTGAAAAGTGAAATTTCGGAGGAAAAGTTTAAAGTGAAGGAAAAGACCATCGGGCGCCAAAGGGTGGTCTCTGTACTCACTCCAAGTCCCTCGGCGGCTTGAAACTCACGTCCATCCTGTAGGTGGTCTCCGACTGCAGCTTGACGGTCTTCAGCTGGGTGAACCTGGCATTTTTCTCCATTTTGCAGTACACGGGAGAGCCCTCAGGTGCCTTCCTCATCGATAAAGTTACTCTGAATGTCCCTCTCTGAGAATTTTGCATGGCACATTTTCACTCCCTTTCGACCACCTGCTTTTAGTGTTCTTCTTCGGAGTTTCCACCTTGACAACCAAATTCCATTTTATTAATTATTCACCCCTTCGCCACCCCCACTCGCTCCGGAAATCCCCGAACCGAACAGACACTAGAAAACACTATCGAAAACATTACTGAATTAGTGTCATAAAATAATTTCTAATTATTAAAGAAATTAAGGTAGGCTGTATTTTCATTTATTTTACTTCTTCTGTTGATTTTTCATCACTTTGGGGCTCCATTTCGCCCTCTTCTTCTTGTGGCATCCACTTCGACAGCATTCGACCAAATAATCGGCCTTCTTTATCTGAGATAATTCAATTCGGAAGTTCTTATTGATATTTAAATAATTATTATTATAATTAAATTATACTATTAAACATAAATTCATTTTACTCATTTACACTCATTTAAATTAAATTTATTTTATTCACTTAGAAAATGATTTAAGGCCAACTCTGGTCGATATTCATCGGGCGTTGATTTTCCAAACATGTCATTTCATTCCCGGAAATTTTTCTCAATTACGATGTAAATGAAAAGTTGAATAACGTCATCATAGTATCCTTGACCCAAAATCTCTCCCGTTGCGTGCCTCTAATTTCTTGTGGGCCACAGGTAACTTTCTCCGCCCCTGCCCTCGCCCCTCCCCTCGCCACCCCTTCCTGACACCCCCCCCCCCCTCCCCCCCGAACCTTCCACGGCGTTCCTCCGTCCTCCCCGGCCTTCGACAGCACCAAAACATTTTCCCTTTGCTCTTCCACTCAAATATTTATTATACTGTATTTTCCGTTTGCATCCGCCCTTTCTACTGGGAAATCTTTCGCTTCTCAATTGCTTTATTGGCGAAACTAAATGAATTATTCTTTTTTATTCCTCAGTTTCTGCACTTTAATTTCCCATTTTCTATAGTTAAATCTACTCGGGGTTATTTAAGTATTTTTTTGTTCGCAACTTTTACTTTTCCTTCTGTTTTGGGGCCTTTCTTTATGCTTTCTCTCGTATTTTATCTATTTTTTGCCTTTTTAATCGCAGTGTCTCCTCAGTTTTAAAGTTTTCTTTATATTTTTATGTTTAGTTTTTATTTTGTTAATTTCTCGGAGGACATTATTCTTCCATTAGAAAAAAAATCCCAGGAGGAATCGTTCAAAAGAAGATATGCAATTGTTAAAAAGATTTAATGATGTGACAGTTGGGTGTGAAGGGATTCAGAGAGAGATTGCAAATCACTGCATTGCAGTCAAAGTGAGGACAACTGTTTTTCCAGGAAAAGGGAAAAAGAAGAAGGGCAAGGGAGGAGAAGACAAATACATGTTCGGACAGAATCCCAATAAAATAACAGTAAAACTTTTCGAGAACTTTCAACTGCTATAAGTAGTCTGTATATTTCATAGTAATACCGTTCCAGAAGGTTAAGCAAATATATAATTATATATAAGAAAATATAAATATAAACTAATGTTTAAACCGGATTGAAGTTTGATATATGTGTAAATTAAAAGTTTGTGTGGTGATGTTTATGAGCGATTCCGCGCAGGGAGATAAAAGAATGAAAAAAATTTGGCCGAACATCGTGTCCGACATAAAATGGTTTTGAAACAAACTGGATCAACTCCAAAACATCCACGACTTATTTTTTATGATTTTCCAATGCAATACCAAAAGAAGGGGTGACTGCAACATTTCGACATGTGGCCACACCTGCTTCTCTGCACCACCGCCTTCTTATCAGTCGATTGTGCCCAAACAGAGGCCAAAGAGCCCTTAAATTATTATTTTCTCTCCTCTCGATTTGCCCAAAACTGCACTGAGTGCCAACTCATTTATTATATCTGAGCATTTTCACAAACAAATTATAAAGTAAGTAATTAAGGAAAAAAAGTGTCGCTCGAAATCGGTGTTACGTTTTTGCCAATTCTGAAAATCGAGCAACGCACCAGGATTTACATTATCCGTTTAATTAGCAAATGACTCATTAAATGGTTGTCGGCTCATGTCTTTTAGGGCGAACCTCCTCATTTGATGACCGCAAACTGAAAAACAACGCCTTAACCTCAATTTTGAATTTTCTTTCCCCGGATAAAATCTCCAAAAATCAGTTTCCCACCTTTAATTGAAAAGTTTACTTTTATTTTTAAATAAAATCGGGCGTGAAACCAAAAAATCCACGGATACATATACAGTGACCGGTTCTGCACGCCAATTGGAGAAAATCTGAATGAATGTGGTACGAAAGTTTAAAATGACTCAACTTCTGATGAATAAGTCCTTCATGGACATATTTAACGATTCGGGGCTGTTTCAAAGAGAAAAGGCGACTTAAATATTTTTAAAATTAAATGTCGACTTTGGTTTAAAGCGAATAACTACTCAAAGACATCTGAAAGGGTTGGAACCTTTCTTCGCATTCCTTTGTTGGTTTTTCACGAAACTATTAAATGGTTCAAAATTAATGTCTTAATTTATAAATGAGGTTAAGTTAAAACTGTTTGTATTTAATTATGAAAAAAAGATTTGAGAAAACGGGTGTGCAGGTGTTTTGCCATCCCAAAAACAAATCAAGCCCAAACAATTTCTTGGCAAAGTTCTAATTATTGCTAACTAGTTAGTTTTTGTCTATTTTAATGCTGCGTTCGTGGGCATTTCCTTCTCGTTTGGCCAACAACTTCCATCTCACATCCAAATGGACTGTTGCAACAAAAGACAACGACAATTAGAGAATTAATCCTTATTGATTTAAAAAGGCGTTATGGCAATGATTTCGTGCAACAGGTATAAGTTTCTGATCGATTTGTGCACAACATTAATGTCTTGTTTATTGCCCTAATTTTATGCAGGGCAGAGTGCGCATGCATTTCCTTAAATTGGAATTGTACAGTTCCTCTTTGCAGTCTGCCCAAATAAGCTATTGAGAGGAAAACAAAATGAAGACAAAGCGTATCATAATGTGGGGGAAATGTTTAAGAATTCCAATAACATGGCGTTAATGTCATAAAAGGCCTTCACCGACAGAAAGTCCACCAAATTGCAGAGGAAGTCCATTATACGAAGACCGAACACCCAGAAACACGTCAGGGCGCAGGCATTTCACTTTACTGTTACCCTCACGTTAAATTCTGCAGTCCTAAACCCTCCCCCTTCTTTAATGACCATTGATTTTCATTTTAGCGGCCACAACGAGGGAAAAAGGCTCACTCCTGCAATGAGCGAACGCACAAGGGACCAAACCAATTAAAATAAATCCTGGAATACTCACTGAATGTGCGTTGATCGGCTAATTTGCGCAGATTCTCTCCATCGCTGAACGTAACTGCACGAAGGTGAGCAGTGCCTAAAGGCTTACGTGTAAGCAAGAGACCATTCGGCGACTGTCACCATTCTCTTCGTCGCGCACGGACTCAATGCGGGGAATAATTCGAGCGGCCGCGAAAACGGGGAAAGAGAGAAAATAAAGAAAAACTTTTCGCCGTTAACAATACACCAATATAAACTAGTTATTGCTTGATTGCGAGAGAGAAGCACGCGCGCTCCCTTCTAATACTTTCTCGCCAATTACAACTAAGTATATTTAAAGCTCATGCTTTGCTTTTTCTCCCTAAAGAAATTTAATAAAAAATGGCCGCTTGGAAGGAGGCATCGCTAAAATGCTTCAATTCAAATTAAATTTTTGCTTTAAACTTATTGTTATGGGGTTTAAAGTCGGTTTATTTTCTACTGAAACCGTGCATTTATTCTGGAAGTTAATCCAGGGCTCAGGAACAATTTTTATTTTCAACTCGGTTATATTTTCATTAAGTTTTTATCACATCGCTCATAACAGTTGTATAATTTATAAGAAAGTTTCTTCCCGACACATTGACCTGCGGGTCACTCTCTGACCCTCCAAGGGTAATCAAATAACCCACGTGTGGGCTATTTCGTTAATTTTTTGATACTGATGTTGATTTTTTTTCTTTTGGAAAAGTAAATGTTGTAACGCAAAACAAGGAATCACGTGAAACTTTTTAGGCTTTTAAACGTAAAATCGCCGAGCAAAGTGTTAATTATAATGTCTTTTTTTATAATTTCCTCTTCGCTTTTTATAACACTCACTTCCTCAAACCAAAGATCCACTTGTAGACATTGAAAATCCACTCTAAAAATTTTATGTTTCGCCGCCATTTTTAATAATATATTTAAGTAATTATTTTTTCCTTATTTAAATAATTTTCCTTAACTTCCCAAAATATCTATTGTTTGTTAATATATAAATTCCTTAATAAAATTTACGGAAAATTTTGGATTAAAACATTTAGGCGAAATAATGTTGAATTTCATTATTTCTTTTCCCTTTAACGGTTTTGTTGCGGCCGAAATGGTTAAATCTGCGATTTTAACTTTTGCAAAAAAAGGTTGATGTGTGGCTTAGTACAGAGCTTTTGGAGAGGCATTATTTAATAATAACATTTTGTCTGCTTATTGGCAAAAAATAAATAATATTTAAATGTTCTCAAATATCACCAGGACCGTTGCTTTTGAAAATTATAAACGGCCATTTGCATAAATCCTCATGCAAGATAATCCACAGAAATATTCGTGTAAGCGCATTAAATGCACTTAAATTATCTCTGAAATTTCAAGGAATATTTTAAGAAAAACTACCCGCGCCCGCCAAAATATCCATTTTCAAAGAAAGTAAAAAATAATTGAAACGAAATGGATTTCGTTAATTTCGCGGCCTTTGAGGAAGCGGTATTTTCCTTTGATTTTTAAGCTACAACATTGGCAGCCCTGACTTTTTCGTAAACAAACACGCGAAGTGTTGTTCATGAGATTTGGAGTCGCAATGCACGAATAAAAGGAATAAATCCGTATGGTTTGTTGAAAACTCGGATGTTATTCTCTCGCGGTATGCAGTAAGATATGACATCTGTAATTTTTGGCGTGGGAGTGGGTTTGGTGATTCTAATTAGCGTTTGGTTCGTTGCGATTTGCGTTAGTCTGATATCGCTGCGGACGAAACGTAACATTGGAAACATTACGATATTTATAGCCGCAGTGTTCACTATAATTCTTCTGCTGATACAACGCGATACTAAAACACCGACTCCTCAAGTGTATCGGGTTAGTTTATTTCAACAAGCAATCAGCTTTCCGAAAATTAATCTTAATTAATTCTTGTAAAATCCTAAACTTCCCCGTCGAGGTTTAAAGATAAACATATTAGGAATTATTTATTTCAAAGTAACTTCGTTTGTTCATTTATTTGGCCCTGTTCTTGTTTATAAGATTTACTTCTTTCTGCTGGGGTAATTACTCAAGACAGCTTTGATTGTTTTTTCTCTTTGCCGAATCGCAATAATCTTTATTAGTTTTTTACCCAATAGAACAATCCTGCTTATCTTCTGTTAAATTTAGAAACTTGCATCATTGTATGCTCTTATGTTTCATCTGTTCAGTTTTAAAACTTAATAATTAAATTTGAACTTTAAATTAAATTTGCTTAAAAAAAATACAAGATGGCATTCCTTTATCAATGAAGTTTACTTAAAAATCACATATTTTTGATAAAAGTAAGATAAATGGTATTAAGTGATTGAGATATGAGTGGTTAATGATTTTGTTCACACCTTAAAAAGTCTGCCGTTGTGGAGTGGAAGTTAAAATTTGGTGCATTTTCAGATTTATGACGAAGTCTTCATTTGGCGGTCTTCACTCTTAATTCTGCTGGCAATATCAAGCACATTGGGAGTGCTCACCTTTGTTGTGAAGCATTTAATGGAGCCTCACACTCAGCATTCACTCCAAGCAAACAAATTCTAAGTCGCCATGGCCAGAATCCTCTTATCCGCCAGAAACATCTGCTTGAGCGCCGCCATTCGACGCAAACCGCAGGACATCGCCAACAACGAGGACTTCGTCAAGCACGTCCTCAATTCCGAATACCCCGTCGTGGTGAACTTCCACGCGGAGTGGTGCGAGCCCTGCAAGAAGCTCACGCCCAAGCTCAAGGAAATGATAGGGCCACTGAGCGACATCGACTTGGCCGTCGTCGACGTGGAGAAGAACCCGGAGCTGGTGGAGAGCTTCGAAGTGAAGGCAGTGCCTGCGGTGGTGGCTTTCAGGAACGGCCATATTGTTGATAAGTTCATAGGGTTAGTGGAGGAAGAGATGATAACCAAGATTATGGAGAAATTAGGCTCTGGGAACAGTATGGATGCAAGGGAGAAGAAAAATGAGAAGAATTAATGCAGTATTTTTTGCTTTATTGAATAGCATGACATATTTGAATAGGTTTCCTTAGAAAGGAGTTTTCATGACTAAGCAGCATTTAAACAAGTTTTTTTATGTTAAATCTGTTGCATAACAAACATATATAATAATCAGATTTCAAATTAAGTATAATATTCATATTCTCCCAAATTTAATGAAAATTTGTGAAAAATCCCAAGCAACAAGTAAATCCCTCTCATTGGTCAGTTCTTAAAAATGGAATTGTGTTCTAATAAAGAATAAATGTAAAAGTATGAATAAATACTGTGAATGCACAGACAACTCACATCTTAAAACCTTCATCTAATGTAGGTCTTCTACAGAATAAATTCACTCTTTGAACATAAATAAATAATTATTTCATATAAAAATAAATACTTTGTATTTTCAGGCAGCTCAGATTTTAATACTGCATTTTCATTTAAATGGTTTTTATATTTTTCAAACACTCACATCAAAGTTGTCTTTGTACTTAGATATTCATGAGCATTTATAGCTTTTAAGCACTCAATGTTCACATTTTGATGTTAATAAAGTTTTCATTTTTGGCTTGTTAATTCATTTGCTTGATTTTTGAAGATGGGGAATAAATGAAAGTGCTCTTTCCTCAAATTTAAACATTTTTAAAATAAATTTCAAATAAACTTCCAGCTCTCAAAAATAAAGTTGATGTATATATATATATGCTCATGTAAGAATATCACAAAAATATACATTTTTTAGCATCAAAAACATAAATATAAATCTGTCATCGCGAAGCTTAAAGGTTCAATTAGAGAACAGACACTTTTTCCTTGGTCGAAAGTTGTTTTTCTGAAACGAAAGGAGTTTCGAAGGGCTGTATCACCACGTCATTGTCTTGATGCCTGAGCAGGAGTTTCCTTTGAATCGCTAATTTGTCGACAACTCTCAAAACCGTTAGGAAATTGCCAATGTTCGGGTCTACTTCGAACCTCATAAATTCTCGCAAAGTGATGGACTTTTGCATTCCCTGACTTTCGAACAAGGACCAGTACTCGTGGAGTTTTGCTCGAACGTAATTAAACTCTCTGTATTTTGCGCTGAAAATAATAATTTTCCTCGTCTTCTGCTCTGATAAGGAATTTGAACTTTTATGTGGAGGTGAACTTTTACCTGGGAGGGTTTGTCTTCGTGGAATGAAACCAGGATGAGTGCATTTCGTGGTCGAGGCTCTGCCCCTGCAGTTGCTGCGCTCTGGGAGTGTGTGGGACCGACACTGCGTTGATCCTCTCCAGAGAATGGTGTGGAGGTGCTTCTGCTCTTGGGCTTATTATTCTCGACATCGGCATTCCGACGGAGCTTTCTCTTTCGACAGCTTTAGTCGCTGAAATTTTTGATTATTACTAACGTCATCCTTCATACCTTCTTTAATCTATAATTCAGTCTTACCAATTTCCTCAAAATGGGTTCTTTCCTTTTCCGCTTCCGCCAAAACATCGCTTTGCACCGGCAGCGAGTACATTCCTGCCCTCACCTCAACGTCTTCCACTGAGTAAACAGCCAACGAGGGGAATTTTATTAAGAATCAATGCACAGGTCATACTTGAATTATTATCACATGCAAAACTCAACCGATAGTGCTGAAAACTCACCTTCGATGGCTCTGATTTTAGAAAACTCATCTTTTCTTAGGTGTTCTATCGCCCTGAAATTAACAATTACATTTATTTATTGATGAAATCTTTTAAGATTAAGTCTTCAGCAACTTTCGTTCATTTATTTTGTTTTCATGCAAAGTATTCAACCTTTCTGCTGTTGGTTGTATTTCTGTGCCAAATCATTCGGAAATATTCATATAAACCTTACGAAACAGATATTTACGTTTTTCTCACCGTTTCAGAGTTTAAAATAAAAACGGTTTAACGTCGCGGACTTTAAAGAGTTTAAAAAAACATTTTAACGGAAATTGTATCGCAAAAAACCGCTGTGAAAAGATTAACGGAAATTCGTATACGCTTTGAAAGCGAATAATCCGTTGTCATGGCAACCCCCATCAACTACTCAAGAAATTAGTGGTGATTTGAGCTGACAATCTGCCCTGGTGATCCCATTAAGGAACAAATACCTTATTTGAGGCGCAGCGATGGATTCAACTGGTTTCTGTAATAATAAATAAATCTATAATTAATTCTGCGTAAAAAACTTTGAATCGACTCACTGTTACACTCACCTTTTCAACTTTAAGGTGCCTTTCAAATAACTGGTTTAACTCTGTAAGGATATTACATTGATTAATACTAAAAGGAAATTTTACTTTTGAGGTGTCACTCGCAGGCGCTTACTTGAACTTCTCACGTCCTGGAAAAAAGAACTTTTCAAACCTGGACTTTTCATCAGATGAGTTACTGACATTGCTTCAAGAACTCTGGGTGGTCCTTCAAAAACCTGAAATCCCCATTTTGTTACACATGAAATGGAAAACAAATTCCACTATAATAAAAAAAGGAAGCATGAGAAAGTTACTCAAAATAAATTACCTGAACTCTCTCAATTTTAACATTAGTGTTCATGTACAAAGCCCTCTCTGAATAGTTATGAATGGTGATGGTTTTATCAATTATCAAATGAGAGTGCCTCTTCTTGGCCTTTTTATCAAATTGAACATCAGGTAATTCCCACTTGTCAAACTCCTTCAACAGTTAATAGTTTTAAATCAAAACTAAATTAAGTTTAAAAGAAAAAGATTATTTTCTTCACCTCTAATTCATCCATTTGTTCATTTTCTGAAAAAGTTATGGCCAAATTGTATATTGTATGTTGTATATTGTATATTGAAAAGAAGAAATTGAGGAGAATAACCTTTGTGAGTCAAGAGCTCCTCTGCTGGTTCTCCAACTGCAGCTGTGGTTTCCAGGAAAGTTTCTGGCATTTGATCAATTTCTTTTTCAACAATTTCACCCTCCAAAATCTTTAAAATTCTGTTGACATCATCTTGAGCCTTCCCTTGCAAACTGACTTCTCCAGTTGGAATCTCAGGGACAGAGGTCACCAATGAATGCACTTCCTCCTCCACAGGAGCATGAGGAAACTGAAGCAGAGAAGCCCCAGTTGGAGATTCACCTCTCACCACTGTCATCTCCCCAATTGTGTTGGATATTTCATCCCCTGTTTCTGAGATTACTTCCCTGTGGAATTGATAAACTCATGTGAAAATTTATTTGATGTTCATCAGAAAGATGATTTATTTTTAAACTTACTTGTCTTTATTAACATCATCAGTGTGGGTCACTTCTGGAGTTTCAACCACTCTCAATTCTTCCTCTTTACCAGCCTCTGCTTCAACAGGTCTTATCTCTTTTGGCTCTCCTGGAGTCACTTCTAAAATTCATTAATAATGGCTTTTTATTGTGGAAAAACTAAGGAAGTCTCAATCCCAATTACCTTCTGTGCTTTTGTGCAATTTGCTTTGAGCTTCTTTTTTAAAGTATTTTTCCCTCTTTGACTCCAATTTCATTTTATGGGTTATTTTTTTGGAAATACATTCATATCTTCTCCACTGTATCAGACCATCAACTGAAATATAAAAATTGGTATTTCTTTTATTTTGAAAGATGGGAGACTTCATTGATAAGCAAAGTACAGCATTAAAGAAAAAGAAATTTACTTATTTTTGTTATTTCACAGTCCACAATGTAGCCATGTATGGAACAAATGCCAATAAAGAGTTCCGAAGCAATGGAAATTTTTCTGGAGTTATTATGAATTTTAGACAACTGAGATTCATCCTCATGGTTTAAAATCTTGTCTTTCACATTCTCACTTCAATCATAGTTAATAATTTCGTAAAATGTAAGAAAACTTATTTTAAATTTAAATGGACAAATATTACCAAACATCGTAGGTTTCTATAAAATTTGCATCGGGCTCTGTTTTGAGAAAACTCTCAAGTTGAGCTTGTAGGTTGATTTGAACAGATCGAATGTGATTATGAGGCAGAATTATTGGGCCTGACGAATCACTGAATTCCTCATCCATAATAAATCAATTTAATTATTTTCTCCTTCAGAATCCAAAAACTTTTTTGGCGCCGTTTTATAAATTTATTTCCTTTAAAAGAATATTCACTACCGGTAATATATCTGCGAAAAATTTTGATAAATATTTAAATAAATTAATTGAACCAAAGTTGTTTTAAATGTGTAATTCTATGAAAATTTCCATAACTAGAAATTTAAATCGAGGAAAAGTTGAACGAGCGGGAAAATCCGAGAATGGCGGCGAAGACCATGAAAACGAAAAGGGCCCCGAAAAAATTAGAGTATAATTCATCATGGCTACTTTGTAGTTGATATTCTCACATGTGAATAATCGACATTTGAATACCGGGAAGAGAGATTATTTATATATTCGAATCATGTCAGCAGCCGGTGTTCCGACTGATGTAGATGTGGACCAAGTTAAATCTGTAAGTTGTCATTTTCATTCAAAATTAATATTTTTTCTCTTAAAACTTGTGTACTGAACCTAAAAGAAATTGGTAAATAAACATTTTATAAATTTCAGTCGTTACTAATGCATCACTAACCGTTTTTTTATTTAATTTTTTTAACAGAATCTCTAACGAATTTATTAAGAGTTGATAATATTAGCTTTTGTATTGATTGAGAGGAAAATATTTGGCATTTTAAAAAATCCGTTAAAATCAATCTTTTTCAGTTTCGTGACTTTCTCTCCTCGTATAACAAACTGTCCGATCTGTGTTTCGTTGATTGCGTATGGGATTTCACTACTCGAAACGTAAAATCACAGGAGGAAAGATGTGCTCTGAATTGCATGGAAAAATATTTAAAAATGAACCAAAGAATATCAAGGAGATTTCAGGAGTTTCAAATCACTGCCAATGAAACAGCATTAGCAGAAGCCAAGAAATCAGGATCTGCACCTCGATGACTGGTCTTTCAATGATAGTGAACTTTGTTTAACCACATTGAGTAGTCCTTTGCAACTACAGAGTTGTAATAACTTAATTGTTATTTTAGTGTTGGTGAAATTTTAAGAAAAAAATAGACTTAATATCATTTTTTTATAATATATTATCTTAAAAATCTATACAGAATTTATTTTAGTCATTTTGCATAAAAGACAATAAATGATAGAGGAAAAGATCTCACCTCTGCAATGAGTCAAACAGTCCTTCCTACCTGCAGCAAGTGTAATGTTCCCCACTGATTTCATTCTTGGAAAGGATAATATTATCATTTGCTTGTGTTGTCTCTTTTATTTTAGTCTTCAATGCAACAGATGCTAAATGTGTCATTGCTTCATCTAAAAGAAATTACTCTTATAAATTAACTTAAATATTTATTTCACACATCAACTGTGAAATGGTTTTGTCTTTGAATCCTTTGCTTTCATGTAATAATCAGATAATTATAAATCCTTTGCTTTCTCAAATACAATTTGCTTACAAAGACTTCTTAGTCAGTAAAATGTAACTAATTTTAGACTCTTATTTTTTTTTCATTTATTTGAATATGAATCAAGTTGCAAACATGGATGCAGAGGATCAATTTATGATTTGATTGATACAATACTTTACATAACTGAGGTCATTACCTATATTAGTATTAGTCTTTGCACTAGTTCTGAACCATTTGACAACATTGTATTGCTTACAAAGTTTATTTAGAGAATCAGTCGGAAAAGAAACATCAGATATATCACATTTGTTTGCCAATATGATGACAGGAATGGGAGTTCCATCTGTCAGTGTTACCTTTTCTCTGATATCAAGCAACCACTGGAACCAAATTAAAGGTGGAATTAAGAAATTCAAAAACTGAGTTATCAAATTTTCAACAAAGAGAACTGATAGTTTCTGCTTATTGAGTTCTTACTTTTTGAATGGATTGAAAAGTTGATATCCTTGAAACATCAAAAACTATTACAGCAGCAGCACTAAAAAGAAAAACAAATAAATAAAAACACTAATTATTAATTGAAATAAAATCACACTCTGTTTTTATGCTTTCTTACGCGTATTTATAATAAACTCTTGTCATGAATCCGATCTTCTCATTTCCAGCAATATCCCTAAAATAAAAACTGAATTCAACACCGAATTCTCCTTAAAAAAATACTGAAATGTCACAGTCAGACCTGGTAATTCTGAAAATTATTTTTGGATTGAATTCTTGACCGGCAGATTCGCTTTTCATAAGCAATGCAAAAAATAAGCTTTAAATTAATTTGCTTTTTACGCGTTTAATTCTAGCAAAGGCCTCTGAGAGTTTTTATGTGTATTTTTTACAATCAGATGGCCTTTTAAGCAAATGATCTCGTGACCGAATGCCATTAGCAGGCGTAACTGTTGACCTACTGACATTACTCGCGCAAGTAATCGAGTTGACAAATTAAGTTTTTAATTGGAAAATTAAACAAATAGTGAAGCTTCATTGTATTGTCTTCCAATGCTTTGTACGAAGTCTGACTGAAGTGACGCGTTGCATTTACGAACTGTAATTACCATAACTGCATATTAATCTGAGTCGAAGTGTCCCAAGCAATTGTTTTTATAGAAAAATCAGCTCCTATTGTGATTTTATAGTTAGATGAAAATTTTCCTGGATAAATTCAGAGGTGGAAATTAATCTTTCATTTAACTGAGGCCCGTGGGAACTTTCGGAAAGAAAATTATTTCACTTACCTTCCGTATATCGTCTGATAATGGCAGTTTTTCCTGCATCAAAAGTTACAAAAAATATAATGACGATAAGGTTTGAAATTGAATTTAACATTAGTCAAACCCTTCAGTTTGAACATGAATTTTAACTAACAAACTGTTTTGTCTCAATGAAAAATCGTACCTACTCCGTAATCGCCGACAATCAAAACCTTAAGCATTATTTCTTTTGAAATACCATTCGAAGCGTGAGCTCTTCCGTGCTCAGCACTATTCAGTCCTTTTCCGCAATTCATGTTGCATCACCGACCACCAAAACCGCAGTTGGGAATTCACATCCGCAACAGGAAACTCGAAAATAAGTTTAAAAAGTACGTTATCTCTGCGGAGTTCAACGTGACCAAAGATCAAAGCGAGGTGCCGTGTGGATTCATTAATTTCAAGGAGGCTTTTACTTTCGGGGCCTTCTGCAAATTCTTGCAAATTCTTCTTCTTCTTTAACGGCGCTCTGTTTTTGGCGGGAAATGCATATTACAAATTTCGCTACTCAAAAAATAAAAGAGATAAAGGTCTTTTCCTTTGCTCGTTTTTTCAATCATTTTATGGTGCAGGATTGAAAACGAAGATGGGTAAAAATCTGCCCCTTGATTAGGCGTGAAATTCAAGAGAATAAAGTCACCGAACAAAATCTCTAAGAAATTCCCTTTCGAGGAAAAAAGCTTTGTGAGATACTGTCATTTTAAACCTTGGAAGTAAATTTTCTGTTGATAAACGAACATTGTTTCAGGCGACCGGAGGAAAGGTTAAGTCTATTTAACAATTGTGAGTAATCAAAGGTTAGTGCAGGCAGTGGCCTGAGCGGGCAAGGCAGTAATGTCCTGCAGACAGGAGAGTTGACCAAGTTCACCCGAGAGCAAAGCAAAGTTGCTATTTTATTTTGTAAATGAAGATGGATAATGTTTCTTATCCTAAAAGGATCACATTTCTCATTCTTAATAAAAGTAGCTTTTGCTTCAAATTCATTGAAATTCTCAAGTTCACTAATTTTTTCCGGTTTGGAGTATAATGGATTTATTGGAAATGACATAAATTTATAGACAATTTAACACCATATAACTGAAAACTAATCTCAAAAAATACATTTTTTCATACTTTAGTATTCGCTATGAAATATAGCCTACATTTTTATATTTTATTAATTTTAATTTTTTATAAGCATAATTCGCAACTTGAATTTATAACGCTTATTTTTATAAATTTATTCCCATATTTACAGTTCATAAATTTGAAGAGTTTCGGCCCTTATTTTCAGCGAGTGTAAAATACCATTTTATGTTTTTTTATTTTTATTTATTATTACCATTAATCAAATCCTACAGTTTTTTCCTAAATCATTTATTTCCTTATGAGATAAAAATTCTAGATCAGCGGTGAGCAACACTCTTAATCTAAGGGCCAATTTTGATTTGAAATCTTTTTTCCTGTCCGCGTATAACCTAACACTAATTAATAATTTACAAAGTTTTATTTATAATGTAAATTAGAATAAAACTTTAATGCAAAATATAGACAAACAAGAAAAAAAAACGAAAAACGAATTTACTTTAAATTTTCAAGTAGAAATTAGACATTGGATTTTAAATATTAATACAATCGGGTGGAATTGATTTAACATGTAATAATATTTATTTATAATTAATTTTATAAAAAAATCGATGGAAGAAAGTCCAAAAAATAAAAAATAAATGCAATTTTATAAACGATTTTGCCCACGGGCCATTGCTCATCCCTTTTGTAAATAATAATACATTTAGAATTGTATTGGATAGAGTCATAAGTAACTTCCGAGCACAGAAAAGAGTTAAAGGAATGACAGGAGCGAAACTGAAAACAGAAAGCCTAGTTTCTATTTATATATTTTTTTTCTGTGTCTTTAAGTTTACTGTACTGCGGAGTTCGGTTTAATTTTGTCTTTCATTACTTTCTAAACCGAAAGTCGAAAAAAGTCCGTATGTCATAAATAACTTCCACTTAATTTATTTAAATTTATTTTTTATTAATTAATTAATTTATTTAGTTTTAATGCCAAGTGTTAAATCTTTTTCTTGTTTTTAATACACCCCTCGCCAAAGCTTTACATAATTTCAGGGTTTAAAAAGATACAAGAAGCCACTGTTTCTAATTAAAATAAAGCTCATTGTCTGGTGACCCATTAACGGCTAGAATGTCCTTACCCTCGTCGGAAATTACTTATGACTCCATCCGGCAACAGATCAATGTCAGTGTTATTAGCATTTGGCTTTTCTTCTCCTTGAAATGGTCAAGAGACAGAAAATTCTTTTGCACCCCCGACCGTCGATCGACTCCATCCTTGACTGCAGATCGGATATTTGACCCCGGCCGCACATGGAAGGAACAAAACAAAATTATTTTGACTACCTTGAAGTGGACACAAAAACAAAAAACAGAAGCGACCGTTATAAAAAGTAACGAACCGATGCGACGGTCATCAGTTTTCGGTCGGTCAGTTTGAATCGAAATCAAAATGAACGCAATAGTTTTTCTCGGACTCTGCATTTTGGCCGCTGTTGTGCCCTCCCATGCACAGTTCGGCCTGCCTTACGACGCCGCCGACTGCACTGCAGGACGACTCTATGACCCATTCCTGGTAAGTGTTCTCTTCTTCCACTTATCGCCGCATTTCGCATTCATAATCGTCTCCTTCCATTCGACAGATACAGGCGCTCAAGTCGAAGTTCCCCAAGAAGTACAGCCCCAAATTGGACTACGCCAAAGACTTGGTAAGATTATTAACTCCTCCCTCGAAGAGATAACAGATAATAACAGAGTGACACCTGGCAGGCCCTCGATGCCAAATGCAGACTCCACACCGCGAAGCTCCTCGCTCGCCACATGAAGAGCTTGAACACGGGCAGCTGCGACCTCCAGAGCCTCATGTACCAGAGCCAGCAACCAGGGCTGCTGCAACCAGTGGTTATCCCCGACCAGAGCGCACTCTTCGCTCAGCAGCAGCAACAGCAGCAGCAGCTCGCCAGTTACCAAATGCCAATCGGTGAGAGCCGCGTAGAGAGGAGCACCCAAAGCCCTCGTCTCCCTTCCCTGGGTTCTAATAGTGATTTCCCTCGGCAGATCCCGCAAGAAGTCTCACTCTCGCCCCAGCAGCGGACGCCCAACTCACGTGCTACTCGCAGTTCGCCGACCCTCGGTTCCAGCAGCTGCAGCTGACGGCCGCGCAGAGGTACAGGAATGGCGGGAGTGGACGGGAGTGAGTAGAGATGGGATTGTGTAACGTGGTTTTTGTCTTTATAGCCTGTCTTCCCTTCGTCCACAGCAAGGCGTGTTCCAGCCAGGGGTGTCCGTGCAGCTGTGAGGGGTGCATGGGGCGTTCGTCCGGGAATCCCCTTTCGTCTGTCGTTTCCGGGTTTTTGGGAGTCCTGAAAACCATTTTGAAGTGAACGAGTGAACGAATGAACGGAGTTTTTTATACTGTTTTTGTTATTAGCACTATAAGTTATATTAATGTAATTTATACAGAGGTTTTTTATTTATAATAAAATTTATAAAAGTCATTCGCATTATGAATACCAAACAAACCTTTTCGAGACAAATTAAAAATCTAAATATTGAGTAGAAACACAAAACTATACTTTAAAACTCACTGAAAAAGTTAAAAAAATTAAACACGTTATTGACTAATTTATTAATTATTCAGCTGTAATTAAATTGCCCAAAATTTGGCTATGCTTAGAAATTATTTCCTTTTCCGATTAAATTTCTAAATTTCGTTTTAACAGTAAAATTTAAAAAAATATGTATATATATATGAGTCGCACTCTTTTTATTTATTAAATATCAATTAAAAGCAATAATTACAATAATAAAAAATAAAAAATTCCTTAAAAGGTAATAATAAGAGAAATAATTAAAAGAATTATGTTAATAAAGGTGAGGGACAATTTTTTTTTCTTTTCGATTCCGCAATAAATATATATCATAATAATATAATTTTTAATAATATAAATTTTTCCCTCCCATTTACCCCAATGGGAGAGGACTTATATTTATAATAATTATATACTTAATTTTTACGGATTTTTAACCGCCTCTATAAGAATTATGAATACGAAGAAATAATAAATACTTATGTAATACTAATTATTTCATAATTATAAATAATATGAATTTTAATAAATTATTTATAAAAAAATGAAATTATACATTTTTTATTATTAAAAGGAAAAAGTAATTAAAATAAGTTATATTAATTAAATAATAAGAGAAATGGTTTTTGAGATATAAAAATATAAAAATTTATATATGTAAACTCATATTAATAAAGTGAAAAACAAATTTCTGAGTCTGCAGAATTTTAATCAAAAAAAGAGGACATAACTGTTATCAGCGACACCTGGAATCACCTGGTCGTTATCAGTTGATTCGATTTGATGAGGGAGGACTCTTTGAGAGTTCTCTGCGCAGCTCGGCCTCACCTAAAATACACAAAATGTTATCGTCCACATAAAAGTAAAGATGGCGGCCATAGTGAAGTTTGAATGGCAACCGTCAACCTGTGCATTCCGTCCTTGAACTCGGCCATTGTGTTCCTCATCGAAAGTAAATATATTTGGCCATGTCTGAACTGGTTTCGGGCAAACACATCTGGTCGGTTTGGCCAACGAATTTCTTTCAATGGTTCGACTTTATCAGGAAAGATATATTTCCAGTCAATAACCTCTCAGGATGGTAATAATTACAACAATAATGGGAATAATTGCGAACTTGAAAACTCATTCCTCGAAATGCGAATAAGTTATTCACACGAGTCGTAACCTTCGATGTATTGATTCGAATGCATCAAAGACAAGGTTGAGGTTTCTTCAAAGTATAATTTTATTTTGTCAGGGCAATGACATTTCATTCATTTGACAATCATAAACTGAAATTCTTTTTAAACGGTTTTATAAACAACCGAACGCGGGCGAAACGAACCAAAGCCTCTGCTGTTTGCGCTGTTACACAGTAACGGAAGCACCGAACAATCTCGGAGGCTGCGAATTTGTTTAAATGGCGGCTCAATTGGAATTCTGAAAGTGACTTTGTCTCTTCGATAGCCAATCTGCTTAGGGCTTCGCTGTTGGTCAGCAACGTAATAAAGTACGAATCGAAATGAGGAGGACTTATTCCGCTTCCCTTCCGGGAAATTCAATATGGCTGGAAGGAAACATTTAAGGAGGAGCAAAGGGGTGACGCAGAGAGCGGAGAAATGTAAGTAAAAAAGAGATGAAATGGGGATGAAGAAGTTCTTTATTTTCTCACTCAAAGGTGCTCGAACCTCAGCAGAGGTAACACAAATTCACCCTGAAAATAAAGTAAACATTTTTGTTTCCTTATTTTAGGTTGGACCTGTTATGATCTTTAATTCACCTTGATGTTTCTTTCAACCTTAATTTATAGACTCATATAAATGGTCATTATGCCTTTTCGCTCATTGTATCTCCATTCTTGTCGGGAAGGAAAGGAAAATGAAAGTTCAGTTAATAGCAACAGTTTTCGCTGTCGCTTTGGCGGTAAGACTTAAAATACGATTCTCTTTAACCGAAAGGAGAGGAATTCGCGAGAATTGGCGAGAATTCGCGAGAATTCGTCCAACAATTCCTCGAATTCCCTCCATTGAAATTCCCTCAATTCAAATTAACCAAAGTGTTGTTCTTTTCAGGCCGATTATTGCTCAGCAATGGGGCTCCTAAGCGGTAATTATAATTCCTTATTATTTGGTTCTCTGTCCAGCTTTTGCTTAACCGTTCCGTTGCCCATTTCAGGATTAGGACTTTACAACCCGATGATGGGCGGAGGATGCGGTTGTGGCTGTGGCTGCGGTTGTGCTCCTCCACCGTTACCTCCACCGCCACCGCCGGTCGGTACAGTCATTTACCCAAAGCTGACTCCAATCTTTGAACATTCTCATCCGTTTTCTCTTTTTTCAGGGCCTCGCGCTGAGTCTGGCTCACAAATGCGCATTCTTTAAGTAAGCTTTCGCATCGGAGATGTGAGATTTGAGTGGTCGCCACTCGGTCGTCGAGTGGACCGAGATCTTTTTTTTAAATTACAAAACCCCAGAAAAAGATTTTCAGATTTTAACTTAAAACACATTATTTTGACAAATCTCTCATCAACGTGGAAACATTAACTCGTCCAGACATTGTTTTTCTTCAGAAACGCTGCCAAAAGCCATTGAGTCATTTAAGCCTTTCCCAGAGATGTAGCAGACGAGTTTTGTCTGATCGTTGGCGAAAGAAACCGCTTCAACGGAAAAGGATTCCATTCGTTACATTCTCACAAAGATGGCGGCCATTTGAGGCGTTGATTATTTGAGCGAAAAACTTTAATTTCCATTATTCCATACTCCGTATTTTCCTACAACGAAAACTTACATTCGGCTCAAAAATGATTTTGTAGAAGAAAAGTACAATAGTTGTTTGTTAGCTGGCGGCTTAATATTACATGTTATTATTGTAATACATAATTTATGTTTATTATATGTATTTGTATGTTTCTCTTTAGAATACCGTCTTTGGGTTTGGGCTGTCCATCCACCTGGTAAGTTCTTTTACCACTCTTTCAAGCAACCAATGATAACACTGCATTAACACAATTTTCTTTCCAGCTGCATGGTCCATTCCAAGCCTTGTCTCCTCACCAAACTGCTCCTTTTGAAAAAGAAACTCATGGAGAAGTGAGTAATCTGTGGGAAGTGCTTTTCATGAGCAGATCCCTCCAAACTCATTTGATTTGTCTGCTGTTGCAGGAAGATGATGATGGGATGCAAACATCACTGCGGTTGCTGCATGTAATTTCAAAATTGTGTTCTTTATCAGAGTAATAACAATAAAAATTGATTAATTATTAAAACAAGGAGTGTATATTAAGTACTTAAACACCAGAGACTGAATTTGATGGCTCTCAGTGCAGAAGAAGTTGAAGATTGTAGGCTGTATATATTTCTAAAGAGAAAATCTAAACTTATACTTTTTCTCTTTTTCCTATTTATTTAAACCTAATTTGATATAATTGGATTTTTGTTCCTCAGTACAAACTCATCTGTAACTGATCGCTCAGAATTATTTTGTATATAATTAGATTTTAAGTTGTACATTCCAATGACTGTAATAAATACTAATTCTATAGTTTATGCATTGAATTAAATCTCAGCATTTCCTCTAAAGTGGAAATTTGGTTTTTCAATTCATTTGAGCCTACAGTTTTCAATTTAATAACTGTTTACTTCGAATTCTTTCAGAGAGAGAGAGAGAGAGAGGACGATTACAGTTTAGAATTGTAAAAAAACTTTTCACCAATCATTTCATTAAATCGACTTTCAGAGAAATTATTTTAAAAAATAATTCCGACTTCCCATTAATAATCGCTTTTATATAATTAAAAAAAGTTATAGTAATTGATTGATTGGTTGCCCGGTGCTGATGCACTCGTCATAATTTTTTCCATTTTTCCAATGATTTTCCATAATTGGTTGCCCTGAGAACAAGTTTTTGTTTCACTCGACAGAAGAGGCTGAGTATTTACTTTGAAAGTACATAAATGTATATATGCGACTGTGGAAAGGCAGAAGTTATTTATGACTCATCCCAATAATAATAATAGTTCATAGGTAATAAAAGAAGTTTTTCTAAAAGCTTTTCATGAGAAAATGGCGGAGTCAGTAATTGTCAAGTATAATAACAGCTATTAATAATAAGTGGACGGCGATTAGGTTAGAGTTAAACGCCTGCGCGGGGAGTTGTTGGCGTCCTCCCTCGCAGATGATTGGTCAGCACTGCTGATGGCTAATGGCCGAAACACCAGTATATAATGTGTGAATAACTCCTTTTTTAAACAAAAATATTTTAAATGTATTTTATTTAAAAAATGTTAATTTGAAATTCTCTGCTGAGAAAGAAGGCAATGTCGCAATCTACGGGTGTGGCTGTGGCTGCTGCTGTTGGTCGCCCTCCTCTCCCTTCCTCACATCAGCAGTGCTCGTCACCCCGGCAGCGGTCGACGCGAACTGGTCAGCAGCTTGCTTGGCGTAGCCTTCGAGTCTGAAAGTGAACGGGTCAGTGGGTGTCGACCCCTGCGGACTCTGACCGGCATTTTATGTAACACTTACTTGGAGGTGAGGCTCTGGACGCCCTGAACGATGTCTTCGGTGTTGAGTTTGGAGGCGAGGTCTTCCATGGTCTTCTTCAGGGAGTCGAAGGCGGTCATGAGCTGCTGCTGGACCTTTTCCAGCTGGTTGTTCTCTTGGACGGCCTCGACTTCCCTTTCGCGCCTCGAAGCGGCTCCGACGCTCGAAACCTTTGCAAATAACGGTTATATATGTTACTCTCTAAACTTGGAAACTCTGTTCACAAGTGGGGAAACAAAGTGAAAACTTGGCTTTTTCGAAGACGGAAAAGTTCAGAATGTTTACCTTTAAAACGCCAATTTTAGAAAATTTAAATTGTGCTACGGTCGCAGACGAAACTATAATTTAAAGAGAATTATGGCTCAATAAGTACTCAATAAGCTGACCTTTGACCTTCTTAAACATTCTATACGGCTGTTAATTTCTAAAAGAAAGTTTATCCCAACAATGGCGTCACTTTGAGATTGATATTTGTTGTCGATATTTAAGTTTAAAATCCGTATAGAATTAAAAAAGTGCAACGGAATTATTTAATAAAAAATTAAATAGAGTTTGATTAAAGGAGCATTCGAGGCAAAGGCATACAACTCGAGTTCAATAAATAAATAAATAAACTTACCCCCGCGAGCGCGAAAACGCAGACAAAAGCAAAAACGAGTTTAATATCGGCCATTTCAGTCTGTGACTACAATGAATCAACTGCAGAAGCACAGTTTTCCCCGACCGAACTGAGGCTTATGAACATTATCAGTTTGAACTCTGACACGGATTCAGCATAAATTAATGGATGGTCGCGCTCTGTTGTTTCGTGACTGCCCTTGATGATAAAGCGCCAACGTGAAATTTCCTCGAAAACACATTCAGGAAACGGCCATTTTCGAAATGAATAACGTGGATGTGTTGCGTAAAAAATTTTTTTATTCACACCTATAAATAACTCAGATAAATATGATTTCCTTTTATAAATTATAATAAATAAATTATAGTATTGATTGAAATAAAATGGAAAATGTCTGCAGCAATACTTTCAAATATTCTTAGTCTTTGGCTTTGTATTATAATTAACATTGTGGAGTCATAAGTAACTTCCGATTCTGCTGTTTGTGTCTAACAGTTGGCTTCAGTATAAAGAGACGCTACGCTTCAACTCTTCATTTGTACAGATTTGTACATTTATACATTGTGAAGGACTAAAAATCGCCAAACATTGTAACAACGGCAAAAAGGGATAAATAAATAATAAATAAAGGGAAGTCACTTATGACTCGAACTAATACAGATCGGTCAGGTTTTCGCTTCTTTAAGCTCTTCTCCATCACTCGAGAGCATATTCAAATTCACATCGAAGTCATCCGCTGAATTTCTCGAGCTTTTCCACTGCGCCTTCAACTCCTCGTCACCAATGAACTTCACCAGCGGCGACTCAGTCGTTGTCTCCGCTTCTGATTGTGCATCCCCCGTCGTCTGCTGAGGAGCCCCCGTTGTGCTCCACATGCTGGACCCAATGAGCTGATCAAGCAAATCGGAGTCGAGGCCACTCTCCTTCGAGTCCAAATTCAGGTAATTCACGTCCCCCTGCTCGTGGAATGCGACTTCAGCTGGGTTTAGCTGCCACAATGGATGTTCGTTTAAGTCTTTCGGCAGTCTCTTCATGAGGGACACCTTTTCCAGATCGGTTTTGTCGGTCGGTGGCATTATTTGTCCGCAGGGCGTTTGCTTTAACACGACGGTCACTTTCGGGTTTATCGGATTCTGGAGGCTGACCAATTCTTCCTGCTTTTTGGACTGGGATTCTTTCATCTTTTTGAGTTCCTCTTCTTTTTTCTTTGCCAGTTCCTTCGCTTCCTTTTCTTTGGCCCATTTCAATTCGGTTTCTGAAGACACGTGCATTGTTTTTATCACTCCCCTCATCATGTCGAAAAATCCGTTCTGACTGGGAACGATCATCTCTCTGAACTCATCGAAAATCTCCTGCGAATCCTGTCCTGGGGAAGAAAAATCATTGCTGAAGAATGAGAAGGCAGAGAGGATTCGGTCCTCTTCCTTTCGAACCTTTCAACGCGGAAGCTCCCAAAAGCTCGAACGGGCACTTCTGCAGCTTCCGTTGTCTCTCTCTCTCCAAACGAAGCATTTCTTTTCGCTTTTCGCATAGACTGCAACTGGATTTCCCTCCGCCGCCATCGCTCAGTTTACTCCCGGTAATCGGACTCAATTTATTGTCGACACCTTTGCAAATACTGCAGTCACAACCTTTTCTTCCGGTGATATCCTGAAATTAACAACACTTCATGCAATTTTCCCAACGGAAACTCTTCTTTTTCTGTCGTTTTTCTGTACCTAAAAACATATGCTGCACAATAAATAAAATGTATTCTAAATCTGAGACGCGCAGTTGTTATCGAGTATAAGCCAACAAAAAGTAAAAAATTATTTACATTTACTAGTATTTATATTGCACTATATTGTTTGTAATATTTACATTTATATTTGTTGTTACTATTTATTTTTAATAATAATATTTATCTGAGATAAAACAACTTTTATTTACAAATTAAACACGCATTTAAAATGATAAATATATGTTTATGTTTAAAACTATTTGTGTTTACAAAATAAAACAATAAATATCAATAGTATGTCGACAAATGATAAGATATATTGTTATGCAGCCCATTAAACAAATTATAATATCAGAAAATCATTACTAAAACTGAAGTTTTTTTAATTTTAAAACGTTTTCTAAAAAGTCAGCAAAATGAAGAAAAAGATTTGGTTTTAATTAATTAAACTATAACTTAATCAAACACTGCGATGGAAAAATAAAATTTGAGATACTGAAATAATATTGAAGGTTATTTATTTTGCCTCGAAACACCTTTTTAAATTTTTTCGGGGCCCCAAAAGTTTTAGAAGTTGTCGACTGCATCAGCCGTTCCTCCCTCTAAGGAAACATTTTCAAAAACGAACAGTTATTCTGAAAATGGAGAAGATTAACCAAAAAAGAAAGGAAGTGGAGATACCAGAAATGAACCCTAAATAAATGAGTGCGCCAATTGTTTACTTTTTACATTTAGACACGCATTTACCTCATTTTCACGACTGACGACTTTTTTTTAATTAATTTTTATTACTCAATGGATTCGAGTAAAAGAATTAAAAACTTATTTTTACTTTAATAAAGGAACGAATAAATAATATTGATTTGTTTGAAAATATGCAAAAAAGCAATGAAAATCGCACAGAAATGTCATCGGCAATAAATAATAAGGTATAATAATTTAAGAAGCAACAAAGTAATCTCCGAAAAAGTGAGTTATTTAATTGAAAGATGTGCTCAGTCTGTTTCATAATTTGTTGGCCTTTGATAAAGTTTCAAACAAATGAATTATGATATTTATTTAAGGTCATTCTCTCAAGAACAAATTCTCATTTTTTTCGGGCAGATGTTTCAAAATTGTTCCAAAATTTCAGTATTCTCAAAAAATTGAAGCAAATTTGACATTGGCAACTTAATCCAAATGGATAATATCATACTTTGAATACTGTTTCGGTGAAATATTACAGAAAGTTTTTCATTCACGAAAAAATAAATTGCTTACGAAAATCACAAACTCCTAAAAAGCGGTTCTTCTTTCCATATTAACTCGAGTTTCCGTCAGTCCCAAATCCCGAATTTGTTCGCACGAAAGCACTTTTTAAGCAGCTGAAAAGGTTTTTTGTGCAGACGCGGAATTAACAATTATTAAAAGCAAGATGGTGAAATACCTGGGTCGTGAAGGCGATGACAGCCGAAAGTAAAACTACATTGGCAATTAATTTCATTTTCGCTTTGCTTAACTATTATTTATTCGATGAACTGGCAAAACTGGCACACATTCTCGGACCTCATTTCCACTCGAATGGATTTAATATTTACGCGTTTCACGGCGATATTGGGTCAGCTCGAAGGAAGAAAAATATAAGCAATAATAAATGGGCAGGTCCATCAAAACCTGACACCTTGTGCCCCTTTCGGCTTTGGTTTCCGGTGCAGCTAAGCATTCCTGTTGCATGCACAATCATAGGATTACGAATCAGCACTCAATTCACAAATATGTTGCGTTCAAACTCTGAAAAGTGCACATTTACAGGTGCATATGAAAGGCAACATCGTGACAACAAAAAGGCACTCGCATAAGAAATGCTAAGAATGAAAAAAGGGTTCAAATTTAACTGCTTAAATTAAAGAGACACAGCAAAGCCAAAATAAAAAGAATGACGTACTCTTTTAAAACATGTGAAAATACGAAAGGGAACTGCGAAGATGTTTAGAAGAACTCAGGCGAAGAAAAGAGAAAAAGAGAAAACATAAAAAATAGGAGAAAGAGAAAAAGAAGAACGGTTTTCAGGCAATTAAAGTGTTTGGCAGAGCTTAGGCAAATAAATAATTGGGTGAACAGACAAAGAACTGACAGAGGAGAGTTTCTGGAAGCAGAGAAGGAGAAGGAGACGTGCGTGAAATGGAGGGAGGGCTTCCTGCACTCCAGGGAGGAGCATTCTGCAGAAAAAACGAAAGATGGGAGAACATCGAAAAGGAAAATAAGACTTAATTTGGCAGTTTTTAAAAAGAAAAACAAAGGAATATTCTTCGAATTCAGAAATTCTTTACGTTTCTGTATTTTATATCCGTATTTATATTAGGTATTATTTATATTATATCATTCATTGTGTTATTTACATATATTATTTTCATACATACGTTATATACGTATTAAACATATGTACGTGTAATTAATATATTGTTATGATAATCCTTACATTTTTTGATAATTCATTTTTTCTATAAATATTTAAGCGTATATTGTTTTTAAACTTTAAAATTTATAGTGTTGATTATTATACAGTAAATTAATACATATCTTTGTAGATCAATATTATACAGACCTGTGTGAAAAATTATATAAATTTTTATTTAAAGAAAAATATAGGCATTGTTGCTGAATTGCCATAAACCGAATGGATAAATAAACGGAAGTTAGTTATGACTCGACCTTTATTCTTCTTGATTGTTTTTCTTCTCTTTCCTTTCCTTTCTCCCACTCTTCCTTTACTATCTCCCTTCTTTCACCTTCACATCCTCTCGTGCGGCTCAGCTTTTCTCTCCTCTTTACCTTCATGTCCCCAGGCACAGCTTGAAAAAAACAAGTTAAGACTCGGCCCAATACTTCGTCTGGTCGTCTGCAGGTGTCGTCATTTCGTGAGTTACTGTTGTGGCTGACGAAGTATTAAAGGGAATCGAAGGACTGGCAAGGTTCCGAAGACCGACTCTCCCAGCATTGGCCGGGGGCAATAAACTGCTCAAGACTTTGTTTACCTTTGCCAGTTCGCTCGTAATATTTACAAATATTTCCATCGAAAAAATTCCCCAAGGTTTTGCCAACTCAGTTTTCAAACTGATTTTCAAACGGATTTGTTTACAGGTTTTCTGGGATTCACTTGAAAGGAAACAACAAAGTGGGGGGAGGATGAATGAAAGCAAAGGATTAAGGGATGGGCAGTGTCCTGCTGTTGTGATGAGTTCTGAGAGTGGGAAACAAAAAAAAGGGCGATACTAAAAGTATTTTTCATTTTAATAAATAAATTATATTTGTTTACAAAACAATTTATCAGATTAACAAAACAATCGCATACGCAATTAAAGAACATAAAATTGGAAGACTGCGTTTGGTGGCGAATCAGTCGCACAAAACTCAGTTTGGGGTGGCAAAGCTTAGGGAGATTAGAGGAGATAAAAGGCGATAAGGCGGTTGACTAATAAAGAGTCGGGGCTGTTGTGTGGGGCAAAAGCTCAGAAGCGGACGAAACTCGCCACGAGACGGACGATGTGCAACGAATGCTTTGGGGCGAATGAGTTGCATCAGGGTGTCGCCCATGCGTGTTATTAAAAAGAGTTAACGATAGTGAAACAATGAGAATGGTTAGATCATTCTGAGCTCAGGTTCAGGTACGGAGAAGAAGGGAAACGCGGCCGAAACCTTAAGGTTTTATATTTTTCATAATAAAATTATCCAATTGAAGACGAGTAACTGCCAATGCATGGGTTAGTTATCCACAGGGTTGTCTGTGTTAAGAAAACAGAAAGATTCGACCTCTGCCTCGACAAGGAAGAAAAGGTTTTGCAGTTAAAGACACAAAACCTTAAGGTTTACATTTTTTTAATTATAAGTTTCGAATTAAAGTGTAGATCGAGTCATAAGTAACTTCCAGTTTGATTGTTTAGCCGCTGAGACAATGTACGATATACATTGTGCATATTTTAGAGGAAATAACATGAAAAAGGTCAAAAATTGCAAATATTAATAATTATAGTTAGTTATAGGAAGTTATATATGACTTGAGCTATTAATTAGAGCGAACCAGTCGATTTTCTCGGCATTTCCCAAAAATGAAAAATAATCATTAAAATGACGGAGAAAAAACTGAGTGAGGAACAGGAACAGGAACCGATGGTTAGCTTACGAAGGACAAGTTCATCTTGTCTCACTCACTGCCACTCTTGGAAGCGACCGCGCTCATGCTGCTGATGTACTTGCTGAGGTCGTCGGATATCTCCCTCCGCGTGAGGATCTTGTCGCACTTGGAGGCCCAGTTCTTGAGCTCCTCGATGATCTCGTCCGTGAGCTCCAGCTCCAGCGCCAGGGGCAGCGAGGAGCCCTTGCTCACCTGCTTGAGGGTGTCCTTGAGCATCTCGTACTTCTTCTTGTCCCCGCACTCCATGCAGGTCTCGCCGGGGTCGGCTATGGAGAGGGACTTGAGGGGGATGGGGATGTAGAGGGAGCGGGTGTCGTTGGTGGCGGGGTAGGGGTCGTTCATGATGCCCATGGGGTCCTTGCCCAGGGGCGGGGCCACCTTCTCCTCCTGGACGACCACCTCGCTCTTCACCTGGACCGGCTCGGGGATGCGCACCCTGCAGATCCTCAGGTTGTTCTTGTAGAAGTGGAGGTTCCTCTTGGTCTTCTTCACGTCGACGGTGATAAGGTTGCCTCTGGCATCGAGGATGTAGTAATCGGACCTGAGTTTGTTTACGTTTCGGCTATCTTCCAAGAGGTCTCCGTTGGGCTCCAACATGAGATTAACCACGTACTCGGAGGGGTCTTGGTATCGAATTTGGTGCAGGGATCCGTCCGGCTTCACCTCGAAGGAGCCCATCGTGTACCTCAGGTAGGCCGGCACTGCTTCCGAGGGGCAGCGCTTGAGGACTTTGTCCTGCTTCTCGTAGTACACGTACTCCCCGTCCTTGTTCACGAAGAGCTTGATCTCTTTGTCCCGGTGGTCGATGTCCCTCGCCTGGACGTCGCAGGAACTCTTCTTCACGCCCGACGTGAAGTCTATCTGCTCCTCGTCCAGCCTGTCCAGGCAGCTTTTGCAGTACACCCTCTCTTTGTAGACGATCACGTCGCGGAAGAGATAGCAGATGTAGTTGTCGATTATCTCCAGCTTGATGGGGAGCAGTATCCCCTTTTCGCAGAGGACGTACTTGAGGGAGGACGCGAGGGGCGCTTCTATCTTGCCGTCGGGGTACAGGTAGGGGAACAGGTCGCCGTTCTTGGACATCATGTACACGTAGCCCGAAGTGTCGTTCGAGGGCAGAAGGATGCCCTCCTTGAGCAGGATGTACGACCTCAGAATTATGCACTTTTTCTTGTCCTTCGGGCTCCTGTAGAAAATCCCGTTCCCGTCCAGCTCGTAGACCACCGTCGAGCCTTGCTTGTTCTTGTAAGGCGCCAGCTTGACGAGCTCGCCCCTGGGGCCCGTCAGGTACATGGTTTTGGGGGGCCCGCTCTCAGAATCCCCCGGCTTGAGCTGCTTCCAGTTGGAGCCTCTCGTGGGGTTCAGTCGCGGCCTCGAACTGATCGTGATCATCGTGAACCCGTTGAAGAACGCGAACAGAGGAGCGCCCTTCGTCGAGAAGTGAAGGGGCTTCTCCGTGGAGTCCTTCATCTTGAGGAGGAAGTGCTCCTGGTAGTAGAAGCTCACGTTCCCCTCCAAATCGATTATCTGCTGCACCGGGAACAGCACGTTGTTCTTCCCCAGCATGTAGTAGATGAGGGATCCCGGGGCCTTCCTGAACGTGTTCGCGTTCTCCTCCGCAGGCACCAGGTCCCCGTTCTCCTGCAGGACGTACGTGATGATGAACGGCTTGTTGTCCTGAATGCGCGGCACCAGCACGAACTCGTCCAGCAGAATCTGGAAGTGGATGTTGAACCCGAATTCCGGCTCCCTGCAGCTCGGGTACCTCACCAGGTTCCCCTTGCACGTGAGCTTGTATATCACCACGTCGTTGTTCTCCGTCACCTCCGGGATGAGCCGGATCCGAGTGCCCTTCTCGTCGAACGTGAATATGTCCGTCCGCGGCCTCAGGGGGGGGTTGTCCCACTCGGGGGGCTGCTGCTCCATCGGGGGCTTCTCTGCGTAGCTTTCGGGGGGCAGCGGGGCCGGCGGCGGCGGCGGAGGGGGGTACATGGCGCCCCTCCCGCTCTGGGGGCCGCCTTCGTAGTTGATCTTCCGCATGGGGGGCATCGTTTCCGCCTTGTGGCTCTGAGGTTCCGCCAGGCACGGCTGTCGGGCCATCGGGACGGTCCTCGCGGGCGAAGGCTCGTAGTCGAGCACCCTTTCCACGGGCTGTTCCGCAAGTGGGGGCCCCATCATGGCGTGCGCCCCTCCGCTTCTTTCGTAATTGTTGAAGAAGGCGCTTCTTTTCTGCAGGTGATGTGGTTTGGTTTTGGCCGTCGTCTTGGGCTCGCTTCCAAGGCTTTCGAAAATGTGTACCTTTTTGTTGTTGATGAGGATCGAAGTCGAATTTGAAAAGGTTTCCACGAACTGATGGCCTTTGTGAAGCAAATGTCCGTTGAAGTAGTAACTGATGGACTCGTCTTCGTCTTTCTCCTCTTTGACGGGAATGAGACCGCCGTTTTTGGACAGAATGAAAGAGACGGAGTTTCCCTCCTCCGCAACGACTTTGTGGACGTTGTCCGCGTGCGGAATGAGGTCTCCGTTTTGCCCCGTCACATAGGACAGTTCCACGCCAGAATTTTCGAGAAACTTCGGTTTGAAGAGCACATTCTTGAGAAGGGCGTAGGAAAGGTGCATGCCCAGGGGCAAGAACGGGTCGGAGGGCACTCTTTTGAACACTCCGTTGTTCTTCAGAACGAACAGCGTCACATCACCGTTGCAGTTTTTGTCCGGAGAAACGTCCTCATCGGCGATGGAGGGCAGTTCAGACTCGGCCGCGATCAGGTTCAGGTTGGATGAACGACTCCGAGAACCGCTTTTCACGGGGGACCAGTTGGAGCTTTTTGGCTCAGCCAGTTCAGCGCGGACATCCTCCTCAGACTGCGCCTTCAGTCCCGACAGTTTGAGGTCCGTTCTCCAAGAATCGGGCTCCTCTAACGTCTTCCCCAAACTCCTGCCGCTGAAAAGCTCCTCCTGTTTCGACTTGGAGTACAAAACGTCCACGGGAATGAGAATGCTTTTGAAACCTTTGATGTAGTACGTCGGCTTCACGCTTTGGTACACGCATTCGTTGTACTTCTCCGGGTGGGACCGCGCTCTGGGCACCAGTACCCCGCTCTTGAGCACGGAGTACACCTCGGGCTTCTTCAGCTGCGAGTACTCCTTCACGTGCTCGTCCTGGTCCAACAGCAAAATGCTCACGTCCTCCTCCGACTGGAGCTTCGGCCCGATGATGAGGTGCTCGTCTTCCGTCGTGTAGAAGTAGATTTTGGAGCCAGCCTGGAGCTTCACGTAGTCGGCGTCCTCCTCGAGAAGGCTCGACCTGTTGGGGAAGAAGCGGTTCCCCTCGAGGGACCTGTTGGAGAGGGGGAACGGAAGCGAGATGATGCTGGCCGCCTGAAAAGAGAATGAGAAGAGCTCGGTTCAGACTGGTGTTCAGAACGCGGCCTGCGCTAAGGCAGCCTGTTTCCATTCGAAGACAATGCGTTAGAGAAAATGTTTAGATCGTCGCGAACGTAAACCGTAAAAGACCATGAACTTCAGAATGGTTAGGCGTGGAAGGTGGGTTGATGACCGCTGCCCGTAATTAGGATTAATTTCGGTTATGAGAAATTTCAAAGTAACAGACCGGCGGTTTGCTAAAAGCAATATTTTGCCCAAAATCCAATTTTTAATCCAATTTCCTTAACTCTTTTCACGCGGATAAATCAATTAATTCGGGTATTGGAATTAAAACTTTGGATGGCACCCCAAACGATTCTGTGTCTTCAGTTTCACTTTTTTTGACTCAAAGGGACGAATTCTTAGAGAGGGGGAAAAGTAGATTTTTGTACTTCTCTCGCCAAAAATTCTTTTTCGTTGTCGCGAGTCTCGAAAACCAAACTGTGAACTCATGTTAGAATGTTAAGTCAAAAAAAAGGAAGACTTTTAGTCATTTAAATGATAAATTTAAATGATCAGTGATACTAATTTTAAACAAATTATTAAATAATTGTATGTCGTCCATAATTTATAGTACTATTTAAAGTTACTGTATTTTCATTTCCCGCATGAAATGAGCCGCGAGGTGTTCAGGCCGTTATAATAAAAAAACATAAAATAAAATAATAATAAAGTAAACAGTATTATAAAAAAGTACAGAAAAACACAAATATAACAAATTCACGTTTGATAAACCCTTTGGTTTTGTTGGCTTAATTTCGAGAATCTGAAAATTTCGTCCGAAGATTAAATCAGATATTCCCAGAGAAGTGGGACAGCATTAAGCAGAGCTTTTGTTGTTGTCAACAGAAGAAGAGGTGGCCGACATTGGAAACAGGCGAAACGGCGAAAAGGCATCCGTCAACCCTTTCGAAGGTTTACTCACATGGCTGAAGTTAAACGCGTATCCAATAAGCAGAAACGCAGAAATGAACATGTTTCGTGCGTGCGTTGGCTGACGATTAAACCTTCACTTCAAAACCACCGAACCTGACGCATAATCGCAACATAATTAAAAAGGGAAATCTTTTGATTATTGTATAAATACCTGAGTCCAGTGTGGAGCCGAAGGATAATTAAATAAAGGCATCAGATATTTGGTCCAAATATCACGTCCTTAATAGTTCTGCCACTTTATTTACATGAGTGTGGCCGGTGTCATAAGATGTTTGACTCTTCCCAAGGTTGCTCAGCCTTTCTTTTCAACTAGAAACATGATAGCTCTATCTTCTGTTTCTTTCTCTTTCTACTGCCATCCTCGCATTCAACCGCCCTTCGCCCTTAAATCGATTGCAGTTGCCCCAAACATCCACACTCAGTGACGAGAGGAAATATCTCGGAAAAGGCGAGCAGGTTCAGAAGATGCAAAAAACACAAAAAAGTTATTTTCATATCAAAAATAATGCACATATCGTCCGTTACTTCAGTTATGCGGGTAGTGCATTTCTTATGTTATAAATATGCAAAATGGCCTCTTATTGCTCATTATTTTGTGGGCGCTTCATTAAAGTCGCCCAGAGGTCAAAATGACCCTTTGACCCCTCCGGTGGCAAAAACTGGTGGTGACAGGAACACTTTCTTCAGTGGTGGAACAGAATAAAAATATTTTGGCAATTCCTCTACTGTTTAGCGACTTATCAGTGACTGTGTCAGTAGAAAACCTAAACTAGTTCAAGGTCATTCTGCAGGAAAATTCGCTCCCGACCGACGGGCACGACATCACGGAATTCCTTCACTCCTGACCAGTGTTTGCCAGATATTACGCCACGATAAGTGACCGTCCGCAAACATTATAATTAATGGAAGTGCGGTCGTGAAGCGGTCAGGACTTTTGACCCAAACCGTTCAGAATCGACAGAGCTGAACAAAATCGCGGGAAGGAGCTCCACTTTGCGGTCGACAACGTCCTTTGTGTTTTCATTCTACTGACAATTTCAACATAACAATCAAATCACACACAAAGCGAATCGGGCAATGATCAGCTCTGTCAGGCACTCGCAGGTACCGCAGGTACAGAAAGCGCATCCCGAAAGCCTCGAGAGCTTTCTCTCTCTTCCTTTTCGGGGCCTTCCACGCCGAAAGGGCCCACCCCCGAAGCCACGCGTGCAAGATGGGCCACTCTCGCGTGGGCCTATCGATCGCCACAACTTTTATTTAAAATGGTTCGCTTTTTGTTTACAAAACAAACAGGGGTTATTTTACAGTCATGGACTTTTTTCTTATTAATTTTCGATGAAAGGAATTCAAATATTTGGTAATGATTGTGGGGGCGGGGCAAATGGTGGGGGGCGACGCTAGCGACGTCGGCGGCCGAAATCCGTACTCGCTTTCAACCGCCATTTTAATTCTAATAATGGCTTCTTCGCCATTGGTCAAATTCCGACCGTTCGTTGAATAATTTTTATATGAAGAGGACTCGACATTCCCGATTTCTTTCTGATTTTAAAGGTTTGTACCTTTGTGCCTTCGATGGAAATTCCCCAAATTCAGTTTGAAATCACCGTGTTCGCGAGTTATAAAATTTTGACGAGTTCCACTGAAATGACCCCATAAAAATCAAGTTACAAATTTATCTGAAAAGCGAATGCTGACTTATAACTCGAAAATTATGGAAGTTATTTATAACTGTGAAGAAATATGCAGTGCGTGCACAGTATTTCTGTATAAGTCACTCATAACTGGATCTATTACAACATCTTTTATGAGTAACAAATGATTCTTGAACTGAGTTCAGACAAAAGACTTCATCCACTTCTGAGTTTGTGTAAAACGCCCGCACTGACTCAGCACTGCTTCACCCGCTTACAGTGGGCCCCACCAATCGTTGGAACGACCAATTAATGCTCAACTTTTCTGTAATCATTAGAATACTGTCTCTGACTGACACAGCCCCCGCATACCCATGGGTGGATAGGAACAACAGAATCCCTGCAGACGTGAAATATTCTGTTGAAGACGCTAAATATGACGCCAAAGTGGGGCTGCCTTCAGCTGAAGAGTGTGAATTTCATTCTGAAATTTGAGTTTGAGTGGTGATTTTCGTCACCGCACTCAATGACTCATTCGATTTTTAACAATGATTCTTCAGTTCCGGAATGACCCACATTCTCATTATTTGTTTATTAACAAAATATTTTATTGTTGAAATGCAACACTGCAACAAGTGAAATCCTGCAGGAGAACCATTTGGCCTTGCTCTTCTCTTCAAATGTTTTTCTCTTTTCAGGGGCGCCACTTCAGCCTCGTGTTCAGTTTCTCAACAACGGAATCATATTTTCCAGACTTTTTTATCTCCTTTGCTCGGACCAGTCACTTTTTTTTTATTTTCTACAAGTTCGTTATCTGGGAGAAATCAATAAAAAATGATTTGTCAGACGAAGAAACTCTGGGAAATGGGATTTTATTCAAAGGAAATATTATCTAACACCAAAGGAGAACCACTAACAATGGTAATTTTGCAAAAACTAATTATTATCGCATTTCAACACAGTTTCGGCGCAGACAAGAGAACAACAACACCCGGCAATCTGTCCAAGTGGCGCACCACTTTTCCCAGCCAATGAGGAGAGGGCTTTTGCTGGTGGCTGATGAGAGCTTTCGAAGAGGTTTCAGGTTTTCCACTAAAGTGAGACCGGTGGAAGTCTTCGAAATGAGTTGTATCTTTTTTCTCCCGGTCGAAGGAAAGAAAATAAATAATAATTTGGCCGGACCTTAATCCACTTTTCCGGATGTAAATAAAGCCTTTCAAGGTCGAATTTAAGTCGAACTGTTTTATGTCGTCGACGATGGAAAGGCCTGAAACTCAGCAGTTTTAAAGAAGAGTTACGTAAGCGAAAGCAAATGCGGGAAATAAAAATGTGTCCGTTTCAAATGTGCGTTTTTGTTGCTCTTTTCGGATTATGCTTTTCACATCAGGTAAACGGTTCTCATCCCCGCGCTGTCGTCGCTGTCGACCAACGGACAATAACCTCAGCACTCCTGTTTCAGGTTCCGGGAACGGCGGGAGCGGCGCCCCCCCAACCGCAGGACCATCGCCGCGTCGCTAATCTCAAACCACTCACAGCTCCCAAGCAAACT
The DNA here is from genome assembly GCA_028293925.1 of Brueelia nebulosa. Classification (NCBI taxonomy): domain Eukaryota; kingdom Metazoa; phylum Arthropoda; class Insecta; order Psocodea; family Philopteridae; genus Brueelia; species Brueelia nebulosa. The sequence goes on along the minus strand of JAQIBA010000014.1, from coordinate 387,345 downwards.
TTGCTGGCATGTAAGAATTTCAATTAATTAGTTATTCTGACCGCGAGAAGTTGAGTTCTGCTCTTTGCGGTGCACCAATGCGTCGCAGGAGGCGGTTAAGCGCCCGTTAATGTTTTGCTATGGCAAAGCGGAATGAACCCTTTGGCGGAGTTAATTCCCGCGCAGAGAAAGGGTTCAAAGGAAAAGAGAACCTATTTTGCGGCTCCTAAACGATTTTGCATAAATATTGAGAGTGACGCCCACTCTCGTCCATCCTGAATTTTCAATGAAATCCTTTTTCAAGAGAAAATCCCCCCAAATGGGTTTCCAGGTTATTTCCTCTCTGTCTCCGTCTCTTCGCTGGCGGCGCAAACGAGTTCTCATTAGGATGAGAAAACCGTGTCGGCCATTGAGTCGCATACTTAATTCATGTTTCGGTGTTGTCCGTTGGGGCTGCAATTTACATTTTGTTCCAGCGCTGGCCAACCCCAGAAGAACTCTTCTCCAGCGGCCCAACGTCGTCCCCAAGGCCAGGCTGATCCAGAGGCGGGACGTGCCCTTCCAGCAGACCTTCCTCGGCGTCCCCGTCCAGATAGAGAACGTGAGGCAGAGTCAGGAGGGGGCCCCCGCGCCCCAGCTGTACCCCCAGCTGCCCAAGCTGCCCCCCGCGAAGCCCCTGGTCAAGGCCAACGAGACGGAGGCCGAGAGGGCCGAGAGGATCCACAAGTCCTTCGAGAGGCTGCTCACCTTCGTCGAGATAGTCGGCCAGGTGGACAACTACGTGTCGAGCAAGTGGAAGAACCTCGTGAAGACGGTGTCCAACTTCTACGAGACGGAAGAGGAGCCCTACAGGGTCAGCTCGAAGCGGATTTACGGGCCGTGTCCGCACGCGCAGAGGGACTGACCCCTCCTCTCCTTATTTATTCTCTAATTTATTTATTTAATTTAATATAAGTGGTTTTAGTAAGGTTGGTCGCACTGTTGGTTGGGGAGGTCCTCCTGCAGCAGAAGAAACGCCATGGGGAAAGAACTGAAGAGCGTTTCAACACGTTTTCTTTCGAGATGAATAGATGAGGTTAGATAACAGAAGCGTGAACGGTTGAATGAACCGCGGGAGAGAATGGAATACCATCTTTCATTTATGCAACGTGAAATGGCGCTAAGGTCACCTCAAGCAAATTCCCAAATTGGTTTTCAACTCCACAGAAGAGACAATTTAATGAGTTCTCAACAGCAAGAAAAAAAGAACAGAAACGCCCAACGGAAAACGTAATTAAATGTCGTATTATTTTACTATCGGATAATATCGTAAAATGAATCAGTTGAATAATTGGGAAATTTCATAACGTCCAAATCGTCGGTTAACGGACGTTATTGGGGCGATGTGCCGAAATATAATCATAAATAATTTCCGATTTGGCCAAGATTCTCCCGTTTGTGTAACGTTTGTATATGCAGCCGCCCATGCACCATAAGGGCAGTGTCCTGACAACAACAAAAGGTTCATTGCTTGCAAATAAATGGGCGGAAGACGTTTTGCAAATCGACTGAAGTTTGATGATTATGACTGAACAGTCATATGAGCCCCCAGTGAAAGCTTCTGCTTTTCATATTTTATCTGAACAATAAAAATCCCTTTGAAAAGACGTTTTTGTTCATTTCCTGAGCAAATAGAAGATTGCAGTGGATGCGAATTAAGGGAAGTAATTTCAGTCTCTCTTCAGTTATAAACAACTGAGTAACTTCCCCTGTTGTCGTTGCAATTTTCCTTTCCTTCCTGCAATGAAAACGAACCTGAAAACGGGGCCCCGAAAGAAGGCCCGGAAAATGGCCGAAATAATGGGAGCGCGGGAGGGAGGAACCAGAAGAAAATACCAAAGAACCTGAAACCCGCGTGGTTTTATTACGGAAGAAAAGAAGAATGACTGGATATACACTGAGCGAGAAAAGCAGACGACGCAGCCGAGATAGGTGGAAGGCGGTGAGCATCTGAGGCAGAGGTGTACCTGAAAGTGAGGAGGGGGAAGAAGGAATGCGACCCGGGGAGTGGTGCTCAGTTGAAAGGCCACGTCGAGCCATTTCACAACGTAAAGGTGTGCGTTCGGTTCTCTTGGCCAGCAATGGAGGATTCCTTCTGCTTTTCTGGGTGAAAACCCCTCGGCAGGCGCCGTTTGTGCCGTTTCCGTTTTGGATTACTCCGCATTCGAGCGAACATCTGGATATCGCCTGAGAACGAAACGAAAAGGTACGTTCACCCATCGACTCGCCTTTCAACCTCATTCTTTTCATTTGGATCCCCATTGTTGATTATTATCATTGTAAAATAATATTTTGTTTTGTCTCGGCCCGCATTGTTGGCCCGTTTTGCCACCAGCGAATTACATTTTGCTTCTGCTCGCCAGGAAATGTTTTAAAATGGCGGACAACGCGAGCCGATGGCCACCAATTCGCCACCGCAACACGTGTTAATTCCCTGGCTGCTCCTTTTGCCCCCCGAACGAGCAAATTCCCCAAATTGGAATTCCAAATTGGAATTTGCTCTCTCTCCCGCCGACATATTGTCCTGCTTTGGTTGCGCTGTGAAGGGAAATGTCCTTGGCTCGCGAAAAATGTGACTTTCCACAATGGAGTCCCTTCTCGGAGCCGAAACGCGAGCAACCATTTCCACTTTTCCTTCACTTCAGCCCCAGAGTCGAGACTCTCATTAAAATGACACATGAGGCAATTATAGAATTAAATGGCGGCCGATTCGGGGGCGGAATGGGAGGCGGTCGGACATAACCTCACCTTTGCGGCGTTCGGTGGTCACAGGATCGTTTTCCAATGAAAATGTTTTCCTTTGAGTCCGTCCACAATAAGCAGCAATACAGATTCTAATAATGGAACAGCCAAGAGAGGTCAAAATGACCGCTCCAGTTTTATTTTATCATTTAGAAATTATAATGCACATATGTGTAACTTATGTAAAGACAATGTATTAATTGTTACGTTGGCCGCATTCTCTCATTATTACTATTTTTTTAATTTTTTACGTTTTTTACACTTTTCTCTTTTTTCCATTTTTCCGTGCTTTTCCTGAGCTTTCCTTTTCTTCCCTTTTTTTTAGTTTCCCTTTATTTTATGCTTTTCTTTTTATTCCCCCTTTTTTCATTTTCCTTCGATTTACTGTATATATTCTTATTTTCCTTTTTCCCCCTTTCAATGCTTTCCCTTTGTTTTCTGACTTTTTTCTTTTTCTATGCTTTTCCATGCATTTATATAATGTTTTCCCTGTTTTTCTTTACTTCTCTTTTTCACTCTTTTTACCTATACTTTCTCATTTTCTTTTTATTTCCTCCTTTTTAGGAGTAAAAAGAATTTGGAAGACCTTACACTTTTTTCACATATAAAATCCGCCGTCAAAATGACCGTTTGGACCGTTCTAATGTTGAGAGCTAAAACAAAGTCACAATCGAAATGGCTTCAAAACCGCCCTTTTATAGGTATTATCCTTAAGGTGGATAATAAATTCCTTCTGGCAAACCACCTTAGAGCCATTGTATGCTAATCCTCGAGGTCTCTTCACAACAACTCGTCCTCTGTTCTCCTCAAGTTGCTCCCTCAGAACAAGCAAAAGCGACCGCTCTCTTGAGGACGTTTCAACTGAGGATGGGCCGTTTGTGGCCGTTTGTGGCCGTTTGTGCGCAGCAGGAGACACTTTGGGGCAGACGAGAGACGCATAAATGAGAAATGAGTCCGCCTTCGGGTGCTCATGACCCGGTGCTCCACTCAAAAGTAAATAAAAAGTAAAAAATTTCTCAAGAAAGGAGTTCTCATAATGGAGAAACCGGCTGGGGAGCCGCGCCGATGAATTCTTCAGGTGGTTTTGCAAGGTGGTCAGGTCGACGTAATTGCTGCATGCAAACTTTGTCTTTGGCGTTGCGAAGCCTCACTTGTGGAAACCTTTGAATATTTTGACTAATTAGGCCAAGTCGAATTCGAATGCCGACATTTGACGCGTCTTCCGATGACTGGGAATTTCAAAAGGGAGTAATTGTCCTTCTGCTCCTCCTCCCTCCGTCCTCCCTCCTCTCCTCTCCTCTCCTCTTTTCTGCCAATTAACTGTCAATTATGCGCGTTCATTTCTTAACTTCCTCGACACCTAATTGTTTAATTGCAGGAATTTACATAAATCCCAAGTTCCAGAAATATGCTACTTTTTAAATGAGTGCCGAAGCGATTCCTGCGGACAAACGGCAAAATGATGTTGCGTCATTCTCAAAACCGTTAAACATTCCTTTCTGACACGCAGAATTTCTCTCTGATATCGTCTGAAGTGTTATTAAAAGGAAATCCCGAAAAGGCTAATTTATTTTGGCCAAAATCGTTAAACTGATCAAAATACTTTCCTCCGCTCGACGGATTTCAATTTTTCTTTAAGACGCTAAAAATAATTAGAAAAAATATTGGATTCGAAATGAGCTTCACCAGCGCCGCCATCGGTCAATCGTGGAATTATGGGGTTTTTTATCCCCATTCAAATTTCCTTAACGGTCATTTCAAATGTTAATGAATTTATTTCTATCGGAAAAGGACATAAGGATGTGAGTAAAATGTGAATGATTTAATACAACTGGGAAAATAAGTTTTTATAATTACTCTGGCATGGCAACAAAACTTGGTTCTCAAGCAGTTAAAAATTTCAGCACTTCCGACTTCAGGAAATCATTCTCTTTCGTCAGAGTGAGCAATTTTAGTGATACAGTAATACAATATAATACTTTTTTGTTAATTATGTTCCAAAGCCGCGATGCCCAATCTCTTCGCCTTTGCAATTTGAAAATATGTCTGAGGGAAAAAAGGATTCATTTAATAAAAAGGGTTCACCTCAAAAGAACAGAGAGGAAGTTCGCTTACAAAGGAAAAATAAACAGAAAGAAAGATATATTATCCAAAATACACCTGATGGGTTTATGAGGGGACCAACATTGTACAGAAGACAGTGCCGCAGAGAGGAAAGACTGAGCTCTTCTGTTGCGATTGGGCGAAGTTGGAAATTGTTTTGGTTCCGGTTTTGGACGGCGGAAGGTCACATCGTGGGCGCCCTCGCTGACTTTGGTCGGAGCGAAGGCCGAAGAGGCCCTCTTTGCTGAGGGAGACAATCGGGTGCTAATTCAGGTTTTCCACTCGGGAAAGTCAGTGACGGCCGCATGCGAATTGTAGCTTGCCTTCTTGCTCGGCCAAGGTTGGCGGAATTTTGTTTTTCTGGATTGTGGAAGACAGAAATGATTGTGGTCCTTCGATATTAAACTCAGGCATTAAACTCTAATATTGTGCAAAATGAAAGTACATTTCATTAGAAAATAAAAAGAATAAAATAATCTATAAAATACAGGATTTCAGGCACTGTATATTAAGCATATTTTAAGAACAATTCATTAAATATAGTAAACATATTTATTTCCTATATACTTATTGTTTATTTATTTATTTATTTTATTTTTATATATAGTAGCTGGGCTTCTCTGCCCCCTAATCCGAACTGCTAATTTTATTTATTTTTATTTTTTTGTAGATTTGTTGTATCTGAATCTATTGAAAATCTTTTATAATTGAAAAAGGTTTGGGAAAGAAAACCCTAATACTTACTCGTGAAATAGGGAAGAAATGCATTATTATCATTATTATTAAATATAATAAACAAATATAAACACCTGTGATAAAAAATCAAATAAATAAATACCAATACCCATAAAGTATTAAAATATATACTTATAAAACAAATAAGTCATAATAAAACTTTTTATATTATTAAAATGAATTTTTTTCTTATTTATCTTTGCATGATTTTAATTTTAACATTTTATTAAAACATAACTTTATTTTTTCGTTTTTAAAATAATTTATTAAATTGATTTAATATTAAATGAAAATACATTTTCATTGTCAGTACTTATAAATAAAAAATACAGTGCCCGTTGGCATCAGTTTTGAGAAGAGCGGAGGGACGTAAAACGAAATTTCTTTTATTAGTTAATTTCATTTATTTTTTCTTAGAATTACCGCTCTCAGTAAATACTTACCTTATTAACAATAGCTGCTTGATGTTATTGACTGCGGGGTGGGAAATTCCCCCCCGCCACGTCTCTTCTGCCTCTTACATTTTTTACCATAAAATCTGGCCTTCTGCGAAGAAACCCATGGCCAGCAAGCAGGCAGATGCCACTCGAGAGTGGGCGACTTCAGCTCGTTCAAGGCAGGACGAAGGAAGCGTCCGCTAAGGCCAGTTTCCATTCTGGGCTCGGGAAAGCTCTCAAAGGAACGCCAGAAAGCTGCTCTTCGCAATGGCCGCCATTGGATGGGGTCGCGTGTTTCGCAAATTCACAACTTCCTCATAAATAATGTTAATGAATTCGCCACTCGGTGCAGTTTATTAAAATGAGACGTCGGAGGGCGAATCGCAGTTATGTGAAACCGTAATTCGTCTCCGCCATGATCGCAGCCAGAAGAGAAGGCAGCGGTCGTTCCCCTGTCTGCCCTTATGCGATCGATCCGAGTCTTAAGTAACTTCCTCTGCGGCCATTGTTAGTGCACAACCGTCACGGGTTGAGCGTCTGCAGTAGTGAAGGAAGTTATTTATGACTTCGCTTTCCCGGGAGCGGATGCTGTCCCCGCTCTTCTTATTTGTCTGACACATTGAGTTGAGTTTTCCCATTGAGCGGCCGCGCACAGGTTATGCAAATGATTTTTTTAATGCGGTGGCATTTAGGAGACTGAGGCGGCGTGAGGCAAACATGCGAAACGCGTTGGGACTCGCCGCCCTTGAGACTCGGCCATCGTCAGGGGTCAACTCTCACCTGGTTTTAACCGAATTTCGTTCCCACCGAGAGCGGGAGAAAGTCAGGTGCCTCTGCCTTCGATCGAACATCGTCTGGAGAGTCCAACCTTGGCCTCCCCATCATCGCCCATACGCACAGAAATTTGGCTTCTTCACGGGGGCGGTGCCACGAACCGGTTTTGTGTTTGTCTCCGGACTTTGAGGGAAGAGGGCGAGGGGTGGCGGTGCTGGTGATGGAGGTGCAGAGGAGGAATCGCTGCGACCTCGAGAGAGAGAGAGAGAGAGAGAGAGAGAGATGGGAGAAGGGCGTGCTGAGGTCAAGCTTGTAAGAGATCAGTTGCAGAGCCAAAGTTGTTCCCACGACTGAGCGAAACACATCATTTGAAATTGATAAATTAGTAAGAACATTAGTTTTGAATAGGTGGACATTAAAGAAGGAAAAAAAAGGAGAAAAAATTGGGAATGCAAGAGAATTGAGAAAGGAACTGCGGGCGTTCAGAAAAGAAGAAACGCCTTTGACAGTCACTCAGCAAGAATGAATGGAATGTCTAGACAAAGAAAATGACGCAGAAAGAGACAGGAAAGAATAAAAGTCGGAAAATTTTCTTCTTATTTGGAAAAAAAACAAAAAATTAAAAATGGAGACAACGATTGGGGATAGTGCAAAAGGAGCTGGCGAAAGCACATCCATGGGTCAACTCTCGTCAAAAGACTGAGAAGGAAGCAAAGGGTAAAAAAGTCGTGGCAGTAGACAGGTGTTCGTGACATAAACAAACAAAATGGAGCCGGCACGTAAATGTCGAGTTGTCCAGTCGAGAGAATGTCTTCGCAGGATGTCTCGTTTCCTTTTTTAGCTTGTGCCCCGAATATTTAAACAGAAAAAGAACAAAACGCCCGTCCTAATAAGGGAAAGTGAAATTTTGCGTCCAACCGAGCTGCTTTGGTGGAACAGATGTCGGCTCATCATGGCTGCCTCGTCGGAATTGGTTGGAATTCCGTCGACACTGAGGTGTTGTGCCGTCCTCGGCCACCAGGCAACGTCCCACCCCTCTGGGCGTGACCGCGGCCATTTCCCAACATTCCGAATCCTCCCAGAAATGGTCCCCGCGGTGTTGGGCAACGCATGAAACCAATACGAGAAAATATTAACCTCAACTTGAGATCCAACCTAAATTGGCTAATCGTTAGTAAATCACGAAGCGACTTTCACTCGGGCGAGGTTCCCTGGCCGGTGGAGGATGTGCTCATGCACCGTGCACGATGACAGGTGTGCATGTGTGTGCTGCGATACCTTTGGCCAGAGTTAATCGCGTGCGTGCGTGCGTGCGTGCGTGCGTTCGAACCGAGAATGGGACAAGTGGCCGGCAGTAGGGGGTGGCTTTAGTGGCATTAGTGGCATTAGTGGCATTAGTTCTGGGCGCCCACTGAAGGCTTCGAGTGCACACCACGACACACTTTCGCTTTTAAGTGTTCCTTATACAGAAAATGTCATATTTCCGTTAATTCTTGAAATCACCATGATTGAGATTTTTGTGTTTTTTTTGAACTTTCTCATACTTATAGGCCATTATGGAAGCGCGAACGCGAGGAAAGATGAAAGCAGACGACGAAATTATAAGCCTAAATAATGATAACTTAATTTCACTCCTCTTTGAGGTGTACAAAGTGGGTGGCTTAGCCGGAATTACAACATAAACAAAAACTAATATTTAGGAAAATATATAAAACATACTCAATAAAAAATTATTACACATTACAATATAAATGCTTAATAATTATAATACAATGCCTTAAGTGTATAATAAGAGAAATGGAAATAAAAACGTGAGTAAAAATAAGTAAAATAACTAAAAATGGAAAATTTAGGTTTATTTGTAATTTACAAATTGACTCTTAGAACAAAAAAAGCTACAAAATTTACAAAAAAGACGTTAAATGTAGAGTTCAAAAGAAAAAAGAACATTATGAACTCTGGCCATTATCAGAGTGGGTGTGAAAAGGAGAAAAGTATAAAAAGTATAATACTGTTGAGCCATCCGACCGAAACCCGAATTTGAATCACAGCAAAATGGCCTCGTTCTCATCAGCCCATGATTTCTACCTTTTCTTGCAGGTTTGCAGGGCGTGAACACATGCCGAGCGGAGCAGGAGGAGGAAGAAGACCCCGCCACAACGACATGGATGCTCAAGGTGCAGTCTCATTCTGCTTTAATCACTATGACAAATGATTAGGTTTTCTACGTGTCAAATTAATTTTAGTTAGTCGAGTAATAATGAGCGAGCCGAAATGGAGAGGCAAAATAAGCGATGACTACAAAGACATGACGCAAACGGGAGAGTTGGCTTGACTTCGGCATGACTTTGGCATGAGGGAAAGGCAGAAGTGAGGGGAGGGGAAGGGAGGAGAGGGGCTGGAGAGGGGCTGGAGCAAGGGAAGGAGGGAACCAAAGGCAGTCGAATGCCAGCCGGAAACGGAAACAGTGTTCAACTGATTTTAATCCACAAATCACGGAAATGGACTAATCGGACCTTTTCAAATCTGGAAAACCTCAAAAGAAAATGATTGTTGTGTCTGTGGCTTCATCACATAAATCAGTTTATTTCTTCGGGCTCATTAGGAACTTCCTTCGGGTTGTCCATTGGAATTCCCGTATCCGTTTCCGTTTCCGGTAAAAGACCAGTCATGTTTCTGAGTCATTTTCGCAATGATTGATTAAAAAAAAGACGACTTTGGCATTTGGGGAACACGAGTGAGGGCAGTGCGTTCGATGGCGTTCGGCCATTTTGTATCGCTCGGATATTCACTTTAAAAGGAAGGCATCGCCATTTTGGTCAGAGTGTTGCTCAAAATGGCGGCGTAGAATAACGGTTAATGGAGCCAGAGAGACCGTTGTATGAGTTTTTGGGACTTCTTTGGGGGTTCGATCCGCTTTGCTAAGAACAGGACTATGGATTACATACAAAAAATTGCTACTCAGGAAATTATTTATGACTGGAATTAAGAGTAATTTTCAACTCGCACCATGGTTTCTGAGTGTGCGCAAAACCCTTTAAATTAAAGCTTTTAAGAATATCCGATGGGCGTTTTCTGCAATAGTTTGTTGCGAAATGGCGAAATAAAATAATATAAAAATGTGCTTTATTCTTTCAGCGGCGGAAGAGCTCAGGATGTAACTGCAGAGGTGCTCTCGAAAGGAAACCATGATGACAATGAACTCCAACAGGAACAACACGGAATCGACGCCGATATGTCGCTGTCGAGTGCTGTACATGGGCTCTGCGGTGCCCCACATAACCAAGGACGGGCTGCAGGGCATCCAGGAACCGCTAAAAGAACTCTACCCGGAGCAGGGTGCTCTCAGTGCGAGGGGCATAGACTCGTGGCTGAGTGTGTGGAGTAACGGACTTCTCCTCGAGAACGTCGACGAGAACCACAAGAAAGTGACCAGATTCTTCCCCATCGAGTCCCTCCACTACTGCGCCGCCGTGCGCTACGTCCTCGTCCCCGAGAAGGCCAGCAGCCCCTCCAACCCCAAGTTTCTGCCCCTCGACAGCCCCTTCGCCAGAACCCCCAACCCCTCTCACCCGCCCCTCTTCGCCGCCATACTGCGACGCACCACGGGCATCAAGGTCCTCGAATGCCACGCCTTCATTTGCAAGCGCGAAATGGCCGCCAACGCCCTCGTGCGCTGCTGCTTCCACGCGTACGCGGACTCCTCGTACGCGAAGCACATCGACGGCAAGGCCAGCTTGTACGGCACCCTGAGGAACGACACCCCCGGGATAGACACCATCGACCGCGTCGAGGTCTGGCGGCAGTCGTCCAAGACGAACAGCAAGAACGGAAGCAGCATGACTCTCAACAGCCATAACGGGAACTTGGGCACGCTCAGATCAGTGGATCAAATGACTTTGGGGGATGACGTGAGTGTGTATAACGGGGACGAAAACCACAAGGTGTGGGCGGGGATGTCCGTCAACGAAAACATTTACGGGGAAAGCAACGCGTACAGCTCGAGCACGATGCGGAGCGGGAAGGCGATCAGGCCTCGACAGGCCATCACTCCTGCACCTCCTCCGCCGCCGCCACTCAAGGAGGACAAGAAGAAGTCCAAGAAGGACCTCGACAAGAAGAAGAAGAAGCTCCTCAACGGCAGCAGAGAGGACCTGCACCCCATGATGAACGGGTCCCTCATGCGGCACGCGCACAGCGTGAGCAACCTCAACATGAGGGGCAACGGGGCGCTGAGGATCCCCCCGCAGCCGATCTACAGCAACGGGACAATCATGAGGCCGAACGGATTCGCTCCCGGGCCGCTGCCCAACGGCTACGGCCCCAGCCCCGTCATGTACGTGCCGACGACATTACCTCACCCCGGAGGCAAGAAGAAAATGATGCAGCACGCCGGCACCTTCTCGCACCGGCCCAAGAACATGGCGCCCTTCCCCGCCAAAAACCTCCCCCCTCACTTCATTCCCGTGCCACCCCCCGTCCCGATGATCCCCGTTCCCGGTAAAAAGGCCAAGAACTTGCCTCAGCCGGTGTTCGCCATGGAGGAACCGGTCTACATGCCATCGGCCAGACCCCTGTCGCCAGTGGCCAGCTACCAGCCGGGGCACTTCCCTCACGAGGCCTACCTCCTGCAGCAGTACGCGACCATGGACAACGGCAAGAAGAAGAAGGGGAAGAAGAACAAGGTCCCCGTGGCCATACCCGTCCCGATACCCACGCCGGTGCCCACCAACGGCGGCCTGTACATGGGCAACCACGGACTGGCGCCCGTCAACGGCCACGGCCCCGTGGACGTGCCCTACAGTCCGATGAGCAACGGAGTGGCCAACGACGACCCGGGCGCGGGCCAGTCCCCCGAAAACGAGGACGAAAGTCCCTTCAACACGGGCATATACAGGAAAAAGGGACATTTGAACGAGCGCGCGTTCAGTTATTCGATCCGGCAGGAGCACAGGAGCAGATCGTACGGTAGTCTGGCGAATCTCAAGTTTTCGACGCCGATGCTCAACGGGGGAGGCTCGAACCTGAACCTGACGCCGAAGGAGGACGCCAAGAAGGAGAGGGAAATCATGCAGATGATGCAGGACCTGGACTTGTCGGGGGACGAGCTCGAGAGGTCGGAGGTGCCGAAGGCTGTCTACGAGAGCAAGAGGCTTGCGGCCGTGGCAGCCTCCGCCAACTCGGCAAAAGTGCGCAGATGAACACCGCCGGTGAGTTCAGACATTTAACCTGAATGATGAATTTCAGCTCGTTTCGCAACTGACATACATTCGCAAGGCAACCCAAACTCCGGCTTATAATCTATCAAATTTTTTTTCTTTCATTTTCCCGCTTTTCTCTTTTTATCTTTCTTCACAGCTTTTCCCTTCTCAATCCTTTCCTGAAAGGTAGGAAGTTGAAAATGTTTATTCTCTATCAATGGACTCACCTTCGCGAATAATTAATGTAATTAATTGAAATTTAAACGTGAAATGTTATAAAAGTGTTGGTGTGGTTCTTTAATTGGCCGCTTGTGGCGCTGCGATGAGCCTTGCAAAACCCTCAATTAGGTCTTCGCTTGCTCAAATCGCAGTCGTGGTTTCTTGAAAAGCCTTCAAGGGAAGGACACCAGTTTCCAGAGCTCCTTCCTCCAGGAAAGCCCCCCGATTTCCTCTAAAACTCAAATCGTCCGCGACTTTCCTTCATGCATCCTCGGTCCCGGAGCCTTGGCATTTCTCGCCACCTCGTCCATCTTTGTACTTCTGAGGCATTGTCCCATTGTCTTGACAACATCACCTTCATTTCGTGATGAGTGCATTCGCGAAAGCGTAAAGATTCTCCCCTTAGCGGGACTTCACTTTCAACGCACTGAGAGCCAGCCCAAACCGGCCGCGTCCTGTTCTGCAGCCCTGTGTTCCGGATTTCTCTTGTATGTCGGCCAGTTCCATTGCTCGTGGCTCAAAAGACACTCGTCAACGTGTGTCGAGCGCTTTCATTGCTCGTCCTGCCGAAGGAGAAACAGAAAAACAGGGGACGAGTTCATTTCACTTTCGAGGAGAGTTCACCAGACCGAGAACAATGAGCGCTACGGGTCCGGTGCCGAAGGAAACGTTGCCGCGATCAAAGAGAAAATCATCAAGGTTAGACAGACAGGTTTATTCGGTCAGGCACAGGTGTGAAGAACCTCTGGGCCGTGCGTTCCTTCCACTGGTGTCGTTCTTCCGTTTGTGAGGCATCCCTCCCCCGGACAGCCATTCTGGGACGCGTTCTGTCCCGTTTGCTGCCATTGAGAGAAGAACAACACGGCGACGCTGTCCGCCGTTTTGTTTGTTTTCCTTAATTGGCATGGATAACCTCCAAGTCCGCATCGAACAAAGAAAATGGTGTCTTAGGAAAATTGAGCAAACATGAAAAAAGTTCCGTTGGTTGCACAAACACATTAATAAATGGCCAACGGTTTTCGATTGTTTATTTATAGCGAGTCGGGTTACATTTACCGCTGGCTCGCTCGGCCTGTCCTCAGGTCTCTGCCAACCTGCGCCTAAGAACTAGATCAGTGGTCGCCAAAGCGCCTTTCAGGGCCTCCACTCGGGGCCCTCTCACACTGATCTCCACGAAAATATTCACGCAACCCGTTGAACAATGCGACTCTTTCCATTCTGTTCCACACTGCAATAAATCAGCCGATGCGGCTCATTTTGGTTTTATGCCACGAATGGAGGTTTTCTTCTCGGTTTTAATGAGGAAATGTGCTCTTGAGATCGTGAGAGAAACCGATTTCATCTTCGCCTAAAATCATCCCTTTGTACTCGCAAACGATTTGCAATTAAGTTCAACCGTAAGGTTCAGAAAATTAAAAGTTCAATTTAAAGCCTTCGTGGAAAGGGTTATAATCTGTTTACCTGCTTAATCAGAGTGTCTCAGTTGCTGCGTCGGCGGCCCAAAGCTTTTAGCAATTCCTCAGAAGAAAATTCACTTATCTGGAGAGGGAAAATAAAAATGGAAAAGAGAGACTAATTGTTTTTGTTTACGGAGCAGACGAAAACGTTTTTCGCAGCCATGTTTATTTTCGATAAAATTTCTAAAAATATTACGAACTGTCCTCATGGAATCCAAATCCGAAGTGAAACCGTCAATGCTGAAAGGCTTTCTGGCTCGCGGAGGCTCCTTCAAGTCCAGATGGAAGAGTCTGGTGTCCGAGAAGAAAGTCACCGAGATAAAGAAGGTTCTGGGGGCCGAGAAAAACCACCTCGGCACCATCCTGGCTCGCCTCGAGGGCGAAACCTCGCTCGGCGAACCGGATCCTGCCGAGCAAGGAACCGGAAGTGATAGAGTAAAGCTCGCCCTCGGCGAAGCCGCTCCCAGGCGCGTGCTCGAGGTTCCCGTGCAATTCCTCGAGGAGATCCTCGAGGAGAACGGAAGACTCAAAGCCCAGCTGGACGCCCTCCACAAGGAAGTCAGCGAACTGAGAACGGCGCTCGACGACCTCCTCAAGAAAGTGAGCCGCCAGCCGAGGCGACAGTTCCCCTAGGAACGCGGAGTCATAGAGTGCGTGACAGCGATCGCGGAGGCCCCGCTCGCCTGAATTCCCCGCTCCATGGGAATTCGTTCCCGCATATTGTTTTAATGATGTACGTGTCATGTTAAGTGGATCCTCGCTCTGCCAACTGCCTCTAATAAAAATTTATGAGTTCTCACATTTGGGCTTTCGCTCGTTGTTTGGCATTTTCGGGGCCTTCGCGGGCCCCGAGGGCTAAAGGCAAGCTGCAACCTTGAGCGTCATCTCGAGGACCACTTCTTTCGAGAGATCAAACGTTTCACTTTCGGCCGAAGGAGTTCGTGTCTGGACTCTTATATAAGATTAAGGACTCCGTGACTTTCCTATTTCTGCTGAAATAAGTGAAGCGCGTGGTCGCGCACAAAATGGCCGCCTGCCTCGCAGAGGACACAAGATGGCGGCTCTGCAGGGGCGATGGCATCGAACCGCCAATGAATTTCACTCTCGCTTCGTGGAATGCTCCCAAAACTCGCGAAAGGGGGTCAGTCGTTCCCCCGAGGGCTGCACTTCCTGCCAAGACTTCCAGTGGAATGCGTCGCCCAATGTGACCGCGTCCGCCCTTTATCGGGCGAGTACGTGGGAAATTCGGCTTTCCTAGAGGTCCCGCCTCAACGAGGGCAGAAGAGGTAGTGGGTCGAAATCCTTCGACGTTGTGGTTGAGGAGCACCACTCCTTTGGAATGTAGCGGGACTCACGTGAGGACGCGTGCTTCCTATGTCCTCTTTCTGGCTGGTCAAGGTTGAGCCGCAAATGCACCAAGAATGAGCGATTCTGAGTTTCTGTCACTGTTTTCAGGTCTATCACTGACCAAAGAAAAAAATATACAGATTGCAGACGACCTTTTACGGGCAATGCCTTATTCGTAATCGCAGAAACTCTGCTCGACTGTCTTCTACCAACACAACAATAATACTTTTCCACAATTATAATTATAATATTGAATTGACATTCTTGGGAAGAAACTCAATCACTGCAGTTTCTCCAGAAACTCCTTGACCTCGTCCAGCTTCCTGATGAGCTCCGCGTTCTCTGCAGCAAAGTCCCTCTTGTCCAGGTCGGAGAACTTCCCCCTCAGCCTCGAAATACCCTCCCGCACCCTCCCGATCTCCTCCTTGACGTTCGCCAGCGCCGACTTCCGCGACGCCCGCCCGCTCCCCTTGCACGCCCTCATCTTCTCCTTGAACACCCCGATCTGCCTCTTGAGCTCCTCGATCTGCACCCTCAGAGGCACCTCCCCCGACACCCCCTCCGACTCCCGCCCCTCGTCCTCGTACTCGGGGATCCTGTGCACCTTCAGGCTGGCCATCCACTCGGCGAACACCCTCTCCACCTCGGGGTGGCGCCCCTCGGGGACGAGCTCCTTCATCTTGCGCTTCAGCTCCTCCATCTCGCTAACGGCGTCGCGCACCTGGGAACCAAACCAAGAAGGGGTTAGGCGCCGTCAGCGTCTCTTCTCGGGGTCGGGGCCGGAGAGGCGATCGGGGATTCTGTACTTGTCGATCTTGGACTTGAGTCTGAAGACTTCTTCTTGGAGAAGGCGGTTGTTGGCGAGGAGCTTTTCGTGCTCCTGAGAGAGGGACCTTTTTCTGTCCTCGAGGAGGGCGAAGTCGATGTCCTCGGAGACGCCCAGGAAGAGGAGGGAGTTTTGGGGGGACGGGGGGTCGGAGCCCGTCGTGGGGGACTCACCTTTTTTGTCGGGCGAAAGGTTGTTCTTCTGGTCCACGCTTTTGCTTCCCTTTTCCGTTTTTTTAGACATTTTTTTATTTCATTTTACTAAAATTTTTTTTTATTTTAAAACAACATGGCGGCCATCTTTGACAAAAGGCGAGTGGGGACGACCTCCGAGATTTCTTTGCGTTTTTGGCTCCCAGGAAATGCCTGAAACTTTCAAAACCGGACGTGTCTTGTTTTTTTTTTGCTTCGGGAAACCTGAAAGAGCCAGTTTAAAAAGAGACAGCTTTTCAATATATCTCATTCCACACTGTATATTACGTATAAAACAAAGAGAGAAACAATTGAGAAAAAAACGTCACTGAGGATTTAACAGCACGAAGTTCGGACCTGGAGTAACTAACAAATGTTCAGGCGAGCATTTCGGAGGTCGACTTCGACCGCGGCTGCTTCAGAATGTCGTGGGCCTTCTTGAGCTCCTCCCTCAGCACCCTCATCGTCTCCAGAACATTCCCGATCTGGCCCTTCATGTCCCGAACCTCCTTCCGCAGCGAAAGGTTCTCCTCGTCCAGCCTCAGGTTCTTCTCGTACAGCTCCTCCAGCATATCCCGAAGGTCCTGCAGCTCCTTCAGCATTCCGTCCGCGTTCTTCGCCTCGAAATGCACGCCCACTTCTATTTCCGCCTCCATCAACCCTTTTTTTTACCTTTTAGACATGAGTGCAGCCCCGCCACTCGAAAACAAACAACGAATATGGCCGCTCGCTCGGGTTTTCGGGGCCCTTTCGGGGTTTGCACAGGAGGCCGCGATTTACTGCGAAAAGCTGCAGAATATAGCCACTCCATTTCCAGTGTTCGACTTGTGGACAAAAAGTCTAAAAAAATTTCAGCAACATGACGATTTACTTCGGGGGTTCAACCTGTTGCCAATTAGTTTACCAACAAAATGGCGGCTCATTTTGGGAGTTTGACTTTCGAAAAACCAAAATTTTCTGACTCCGCTTCAAGTGTACTTACATCTTATATACAGTACATAACTCTGTATAAATGGTATAAACATTTTTAAAGGGAATCAAAGAAATCTCCAATGAGAAATTGAGAAAGGACTTAAACAAAATCTTTCCAAAGCCGGTGATTATCTCCTCGAGTGCATTACACGAAAGAATCGATCATGTCGCCCACAAGGTGTTCTGAACAAGGGCTCTCCGTGGGCGAGCAGAGGAGGTGCATTTTGCCATTTGCTTCTGTCGGTCACTCGACGCTTTGTCTTGGCTCTGGCCGCCTCCACGGTCAGCTGACTCCACCAGTGAGGTAAACGTCCAATTAATAATGCATGATTCACTTCCGGTGTTCGTTTCAGGTATCCGCCCAAGAGAAGGATGCTTCGGGGAGCGGACATTCGAGGAGCGCTGTCGACTGATGATGGGCGTCCCCGCAGGAAAACCTGCGGCGTCGCTTCCTGTGCCCAACCGAGGGACGCCCGATTCGCTTAGGTTCTTTCATTCGGAAGGAATAAATGGACTAATATTAAATTAGACTATACTCTCTCAAATGTACAGACGCGAGTTTTAAATTATATTATACAGAAACGGAAGTGGCGTGAAGGTACAACCAAGTTTAGCCACTTATTTTAATTTCTGTTAACTGTGCGTGAGTGCAGCGCACTTTGCTCTCGACTGAACCGCGAATCAGCGATTCAAGCATTATCGTCGAGGGAAGTGTCCTGCGACGTGCGCCGCACACCCTCAATGTGGAATTCTTTTTGTATGAAAGAAAATTTACCGATTTATCATGTAACCCCGGCTACTTCAGTCTATTTTTATATATACAGTATATATATATAATATATATATAAGTGTATTTGTAAAGGTTTCATCACAGTAATCCGAGTATTATTAAGAATATAATAACTATTGTTATGATTATGTGAATTTGAAATAAAATATTTTGAGTCGTTTGGAGTCACTTTGGGATTGCGGGAAAGAGAATAGGTCGACTCATAAGTAATTTCCGTCATGGGTTGCTACGACAACGAGTTTTCAAAGACGTAAGCGAAAAAAGATTAAAAATGAAAAATAAACGGACTCTGAATAGAAACCAAAAAGCAAAACTGCTTTGACTACCTGAAAACCACCCCATGGCTTCCTACCTCCTTTCATGAAATCATTACGGATCAATACAACATGATAATTCGGTTACTTTTGAAAAAACTGTGGGAATAATTCCTAAAAACGATACGAGTTACAGAGCAGGTACAGGTTGCGGGCCGGAGGTGGATGAAAAGCCCCATAAATCTTTTCCAAGAGAAACGAGTCCGCCCCGGGGCTGACAAAGCCTCCGACATTCTTTCGCGAGCACAAAGAGCCACCCCACGAACCGGGAGGGCTCTGTGGTTCCTCCGTGACCTTCCGCGGTCATCCCCCGGTGGTCGGTGCCCCCGTCACGAGCGGGGCCCGAAGGAATGCGCTTGTCGGGGTAGATGACGCAACGCTGGAAGAGGATAAGGTGCGCATAAGAGAATGCCGGCCGAACTCGGTCAGTACACTCTGAGACCTAATTCGGAGGGCCCGAGGCGGGCAAACGAGATTCCTCTGCGCGATGACGAATAAGCTAATGAACGGTGTGTTATTAAAATATCGCTTCGAATCGGAATCAAAACTGGAAGAGTGTCTTTTTCAGATTTAAACGAATTTAGGAGAATCAGAGAAGAGAATCATGCGCTAAGCTTTAAAAACAAAAAATTAGCGTCAGTTTTTTTCTTTAAAAAATATTCACAGTGGAACGCCTAATTAATAAAAACAGTAAAATTGCACGACTTAGAATTCTTGAAATTACATAAACAGTAATTTGAAGGCGGAAACGTTTTAAGTTTGCTTTTTTAGAAAACATTTCCAAGTTTACTTTTCGACAATCAGAACTCAGCACTTCTCAGGTTTGTAAAAGAGAAAGAATAATTAGTTATTTAATGGGCAGTGACGTACAAGAAATGCGGGGGATTTTAAATACGGCCACAAAAATCAGTTATACCGCAATTTTTTACTCCAAACTCTTTCGACAATTCCACTTTCTTTCTAATTTTATAGCACACAAATTCTAAATAAGTAAAAATTGAGTGATTTTGTGCCTTTTCTCGTTTCCCATTTAATCTCAGTTTTTAATTTTCGTAATATCCAAAAGTTTGCGCCGTTACGTTTTAGGCGACACTAGCGCTTTTGTTTCGAACATTGGCCACGCATCGTTTTCTCACTTAAATTATTCAATTTTAAATAAATAATTAGCTGTTATTTACCGGTAAAGGGTTCTTTTTTAGCCACTATTTTGCTCTTCATGTCTCAATTTAACGAAACAATCAAAAAAGAATTTCTTTGAAAAACTTATGATAAATATAAAATTAGAGAAATAATTCTTATTCGCAGAGAACGAACGATGAGAATTTCCTGAAAGAGTTAATTTATGCCATCCGCAGTCCTTTAATGTCTGCCAAATTCAGGACACAGAAATGAAGGCGGAGTTCAAATGCTTCTCTCTGAGTCAGCACTTTCGCCTCGAAAGAGACATCCATCTGTGGCAATTACTCACATGATATTAGCATGAAGGAGCTCGCAGGGCGCCATGTGGTCATCGTGGCCGTCTCGGCCATAGCTGAGTCATACGAATTCTTTCCTCATTTCTCCCTTTTGTCTGAACGCGGGCACTCGATGAGGGCCCGCAATTGAGGGAAGGAGAGGATTTCTCTTCCGTTAACTGTCGGTGCGTTGCTGAACTGCTTATCCTGGAAATAATCCCATTCTGTGTATCGATCATGAAATTCATTATATTATTCCAAAATATTTACACATTTTAGAAAATTAACGCCGAAATATAAAAAAATTATTAAAAAATAAATAAAATAAAATAAAACCTCGCAGATGATTGGTCAGCACTGCGAGGTACCTAGACCACTGCTGGGAGGACGGAATGGCGTAGTGTTGCGCCTGGAAAGTCTGGCAAAACACTGCGAAATTCCGCCTCCTTCACCTGCATTCACCTGCTAACACCAGCGAACACCTCGGTGAAGTACTGTCAGTGGACTCGCTACTGTACCCGCTAATGTACCTTACATGTTCATTCAGGCGCTGTGCAAGCGAACAAAATGTTCGCTAAAACCCCGCGACCCTAGCGGAGAAGCGGGTTAAAGAAAAGTATAAGTATAAGTATAAGTATAAAACCATAATTAAATAGAAAAAAAATTTTTAATATACAGTATGATATTTAATAATTCATATAAATATAACAAAACATGAATACTGTAGAATAGAAATTTTAATATAATAAATGCAGAAGAAATAAATTAAAAGAATTCAGACAAAAAAATATAAGAATTTAGAATAAATAAACGTAATAATTATAAATATTAAATAAATTAATTTTTGTTTTGCCTTCGCGTTAACTCCAACGGTGTGGGAATATATATATAATTTCTAAAAATTATAATAATTTACAATGGAAAAAAATTAGGAAAATAGTTAATTTTCTAAATTTAAAATTTAGTCTAGAGAAATTGTGGTTATATTTATAAATTATATTTGGAAAATATTATCTATCCGCGCGGAGTTTTTTATCATGGAATCGCGTTGGAATTTTTCAAATCATTCCACGTTATTTATTTCTTAAAACAAATTGCCCAATGCCCTTTTGAATTGGCCAATTTCATTTTCGAACCCAATTCGAAAAGCAAAATGCCGGCAAAAACAAAAAAGTCAACTCCCTCTTTTGGACGCGATTAGCTCATCCCAAAATGGCCTTTCTTTGGCATTTGCCCGAAACTGGAAGGAATGGCACTTTTGGGCAAAACACGCAGAGAGAGAGAGAGAGAGAGAGAGAGAGAGAGCAAAGCAACGCGGGCTGCGCCTATGCTATCATCCCAACCGTGACTTACATTTCATATCATGTGCTCCTGAACAGTCTGAACAGTCTGCCGAGAGTCAGTCAGTTGTCATAATGCTTTCCTAGTGCACTAGTGCTTTGTCTGCATCGCTTCGGTTATTCGCTGAGTGCTGTCACGTCGACGGAATGACACGCGAAAGTGCCTTTTTCGGTGGTTCCCAGCGCAGGAGGACTCCAGAGTGAACAACAAAGTTTTATGGTAAATCTCTCCTCTTTCTGCTGTGATTACCTCAACGCCGTCGACCACGAGTTCATGTCGGTTGGCTCGTCGAATTGCCGAGTCAGCCTCAGCAGTCGAGTCGTAAATAACTTCTATTTGGTTTAACATCGGCATGAAAGCAGCAGCTGGACGCAAGGGAAATTATTTATGACTCGATTTCAGACGGCAGCGGTTTCGAAACAGTGAATTTAGCGGGGAAATGTGTGCAAAGGAAAGTGTGCAACATTTGGCCAAAAACGAAGCCAATTTGGCTCTGGCCATGTTGGGAACCGTTTTCCATCGAAAAGGGTTAATGAGGCGAATTATGCGTTTCCAAAATGGCGGGTGACATTTTCGACTTTTCTCCCGATTAATTAAGTCCGGATTGGATTGCATTAATTACTGGAATATTCTGCGCTCCGCTTCTGTTCATCATGAAAATGTGCTCATTCGTGGGACGTTAGAGAAATTTAAAATAAAATAAAAACCCTCATTTTGTTCTCATAATTGAATTCGAGGCCAATTTTGCTTCATTTTAATATTAAAAGAACATTAAAAACATCCGCAGTTGCACAACTCACATTCTCAACACCAAATCCGCTTCTTTCCTCCTTTTATTAAATTTTAATATATAATGTAAATATATATACTATGTTTTTATCATAGTGTGCAAATGTTTACTATGTTTGCAATAATATAACTGCAAAGTCGCTGATAACTAATTCAGTTACATTTCCATTTGATTAATAACTCACAGCGATGTAACACAATCGACAAATGCTGCAGTTTGTCGCAAAACTAAAAAAAAAAAAATTAAATTAACATTGAGAGTTTTTTTAAATTGAGATTTAAGAGTGTGTAAAACGAGGGTCAAGTGTATTTTAAATAAAACAAAGGGGTAAAGACTAAGTTTGTCGCATTTGTAACGAAAGTTTGTCGATGCCAACAGTTCAAAATTTTTGTTTTCGGGAAGTCCGAAGTCTTAAACTTTGGCGAGCGATAGAAACACCACCGAAATGTCCTCTCCTTTCCGTCTTTCGAAGAATAGAAACTAACGAGCACAAAATGGCCGTCACTTGACACGTTCATATTTAACAATGATGATGTAACGGTTGTTATTACGAACGGGGGGAGGAAAAGAGTTGTGGAAAGAAAAGCGTCGACGAGGGGGAGGAGGGGAAAATCAAAGAGTTTTTTAAATTATAAAATAAATAAACAAAGAGTCGAAACGGATTTTAATCGATTAATTATAGAGTGTTAACAAAATGAATTAATTAAGGGATGCTCCATGAAAAGGAGGATATGGCAGGAAAGAAAGAGGGGTGGAAGAGGGGTGGAAGAGGGCGAATCCACCCCACCCGACAAAAGTCGATTATGGCGCGATTATTGCCATTGAAAATATGCCAAATAAATCTGTTTTACCGCTTTTTTTTACGATTCACTTTTATGTAACTGCTCATAAAAGATCATCTTTTTAATTAACGGGATAAAATAAATATTAAAAAGGGAAGGAAAACTGTAAACATTTCAGGCGAAGTTTCCATTCGAAACAACCTTAATTAAACCATCAGCGTGAAGCGCATAATTATCGTAATAAAGATACCAGTTTGGGAGAATGTCTTCTGCCGTGTGGTCTCGGAATCCAATTCGATCATCCTCTGAAGATTCGCATAATTTATTTGACACCCAATTCATTTCTATGTGTGTCACTCCGGGCATTTGTGTGAGGAGATCAACTGCGGCGGGGCAAAGGGGTGCACTGATTGAGGACGTGTCCTGGGAGGGAGGACGCCCAGGGTGACCCCGGGGTCCACGACCGAGAGAAACTCCCATTAATTCATCTGATTTCACCGCAGTTTTGCTCTGTGATGATGATGAATTTATATAAGTCTGCTCGGCCACACAAAACGGATGCGATAACGTAAATGAATTTAATTTGGAAATGCAAGATATGAAAGTGAAACTTTCTATTGTGTGGCCCCTGCATCGAAGGCGCCCCCGGGGGACTCTTCCCTGGACACAGAGGAAATTCCCCAAAAGAGAGCTGAGGAAGAAATGCTAGTGAAAGCAGAAGAACGGCAACAAGACAACGTTAGTCGCTTTGGGGAACAGAACCAGAGATGAAAAAGGTGCGAATGTCGAGGGAAATAAACGATGCAATTACATTGATTGAGTCGTTAACAGCAAAGAGCCAAAGATTTATAACAATTACACAGTCGGTCGAAAGGAGCGCACACAAAATGCCCAAACCGAATGAGAATGAGTTGATAAAGTGCTCGAAAACACGTTCCCCGCAAATTAGCAATTAGTTTTCCTGACATCTCGACTTGGGCGAAAGACTCAAATTCTTTGCCCCTCTCTTACTTTTTTTCATTGAAATTACCACGGTCGCGCTTTTCTGTATTCACTGTAGATATTGACGGTTTCGTTGAGTCAGCAACGGAGGAGATTCTGCAGTTTGTACCTGAGGAATTCAGTTCATTGTACTGACGAGACTAAACGCTGACAAGTGCAGTTGTTGATCGTATAAAGTCGTGTATTTAGTGAAGGACTAAAGAGGAGAAATAATGCAACGACAGCAGAAAAACCTGAAAATTATATAAATAAACGAACGGGAAATGCCTGAAAAAAACTGGATTTTCTTTTGACTCGTACAAACGACATTACTCAGGACTCAAAAAAACAGAAGTTACTTTTGCCTGGACGAAAGCTACTCGTGACTGACCTAATGCAACGAAACACTCGTTACAAGCTCACGGTCCCTCACAGAGGCGGCGGTGCTTTCCGACGTCAATCACTGGCAAGGCCTTCGCCGCCAGGAGGACATTAACGAGTCCATCCTCCGGCCACTCATTCCCGATGCCAGTCCAAATAATTGGGGGACGATACTTTCCTTGTTGATTGAACACTTAAGAGCTTAATAGCCATGACGACTACTTTTACTTTATTTGGCTCTTTCCTATGGCGAAACAATGTTTGTTTGGCCGAATGAATGCGCGGATGGAGTCGCGGTTGGACATTTTGAGGAAAGTGGACACGGGCGCGGGCCACAGCCCCGCCCCACGGGGCAGTGGGCCCGCGGGAGGCGTGGATCGTTGGCATTGGGGTGCATTGCCACCACCCGTACGGGGAGCCAATAACAGTTCATTTAATGGGCTGAATGTCCACCGAAACTGGTTTGCAGGTCCACGGGCCTTTGGTATGTCTTCTGCCTTTTAATGTCGTCTTATTAGCAACTGATGTGCGGGATTGTGTAGTTTCCATAATTTTCCAATACCAATCAGGATGTAATCCGACTAAAAAAGACGTAAAACTAGCGATGCCAACATAATTTGTTTATTTATGGTGTAGTTTGTTAGCTGTGATCGCTTCTTCCACCTGTGGTTCCCTTGTTGACTTTGCCCTGACCGTCGATGAACATCCCAATAAAAATATAATTAAATACTTCCATCGTGAGTTATTGTATTGGGAATTGAGCAGAAAACGGCTTCTTCTCGTCTCTTTTCAACTTTTCCTCTCTCATGTCCGCATTTGAAGTCAACGGAGGCGGCTGTGGGAGGAAAAGGTTCTCCTGAAGGAAAACAGCGTCAGCTGCAGCTCCTTTTACGGTTTTCAGCTTTTCTGTTGCCTTCACCAAATACACGACTGCATGTGAGCAATTGACTTCTTAGAGTTTGCTCTCGACTATTTAGTGAATCGAACTCCTCATAATTGTCTTCGTTCCTCCAGAAATAGACGAACCCCAAAATTCGAGGCTAATCAGGGCTTCATCCACCTCATAAAATTCAATAATTAATATCCATCACAATGGCGGCCGTGAGCAGAGGCAATTAGCGAGACAATGATTCCTCCTGAGCCAGCCGGGAAGGTGTTCTTCAGATTCCGATTAGTCATTTTCATTTGAGCTCCTGAAGCGCAGATGAATTGCCACGAAAACCGTTAGGAAGACCGTTTTCGGTGCGATTCCTCCGAGACAGCTCGGCTGAGGAAAATCTCTTCGCCGAACGGTCGGCACGCGATCGCGTCCCTAATGAACGAAATGATTTATTGTCGGTGGTTTCCTCTTCGGAAGAGTTACAGTTAGACTCGTCCTCGTCGGCCAGAATTTTTATTCGAGAAGGCCGTCTCGTGAAAGCAAATGAAACGCGTGAAAGAAGGGAAGCGAGCGTTCGAGACGCGAACGGGAAACATTACGATGATGATGGATGACAGCAACCGGTGGGTCACAAAGTCACGCTCCAGTTGGGGAATGGAGTCACGGTTCGGAACAAGAGCAAACGGTCCACCGTTGGAGGATATGTGTGTGTGAAACGCGAGCAAAGTTAGAGAGAAGCGCGCCTAATAAAAGTATCCGATAAGGTCAGATGGAAGAGGAGCAGAAGTGCTCATAAGTAAAACACATTTAAATAAACCTTGGAACGGTGGAAAACCTTCTGGGAAAGGATATGTTGGTGAACTCGTGTGGATCTGTATGCAAATAGGAGGCGATCGGCCGGTTTCAGGTACACAAACGAGCCACAAAGAATAAACACTCGAGGAATCACAGATCGAGGTCGCGAGCACCTAACAATGAGAATGAGCCATATGGGTGCACTGCTCGCCAACTGGCCCCAAATAACTCCTTCTAACGATCGCGCTAATTACGCCACCCTAGTCAGCTTCTTTCTGGGAAGAGCCCGAGGAAGAACTCGGCTAGGCCACATGGCGGCGAGAAAGTGTTCTGATTCAGCATTATGTCGACTAAATTGTGCATTTTTTAATTACTTTGCTATTATTGTGTTTACTCAGTGCTCTCAATATTGTTTATTAATATTTAACTAAAACAATTTTTTCGTTCCTCCCCAATTAAAATATCATCTGCCCTTTTAATATTAATCTAGAGGTTAACAAAAAAGATTTAGCACTTTTCTCCTTCTTCCTCTCTTCCTTTTTTTATTTTTTTTCCTTCTACTATTTTCTATTTTACATTTGCTAATTTAAATGTAATTACATAATTAATTATTTATTTATTCATCTGATAAAATGTTTACGTCAACGTTTCTCTTCTTGTAAGAATTCAGCCATATTTCTTAGTTGTTCTCTTCTATCCCAGTTTTCTTTGTATTCTTTTGGTTCCCTGCACGCTCTCGTCCATTTAGAGGTGGACGTACAATACCCACATCTTTTCATAGGCTGCACTTAATATAAAATCACCTTCAATCTCTCTTTTTACCTTCCCAAGACTTTCCTACGTCTTTTATTCTTGTGTTCTTCATTCCCCATCACTCCACTTTTATTTTTGCCTCTTTCTCCTATTCAGAACAAATAAAAAAGGCCATGGAAGTCTGAATACGGGAAAGCAGATAATGAGCTTACAGGGATGAAGTCCAACCGAAGAACAAACTCCCAACAACGGGACACGGGACAAAAGAATCAGAACATGACACTCACGATGAAATGCCGTCAAGAGGAGACCGCCCGATGGTTAACCAGGAGAATCGAAAAATGAAAATATCCCATAGCGGACATCTTTCCGCAGGAAAAAGAATCAATGAAAATTCTCAACTGGGTTTTTCAATTTGAAAAGATTTTAAATAAGCCGAAGAAAGCGCGTCATTGCGATTTCTCAGCTCGTTCCCGGTGTGCGAGTAATCTGCTCTGTACCCACCACAGCAAAACGCCATTTTATCTCCGCCATTACAAGTCACTTTGGAGTTGGGTTCCCCCTCAGGCCCTTCACCGCTTAACAACCGAATCTTCAACGCTAAAATTACCCTTATTGGTTCATGAGCTCCTGACGGCTCTCTTTCGGCTTCTGTCCAACCCCTCATTGGCTGTCTGAATTCCTCCAATTTGATTGGTTCCTTCGCGAAGGACTGGCCAAAGGCGCCCAATCGCCTTCCGATCCTTTCGGATTCGCCCGCCAGTTCTCGGCTGAATTCGTGGAATGCACTTTCGGTTGAATTCCGGGAATCGCGGCGCTTCAATAAACCTTTAACTGAGGATGAACCATTTTAGGATTTTATCGTTTGCATCCCCGTGAAGGGGTGTACGGAGAATAAGGGTTTGATGTGGGAGGAAAACACTTGGAATGCCGAGAAGGGAAGCAAAATGATAAAGTAAAAGACCACACAATCAGTTCATTGGCTACTCATCGAGTAAAAGCGAACTGCGAAAGGAGTTTTTCGCAGTTCTTGGAAACCGATCATCAAATCACTAAATAAGGTATAATATTTTAATAAAAACATCACATAAGTTGACCTGAGCGCATCATTAACGACTTTTGAGAAAAACAAAAAATGAACAAGTCGTTGAAGGATTTGATGCGTCCATTAAAATTTTTAGTCATAACAACAACAAATGACGAAATGGTTTGCTCGCGACAAAGGAACTGAAAAAGTGTTGGGTTCCTCAAAGGAAAAAATCAATCAGTTCCATTAATTAAGGAGAGCTGAGGAAAACATAAAATTTGGCTTTCTGTATTTAGCAACGTTTAACTGTATCAGATGATGAAACCGCATTTTCTCGTCGAGTTGTCCATTATTTCTTTATTAGCCCGTAATAAAAAGCGACCGAGGGACCGATGGAGGGAGGGGACGCATTTCCAAACATAAATTCCGATCAAGTGCACCTCTTTATTGAGGCAGATTCTTCCGCCGTATTCATAGATTCAGGGAAAATTCGAAGGAGTTTTACGGTTTCGCGGAGTCGTTAAAAGATTCGTCTTAATTAAAATGATACAACATTCGAGCGCGCACTTCCCATTTATTGAATTAAAAATAAGTTTTATGTAGAAACTGGTCCACCTGCAGGAGGGATCGCCCATTTCCTTGCAGACACATATTTCCCTCTTCTGCATCGCCTTGCCCCCATTGTTCGAGAAAAACCCCCAAAGGTCAGGCAATTCCTTTACTGAGACCGCCGCCATCGCAACCAATTATCAATAAGCGATACCTCTCTCTTGCTGCCAAATTTTTGATTTTCATGCCCCGGTTCGGTGATTTCAGTAGCACAAAAAAGTGCATTCGCTTTCTTTTAGCCTTAATTTTTTGAGGCTGAGGCGAGCGACGGTTTCGATCGAAATATATACAGTATTTGTTCAGTTGGCGAGCCGCAATTCCGAAATGCGACCATTCGTGTTTACTCTGTCCGAAGGAAAAATAAAAACTGCTTTTTTACAACATCACGATTTGTTTGAAGAAAGTGCCCGCGTGCATTTGAATGCGACAACCGAAAACATGGCGGCGATTGTCTGTTCAAACAATGGCCGATGACGCCGGTTTGCGTTCGATGAGTCGAGGGAAAACAATTCAAAGCGGTTTCATTAATTTTTGTTGTTTCTTCAATTAGCCAAAGAATCATTTACGAGTTTCTTAAATAATCAAAATTCTTTTTCCAGAAACCACTTATGAGGGCGAAGGAAGAATTAGCGGCCAAATTGGAAATTTGAATGAATGCGGCCGGATCGGAAAACCGAAAAGGTTAGTGATTTTAATATTTGTTTTCTACCCCAAAAACAGGCCCCATTTTGAAATTAATTACCAATATTTAAATCCCTGGTTTTATATTATTAATTGCCTGATAAATGCGTTACTCAGACTTTTTAAGTTGTAAAAATAAGTCAAATCTGGAAAAGTTGAAAAGGCAAAAAATGGAGAAAAAAAATTAAAAAACAAGAAAAAGTTTAGACTGCGTTGACCTCTCACACGTTATCTCCTAAAAGTAGATAAGAATGTAAGAAAGACCGCTGGCAATTAATTAAGTAAGAGTAAGGTTCAAAACAAAGGCCAAAAAAAGACGGAAGTCGAGGTGAAATTTTAAACTGGGACATTTCGAGGTGGCCAAAGCCGAAAATGAAATGTGGACGGGAAAGCAAATCATTTGCATGTTGCCTTTGAGGAGCCCCGGTTTGGAGGAGACTGACACGTCCCGAGGGTTCTTCCCTCCCGAAGTGGCTCTCCACTTACCCTTAAACTGAAGACGTTCTCATAAAGACCACTTCTCACAGCCATAAGTGACTTTCTGCCCTTAACACAGTGATGGCGAACCTTTTGATCGCACCTTTGCAAAGCTTTTCTTAACTGACCCACTCATTGGTTTTTATAAATTAACCAGGAAAAAACTACCGGTGACGGTGATTAGCCAAACTCAATATTGAGTTTGAACTGGTCGTTCTCTCTTAAAGGGGAAAGAAAGAACTTTTTTCTTTTTTTCTTTCTTCTTTTCTTAACCATAAAAGCCGAAATAAGTGTGCGAAGCTTTTGACTCAAATTTCTTTTGCTCTGGCACTCATTGCCGACAGAATGGGCTCTATTTTCTAAATTCTGAAACTATAACCACGAATGAAAAACCTTTCTTGGCCGTTCCTCTGCTCCCCTGCCCGTCGTCTAACACACGCAACCACCGCCCCCATTTGGTACGAACACTTGCGAAATATTCCGAGTTGAACAGAAGTCGCGGACGGACGGACGGACTTAGTCTTTTAAGGGTTTTATATGTATAAAGGCTTTTTTAGTGAGAATAGCAAAGGATGGAACAGACCCGGTCGGTCCAATCTGGTTTGGATTCTCAGAAATCTCAACACGGATTTTTCCTGAATTTGTTCGCCCAAATTATTTCTTTAAACTCAATTATTTGTAGCATATATATAAATTTTCAAAGTTGATTAATTTAGGATTCAAGCTGTGATTTTTTTACTGCTGGAGCCATAAAAGCCATTTTGTGACATAAAAAAATGAATAATTAGAGGAATTCGTTTCTGCGAATCCGCTCTGATTATGTGACGAATCATCTTTTTTACTTAATGGGGGAAGGGATTATTAGATAGAGTCATAAGTAACTTCCATCCCTTGTCAAATGTTAAAAGATTCACTTGGAATACTTCGCATGAAAACTAAATAAATAAATAAGTTAATTGTTACTTGGCTGTATGCATAATAAAAATATATATACTTTAGTAAAATATGGAGAAAACTATTTTATTGATTGGTGACGTCACAATACTATGATCGCATTCACACTTAGTTAATAATATTTCATTGTATCGTTTTGTCGACTGAATGCATTTGGTTCATTATCCAATAAAAAGCTTCAGTACCTCGAAAAATATATATCATTTGTTAATTTATTCCGACGATCAGTCCCGAAGTTCCCGAAATACTGCGGGTGGATTCACTTCGGAAATTTCCGGCTATGTTCGGGTTGACTGACCGTTACAAGTGACGACCACAGACACACGGAAGTTTCCATTGCCAATTTTGTTGCAGATGGACACCGGATACAAATTCCGCCTGCAGGAGATCAACCACAACACGGAGATCTGCAGCAACAGGGATGCCTGCGACGACACGGCCACCACCATCTCGAGCTACTCCAACTACAAGCAGCGGATCGACGCCATGTTCGACGACAGCAAATCCATCCTCTCCGACGTGAGCAGGAGCGACAGGAACCGGAACTCCTCCATCGATCACCGCCGTCATTCGGCCCCTGCAAACGAACGATCCGTCGCCAACAACATACAGGAAAAGATCGAAAAGATGTTCCAAGAGTTGTCGGCCAACAGCGTGCAAAGACGCGATTCCATTGCGAGCAGTTCTCAAGAACGAAGCGAGGAGAGGAGCTCTTCGGGTGGAGGAGGACGCGACTTCGTGGTGACTTATCTGGGATCGAAGCCTCTTCTCGAGAGAAGCATCAGTCTGATGACTCTTCAGGAGCCCCTGAAGGAGCTGTACTTGGAGCACAGGAGGAATTCGCCGGGAAGTCAAAGCAACGTGCTGACGATCTCGAAGGAGGGTTTGCTAATCAAAATGGCGGACAAGGAGGAACTGAATCCGTTTCAGACGATAGCCGTGTGGGCGTCGGTCAAGTTGTCATTTCGCGTGACGTCTAACGTGACGGAGTACGCGTTTTTGCCCCTGGTGAAGGACCCCGACGGAGTGGACAAGAACTTGCTCTTCAGGCAGCTCGCGCCCGAGGACAAGGAGTGCTTTCGGGAGAAAATCAGCGAGGACTGCCACTCACCCATTTTCGCCGTCGTCATGAAGAACGTGAGCAGGGACAAGCAACTCGAGTGCCACGGCTTCATCTGCAGGTCGTCGGAGGACGCCATTGTCATCGCCGCCAATCTGTACCAAGCTCTCATGAAGAAGCTCAAGCGAAAAAAGGAGCATAGGGAGCAGAAGGCGAAGAAAAGCAGCGAGGGGGATGCGGGAGCTCTGCCGGCGGAAGAAACCAGAACAAAGCCCAAAGTGAAGGTGAAAAAGCAAGCGCCGCCGGTGCCGGGGAGAGCAGCCGAAGACGGCGAGGGCCAGAAGAGGGCACCCCCTCGCGAAGAAGCTGGCAAGGGCGAGCAGAGTTCAGAAAAGAGGGAAGGGAGCCCGGGGAGGGGTGCGCAGAGAAGGGGCAGCGTGCCCAGCTCGGGGGCGGAACCCGTGCGAACGCTGAGGCGGGCGGTGTCGGAGAGGGGAGGGAGCGGGGTGGGGATGAAGGGGAGCGGCGAGGGGGGTGACATTTTGACCAAAGTGGCCATCCCTCGGAGCGGCAGCTTTCTGAACGCGAAAGGGCCGCTGTCGAGGTTTTCCGGGAGGGGCAAAACGAGCGCGAAGAACGAGGCAGGGAGTCCTTTGGGATTCAAGGAGCTGTTCAACGAGTTGAGGGTTCACGAGGGACTGGACAGCATGGATGACATTCTGAACGCGATAATAGACGCGGAGGGAATGTCTTTCAACGACCTCAAACCGATTTACAAGGAATTTCTTCTGAAGCTGGCCGTCACTTTGACAAAAGACGAACTGTACCAGCGAAGTAAGACGATAATGAGACGGCAGAAGAAAAGAAATAAGAAATGCAATTTTCGAAAGAAGGCTTTCATGTCTTCCATAGGTTTACATAAGATATTCAGAAAAACGGCATCTCAGTTTGGCAAATCAAACGTTCAAAAGCCGACGAATTTAGAATTCACCAGCATTGTGTTTCAGTCGAGCGGTAAGCAATTCGATTCCAACTTGAACAAAAAGAAGACGAATTCGGCGAGAGTGAAAAGAAAGCAGAGCAACCGCCGAAGACTCGCCAAAAGACTGGAGGCGAAAAGTAAGCACGTGTCCACCTCGGAGGACAGCGATTTCTTCCAGCCGAGGAGGAGGACCAGCGTCAGCGGCGGAGGGCACAACAGGTCGTCCAGCGGCTACTTCTCCTGCAGCGAGTGCAGCTGCGACAGCGAAAAGTGCACCTGCACGAGGACGGACAAGTGCTACTGCACCATGGGTCCCAAAAAGGGCTACAAGGGCTACAAGGACTCCAGCTCCGACGAGTCGAGGCTGCCCCTCGAGAAAACCTCCAGTTTTCGATTCGTCGAACCCACGACGGATCTCGAGCCTGAGGACTCCCTGAAATCCTGCAGCTGCGACACCGAAACTTGTATAGACAGTGGCAAATGTTACTGCAACCGAATAAATGGGAGTAAAGTGTTCAATAACAAAATGTTTCGCCCGGGCGACAGGGGAATTTGCCAAACTCCTCACCTTCATCAGGAGGAGCGTTCGAATCACAGGATTAGTTGCAGAAGACATGGCGGAACCGCGTTCGACCAACTGACAGAGAAGGGGTTTTCCGGGTCTCAGTCCAATCTCTCGAGAGCTGGGAGTGCATGCGCGGCCTGCGAATCCAAACAGCGGAACGCGACAGGTCTTCTGAAAGCCGGCGGGGGAGAGAGCCAATGTTACCCCCATTTGGAAGAGCACCTTCTGAGGGAGATCCAAAATACGAGTCAAAGGCGAAGCGTCTGCCTGATGAGATCGCCAGTCCTTCCGTGCGGGGTGAGGCAGTACAGTTCCATGAGGTGTAGAAGCGAGATTGTGCACGAGGGGCCGCCACAGCCGCTCCAGCGGAGCGTTTCCTACAGGACGAAGAGCATCTTCAGCTCCGTGAGGTCGAAGCACAACTGCGACAGCATAATGAACCACATAAAGTTCCCTGACCACGCCAACAGCTCCCTGAGGTTCACCCAAAGAATGGACGTGTACAATTCTTTTTCGGAGAAGAGAGCGCAGTTCGGGAGAGAGGATTTTCCCCGGCATTCCCATTACAAAGAGAACAGGGGGGACGGGGGAATGGGAGCGAATGATCCCGAGGCTTTTCACTTCCGCAGGAAAAACCTAAAAAGACTGGATTACAACGTTCTCGCGGCCCCGAAATCGGAAACTTCCGATTCCGTGACGAACAGGAAAAAAGTATTAGTGGTGTCTGCGCGAGATCCCAAGGGAAAAGTATTGTACATGGGCACGAGCACCAGATGCGGAAGTGCCTGTAAAAACGTGGAAAATTTCCACGAAAATGGACGAACGAACGCGAACGAGGCGCTCGCAGTGAAAAAATCAGCAGAAATCGCGGCTCTCCTGTCCGACGTGACTTCCAAGCAAAAACTCAATCACATTTATTATGTGAAGAATCACAAGAGGAGCAATTTCAGGCCGCGATCGAATTCTTACAGGGCCACCAATCTGGAAAATACTTTAGGCTATTTACCCTAGGGATTCGACAAATAAACAATTGTCGAAATTGCAAAATAATGAGAACTCTGTGTAAAGGAAAAGAGGAATCGGAAACCGAGAAAAGGAGTAAAAAATAAAGTCCATAAAATAAATTATTTATTTCTCTAACTTTTGTAAAAGATCTCCAGTTTATAAAAAATGCTATTATTTATAATAAAAGTAATTTTTTATAAATTTTACTGTACAGTCCTCACTCAAGCAATCCTTAGAAAATTCTTTCGGGGCCCTAGCCTTCAGGGCCCGCCCTGCCATGTTTAGATAATGTGAGTCAGCCCCATTGCACCTGGTTCAAGAAATCAAATAAATTTCAGAGAATAATGCTTCCAAAATGAAAAAAACAATAATTTGACATACTGTGTCTTTTAAGAGAGCTTTTTAAATGGCAATATAATGGCTTTGATTATTCTCTTTGTTACCAAAACATCATTTGAGTGGAATAATTGCAATTAACAAATAGTTTTCAGTCATTGAAATTCCTAAAAAATTCTAATTTGAAGTTTCCTTACCACTAATCTTGCAGATATTGCTTGTCCATCTCCTCAAATTTGGCAGCATATGACTCAGGCACATTCAATTCCTTTAAATTATCCTCATTTATTTCCTCTTCAGTTCTACAAAACAATTCAATTCTCTTATTAATTGCTTGATTCACAAACAAACTTTATCTGTTTATTAAATGGATGCATTAATAATATAAATTAATACTGAATGGGCAGATAATCACCTGATGAGAATATCAACAACATTTTCACAAGCAAGAAGAACACTTCTATCACTTTCCCATTTATGGTACTCTCTCAGTACAACATAAGCATTATTCTCTCTTAAAAATTCTCTCCCCAGTTTGGTGGCACAGAGCTGAAAATTTAATTTCTTGTCAGTTTGACTGCTTGGAGTAAAGCAAGTCTGCACAGACCTGATGAATTGTTTCCAGCAACATTTTCCTAATTTGAGTTTCAGGTTCCCTCTTTTTGCCTTCATGCAAATACTGAAGTTCAAGTGGTAGTTTTTCATTCTCCTCATCACTGAATTGTTCTGGTCCTGCCAGAGGCAACAGCAGATGAGGGAGGATTTCCACTTCTTCTCCTAAAAGCCACTCATGGTAATCTAAAAAAAAAAAGAAAAATACAAATTGTGTTAATATTAATTATATTCAAAACAAAAAATGAAGAACTGATCAATATTTGACCCTCTTTTAAGAAATGGATTACTTGCGAGTATCAAAACAACAATTCCTTAAAGTCCCTATGATCCCATTCCTTCTCACAACAGATTCATAGAACTCAGTTAATGGCAATAACCTCTGAATACGATATTTAGTTTTGTCCATCAATTGCCTGCAAAAAGCTCATTTTAATAAGATTCTGACTTTTAAAATTAAACAGTTGTAAAATAGTTAAGTTACCTCCTAAATTCTGCAATTTGTGAAAGATTTACAAATAAAGGTCCCAAATAATTAAGATCACAGCCCTTGACATTAAAACCAGGATCAGTGAGGGCAAATATTAATCCGTCAATATCGAAGTTGGACTCAGTCAAATGTTTTGTAACTGACAAAGCTGTTTCCCTCTCCCTGGTCAAATTAGAAAGTGCCATGCAAGCAGCATCAGCTGCAGCACTGTTTGGGTCGACGGCAAGTTTCAAAAGTCTTGCTGTTATTTCCTGCTATTAAAGTTACATATTAAGATTTTACAAGTGAAAATAATTTTAATGAATGGCACACCTTCTCGTTGCCTTTGGCAAAAGTGTTCAACAGTTTGCAGGCGCCGCTGTCCGTCGCTGAAATGTTGACCAAAGACAGAGCTGCTGTCTTGCAGATGACCTCGTTCTCGTCCTGCAGGTGTTCCAATAACAGTTTCGGTATATGGGTATCTTGAATTAAAGTGCAGCCTTCCTTACTGCCGGTCAAAGCTGTAATAAACGAAAACCACATCCTTTAATCGCTCCATTACTTAACCTCATCTGGTTAAACTTTTACCGTCTCGGGAAAATCACCTAATAGTTCCTCCAAAGCCTTTATTTTGACGTCTTCGCGAGTGGCTTGACTCAAAAACTCGGAAAAGATTTCCAACTGATGTCTGTGATCCATCATGCATCAAATAAAAAAAAAGTATTAAAATAAAATCGAGTGAATGTTTACCACATGAAATGCTATTCCTTAGGTCACGACGTAAACAAACGTCATGTCTAACCTAAAAATGAGAGAACCTACTGTTGTTTTTTATATATTTGATGATTTAAACAGAATAGTAGAAATTATCACATTGAAGCAGAGTATTTTTAGTGATCCTCTTCAACAAAGTGATCGGGAGTTAGCTAGGGAAAGACGTTCTAAAAAATTCACTGCGGTTTTCCAAGTAGACGGGTACTTTTTATCCGAATTTATAAATGCTTTAAAGGTATCGGCCGTTTATTATAGGATGGTCTTTAATAATTTTTTAAATTCCGTTAAGCATGCTGACCGCGATACTGAAATAAAAGTGAAATTTCAATTGGTTAAACCGACATTAGAGGTTATAGATTTTGCGTGGAATCATAAATTGTGCAATTTATTAGCTGAAAGACAGGAATTAGAACATGCCATGTCTTGGCTGTCAACACTTGGTGGAGCCTTTTCTGCCCTGGGAGATTGCTTTGAAAACTGTGTAAGCTTCTGCCTGAGGAAAAGTATATTCATTGGTCCACAAGAAGAGTACATTTGTAATTGGTGTTTCATTTCTGAATTCAGGGAAATTTGTTTGTTTCATTTCAGGCAAAAATAGCTGGCAAGATTTCCATTCAGCAATTTAAAATTGCATTCAGACTTGGTGAGCCTCCATTAGTAGCAAGATGTAAATTATACATGGCTCTAAGTTTAATCCAATTAGGCAAATTAGTGGCAGCAAAAAATTTAATAGAGGAACAGTATCAAATAGCTAAACACTTGAATGATTTCAGACTGCAAAATATGTGCCATGGAGTCTGGGCAAAGCTGCAATATATTTATAAACAGAAAAAAAAACAAAAAAGGAACTCTAATCATTAACTTTAAATATTTTTTATAAAATAAAAAGTTTCTTTTAAAAAAACCCTTGTATTTTAATAAATTGATAAAATTTGAAAAAAATAAAAAATTAATTATGACCAAAATTTTCAGCTAAAATGATAACTTCAGAATCTGAATCAACACAGAAATTATTTTTTAAATGCTTTCATTGATTTAAATAAGAAATCCAGAATGACATTTAGGACTAATTCATTTTAAAAACTCTTTATTTTTTTAACATAAAGCAAGTTCCTTTAGTCAAATATATCTTAGTTGAAATGTCTCAATTTGCATAGAAACTAATGAAGAAAAGTATATTGTTAAAATGTTTTTGATGCATTAAAGTATTATTTTCTAATTATTTTTTAATTTTTGAATTCATCCATTAATATTTCCTATGACAGAAATTTATATTTATATTTCGCAAGTTTATGACTTTTCAGTCTTGCAACTTTTTATAAATTCAGTTAAAGCTTTGTATTCATATCTTAAACAAATATATATGATTTATTTTTCTAGTTATGTATCTAGTTTTTTTAAATTTAGGACATTGTTTTAAAAGTATATTACGTTATTTAAACAAAACAAAATTTTATTACAAGTTAATTAGTGGAAATTTGACTGAAACAGCGTGAAATTTGTTGGATGAAAATTTTAAATCAAATTTCCCGCGCTCCATTTTCTGAAAGTTACTAAATTCTCATCGTTAAAATCAGCTCTTATGTTTTTATTAAATTCTTGAATGAAGTGTTGAACCGAAGGACTCGGTTGCCATTTTTCGTTCGTAATTAATTATAAAGTCGTTGTAACTTGATTGACATATTGGCATAATAAAAATTCACTCAGGAGCCCAATTAAGGTGAAATTGATTCAAAACTTCTCCATTGTTTCAAAACAATTCAAGTTTCACAAACAAGCTACCGCATTTGATTCGAATCATTTTAAGGAAAAACAAGATGTCTATGAGGTGTGTACGTGTTTTTATTTAAACCAAAACAGCTTTGTAGTTTTAATGGATTGCGAGTTATAGAAGCGAAGCAGTGGAGGATGTATTTAACATGGCTGCGTCTGGCACCGCTTTGGAAAAAGAGGAAAGCTTAGAGTGGTCGGATTTCTGTGACAAACACGCAAAATCGGCTGCCAGCGACTTCGCTAAAGCGTTTTACGGCTATGTTTCGAGCAGTTTACCGAACAGCTCAAGAACTTCTTCTCATAAAGAGTTCCTTTCGAAATTTATGGACTGCTTCGTACATCATTTTGAAATAGAAATCGCCAAAAGAAACTCTCTCAAGGATGTCAGTAATAAAATCCTTAACGGTACTCCCAGGTCGAGTAGTCACGAAGATTTCAGTGACTATTTCGAACACGGGAATGACCCTCAGTCACCGAAATCACATCACAAACCTTTTTTCAGAAGGTTATCTTTCAAAGGCCTGAAGAAAGGAAAAGGCCTTTTCCATAAACAGCACAGTGATGAAGCCGAACTTTCTCACCATGAAAAATCTAGAGAAAAACATTCAAAAACGAAACTTGCTAAAATTGTGGTTGAATGTAGGAAGGAGGGCATTGTGAATTATTTAATAGGTGAAAATAACGATGGGACCCACAAGTGGGAAAAATGCAGACTGGCCTTGGTGAAAACAGTGGGGGGTTACATGTTAGAGTTTTATTCACCTCCAAAATCAGTCAAGCCAAGAAGTGGAGTTTTCTGCTTTTTGATAACAGAAGCAAGGGAAACAACTGCTTTGGAAATGCCTGACCATGAAAACACATTTGTTCTCAAAGCTGAAAACCACATGGAATATGTGATAGAAGCTCATGATACAGATGATATGAGATCATGGCTTGCCACCATTAAATACTGCATGAGAAGTGCTTTAACAATCCATGAAAATTCAGAAGCAAGAAGTTTGCTATGCACTGATGATAGAAGAAGTAAGGTAAACACACCTGCATCAGACAATGCTGAGGAAAATGGTGGGGGAGACAATGAGCATCCAGTTCCACCGCCTGAACTGCCTCCCAGGGTTCCTGGGGCAGGTGGAGGAAGAAGTAGTGATGTACCTGGGCAGAGATTGTCTACTAATTCAGAACTGTGCATGTCTAGGACAGACATGGAGCAATGTAAGTTGTTTTAGATTTGTGTTTCACTCAAATTGAGTTGATTGAACTAAATGTGTCTTTTTCAGTAGTGGAAACTGAGGTGGACTTGTCAACAGCTTTAAAAGAGTATCCATGGTTTCATGGGACTTTGCCAAGGTCAGATGCAGCCCAGTTAGTGCTGCATGAAGGCACTGCTGGTCATGGGGTGTTTTTGGTGAGGCAAAGTGAAACAAGGAAAGGAGAGTTTGTTTTAACGTTTAATTTTCAAGGTCGGGCTAAGGTGAGTTTGTGACTTCCTAAAAGTTTGGCTTTTAACCCAATGCAGAGTAATTATAAATCTAAATCCTTTGAGCTAGAAGTTTTATAAGGTTAAATTTGTTACTCTGTTTTCAGCACTTGAGAATGACTCTGAGTGATTTAGGGCAGTGCAGAGTTCAGCATTTGTGGTTCCCCACGATAATCGACATGCTGGAACATTTTCGGCAGCATCCGATCCCCCTGGAAAGTGGTGGCACAGCAGATGTTACACTGACACAGTTTGTCATTGCCACAAGTATCATTGCTCCGGCCAGTGTGACCACCAGGAGCAATAATAATTCAGAAAGGAGGCTTCCACCTAATCCCGATCCCGTAGAGGTGATTCCTAAACTTTCATGACGGAATGAAGATATTCAGGAAGATTATACATTAACTGAGCATTTAGAGGTTGATAACATGAATTTGAACTGAAAGTATTTTCAAAAGTACAACCACTTTTAAAGCTACAAAACATCTAAAAATCTTTAAATAGTTTGACAATTTTTTTACTGATCATTAAAAAAACAGTCAATTTTTCAATATCATATTATTGTCATTTTTTTTTAGATTTAAAAAAATAATTTCGTTTTAGTATATTCAAAAAAGTCAGTAATGTTTGAATTAATTAATGTATTCAAGAAAAATATATTTGGAGAGTTTTGTAGCTTATTTAAATTAATTTCAAAAAATACCGGAAAAATTTTTAGAAATTAATTTAAGTAAATAGTATGGCAATGAACCTTAGCAAAAGCTCTTTTGTGGTCATCTGTTGTAGACAGTTGTAGACAGCAGATGAATTTGTGTTATTTAAAATTATCAGTGTACAACACGCGCACTGTCTATAATTTTATTATTCTTTCAAGCATCAATCCTGCAGTAATTGAGTGACTTTATGATTGCAACTTCACTAAAATATAGGTTTTTAGAACTGTAATAAATAGAAGAATGCATGTTGGACGAATTATATCTCTGACAAAAGGTACTGCGGGGTTTTGCTTATTAAAACTATAAATTTTTTTCCTTGCATGTATAAATTTATTTTCTGCTTTAAAACACTGAAATTATGAGTGATTTTATGTACAAAAGTCGCTCTTTTTCACATGTATTTTTTTTATTAAATGATTTAAGCACAGAAAAGGTTTGCCATAGCCGTTTAGTTGAATAATAAGTCGCTTAAAAGTTTAGTTTTTGATTGTGGTTTTTCACGAGGCTTCCTTTTTTGTTTTAGGTTATCACCTACAGTGGCTCTATAAGAACCCGAACTGAATCTATGGAAAGACTGAATGAATTTAGGCAAAATGGTGCGGATGGATCTATTACTCAAAGCGCGAGAGCTGTTGAAAACACGTACAGTTTCATTTAAGTCTCCCGGTTCGGATTAGTCGGTTCACGTCAGCGTTGCTGATGAAAACCACCTTCGCTTTGGAAGCCGAGCTTTTATTGTTAAGAATGTGTTCGTTTGTGTGAAGCGCTATTTGTTGAGTGGTCGGCCAAAAAAGAATTTATACTTTTTTTCTGTCGTTCGTTTAGGCAAATCTTTGAGTCTGATTTATTTATATATACATAAATATATATATACGCATCCAGACGCACATATATATATATTTATATGTGCATAAATATAAATGCAACATTAGTGAAAATATTTATAAATTATTTGTTCGCATTTTAACTTTAAATGTAATATTTTTGTGTAAACAAGGAAAATTAAATTTGAAATTATTTAAGTATCTGAATAAGACAAAACAGCAAATTTATGCGAAGCTTATGATTGAAACTTTTGCAGTTGAAAATTTTAAGTAAAAATCTAGTCGTTATTGTTTATTCTAGTCTTGGAGTCAGCTATAGGTGGGAAAGTTGTTAATTTTGTGCAACGGGATGGTCAATCCTTTAGTTACTTTTAGATCGGTCGCTCCGTCTGCCGGTCATGATTTTGTTAAATTTTTATTGAAGTTTCTGCCGATTTTCGAGAGAAGTCGTGGCTTAGTTGTGAAATTACTTTAAAAGAAGTGTTACTGAAAAAACTGGAGAGACGCAGTCGAGGAATTTGGCATTTTCACCAGTTTTCACCCAAATCTGGGCTTCACAATTAAAACATAAATACTTGAATCTTATTTTCAAAAACGCACCAAATCAAGTTTGTCAGAGCTTGCCTTGATTACATATTTTCTTGGCTTTCGCGTGGTATATAAGAGTTTTCCGATTTTTTTATTCTTTTATTTTTACTGCTCATGCGACGAAATTACATGTGTGATTTCGTATTGAGTTAATTTTAATCTTATATTGTATCTCAATTACCCCAATGGAAATTTATATTTATTTTAAATTTAGAAAGCAGTACAATTACATTTCAAAATGCTTTCTTCATTGTTTAAAAAGTATTGAAATTCACTGATATTTAATCCATTTCAGGCATTGGTGTTATTAAAATGTTGGTTAGACTGAAAATTGGAGGAAATGTTTGGCTTAGCTCGTAACAAAAAATTACAAAAGTCCTTTAATATCCCAGTTTAAATCTGTTATATTTTCCCGCTTTTCTCCAATTTTTCCAGTTGAATGTCATTTTGAGTGATAACAGTTAGACTTAAAAGTTTAAATGAGTTGCAAAAACATTTTTTCTTCAAATTATTACGGGCAGAATTTCGAGTTTGAGAAATTTTTAAAACAAAGCTGCTTTG
Organism: Brueelia nebulosa; assembly: GCA_028293925.1. NCBI lineage: Eukaryota > Metazoa > Arthropoda > Insecta > Psocodea > Philopteridae > Brueelia > Brueelia nebulosa. The sequence continues at coordinate 345,572 of JAQIBA010000014.1, read as the reverse complement.
TTTGTTAAACTTGATGAAATTCATGGAATTAAACGTTTAATGCAAGATATGATAAATTGAGAATTTTTGTGCACAAAAAATCGAAATTCCTTCGGTTTTTGGATTTTGGTGGACAAAAAGACTCCTCAGATATTTTTCTGTTTTGAAAGACTATTTATTATTATATTTCTGCTTCTTAATCTCTGTTTTTGTGCTTTTTTTCTAAACTCGTGAAAAAATTTTACAAAAGTTAGTTTGTTGTTTTTATTGAAAGTTTATAAGTTTTTCATATTTATTAGTTTTCAAATATGTGAAAATTTTTTTTTTTCATTATTTTTGAAAATGGAAAATGAGTTTTTTCAGTTTTATTACTGCAGTGTTTTTCAGAATATTATTGTGGGTAATATTGCAAAACCAATAGTGTTTGACCAAGAAGTTTTGTTTTCTTAAATTAGACAAAGGTTCAAAAATTCCACAAAATGAGGAGAACAAATTGTTGGATAAATGTGGTGGATTCCGCACCTTTTTTTAAGAAATAAAAGCCTTATGTGATTGTAAATCTAGTTTTTGTACTAAATTAGGTTAAAAAATGTATTAATTGTATTATATGTAAATTTTCACGTTGGGATATCGGGTTTTTATTCTTAGATTGACCCTTTCACTCAGTTAAAGCTGTCGTTTTGAAATTCTAATCTAATAAAAATTTCTTTTATAAATACAAAAATATGACCAAATGTAAACTTCTTCAGTTTCCGATAAGTATTAATTCGTAGGTTTTTAAATTACGCGAGAAAAATAGATAAAATTAGCAACTATGAAAAATTAGTACCTAAATTATATTAAGAGATTATAAAATATAAGAATAAAGTAAATAATACACCAAAATACATAAAATATACAGTATAATGTAATTTATTGCGTTAATACAAAAGTTCAATAAACCGCCAATTCCGGTTTTTTTGGCGAAAGTTTCAAAACATTTTTGTGAAAAATCAATAATAAATATTTATCAATACTCGAAATGAATATTTCCTTTGATTAAATGTGATGCACTTTTACTCTTAAAATTACAGCTATTCGCCAGAATTTGATTCCTTTTATGTATTTTAAAAGAACATAAATAAATATAAAAATCTGAATCATTTGCGCATGCGCCTTAGTTTTCACGGCCATTTTGAAATAGTGATAAATTTCAGAAATAGAATTTAGTGAGTTATACTCGTAATGTTTTTCTATTTTTTTTTAATAGTAATTAAAAGGTAACATTGGTCCAGTATTAAGGTAGGTTTTGGCGACCGAATTAAATTCAATGCAGCCTCCCAAAATTAGTCTTTTTAGTATTGCCTTTAAAAAGGTCAACTCTAATTGAAGTATTTCAAATGCTGGAAACAAAATGGCTTATACAATTGTAAGTGAACTGAACCTCGGTTATTTTTTGAAATTCTTGTAAAATATTGCCAGGTCTCGCGTGTGACGCATTGCCCGCGATTAATGCACTCATCTCGTCTCCCCAGTTTAATTACCGTCGAGTTGAAACCTCGGGAGCTGCGTTAACTTCATGTAATGTCATTTCCTGTTCATAAGATTAAAAAAATCAGGAAATGTATAAGCCTAAATAGCAATGCCTACAACTTAATCCCGTAGACCGATTAATGGTTTTATTTTCTTAATTATTATTAATCTAGGTAAATATTTACGAATAATTTTCAAACCCTTTTCTATTATTTACTGGATATGAGTAATTTATTTTAACGTGTGATTGATTTGTTATAACCATATTTGGGTCATCCCTTAATTATGCTTCTTCGAACATTTGCGATTTTTAAATAATATTTACTTTTATCCAAAACTAAATACATTAAACTATTTGTCATTATTTATTTTGTTTACAATATATGAGAAAAGCATCATTTTGAGTAATTGCTAAGTTATTTGAAATTGCCTTGATAGGTTTTTATTTACAAAAAAGGATTAGTTTTCAGTATTTTGGAAGGCTGTTTGATTAATATTTTTTTGCAGTTTTAAGTATAAATCATGAGAAATATTCTGAGAGTTTTGGCTAAATACTATCCTAAAGGCTAACTATACTAAAAATAAATGGAATTAAATGTAGTGTAATGCATTTATTGCTCATCATTTATATTTTAATCTTGAAATTTTCAGAACCAAACTTCTAATAATTCAATGGCATAAGTAATTTTTTTTGGTATTTGTTTACTGCTAATGGTTTTTAAATGTTTGATTTGTGGCAGTGGTTATAAAAGTGTTATTTAAGTTATGTTATGGATTAATAACCTAAAAGATGAGCATATTTTTTTGCTTTTTGTAAGGGAAGCAGTGTTTATATTACATAATATTTTGTAAATGATGCTCAATTGTGAGTCTGTAAGTGAATAATGAAATTGAAGTCTGTGGTTGTGAACCTCTGAAAGAATTAAAATGTATATATTAATTATTGAGAGAAATTGTTAAACAGAGAAAAGGTTTTAATATCCTTTTCTGGTGCTGATTATTCATTCATTGTGAGTGTTCTGTTATACAATTGTCTATTGTTTTTAGCAGTTATGCAAAAGTAAAGCAGCTTTTATTAATTATTATTGGTTCATAATATAATTAATATGAGTGTGTGGGTGAAATGCATACCTTAATTGATTTATCAGCACCACACCCAAGTCTGAGTATTTGACCCAATGGCAAATTTTGTGATAAGTCTTTGAGTTATTATTCTGATAACATTTTTTTTAATTTTCACTAACAATGTTTAAATTCTTTAGATTGTTTAGATCCTCACTCAAAATTCAGAATGTGTATCATCAGAAAATCTGCTGATTTTAAACCAAAAATTTAAAATAAGTTATATAGTGTTGTTTTTATTTGAGCAAATTATGGGCTGTAATTTCTGAAAAAGGACTGGAAATCACTTTAGTTTTATGAATGACATTAATAATAATTGAAATATGAATTTAAAGAAAATTACTTCCTTGAAAAGACATGAAATTTCCAAAGTAATGATTTTAACCCTCATTTTTTAGTTTTAATGAGGTTTTGTGCAGTTTTTCTATTAAATTTATGTGAGAACTAAATTAAAATTTCCCTCTTTGTAAATAGATTTGTGGTTCAATAGCCATAAAAAACTAATTGTAAATTTTTTATTATAAAACTGATTAAGTAAATATAGTTAAAAGCATATATTTAAAAGTAAGGAAAGATATAAGAATTTGAAAGGAATTAATGTAACTTTTGAATGAATTTTTGTTTCAGGTGGAGTGGGGACAGATAGAGCTTTGTTTGATTAAAAACCAAAAGCTCAGAAACAAGTTTTAGTCATTCATTATTGCTTCTCTTAACCAAAACGACCCGAAAATGCCGGCCGTTGCGAGACCGGGAAGTTTGAAGGATCCGGAGATCGCGGAGCTTTTCGACACGGAAGACCCGGAGAAAATTTTCGAGGATCTGAGGGAAATCGGCCACGGAAGCTTCGGGGCCGTTTACTACGCCAAATGTCTCCTCACTCGGGAAATAGTTGCCATAAAGAAGATGTCGTACTTGGGCAAACAGAGCCTGGAAAAGTGGCAGGACATTCTCAAGGAAATCCGATTCCTGAGGCAGCTCAAACATCCGAACACCATTGAATACAAGGGGTGTTTCCTGCGAGATCATACTGCTTGGGTAAGCCGTCTTGTTTGGGGTTGGTCGATGTGCATTCGGAAAACCCTCCTTTGATTTGCAGCTAGTCATGGAGTATTGCTTGGGATCCGCCTCCGACATAATAGAGGTGCACAAAAGGCCGCTCAAGGAGGAAGAGATTGCTGCCATTTGTGAAGGCGTACTGAGAGGTTTAAATTATCTTCACACTCTAGGCAGGATACATAGGGACGTTAAAGCTGGAAATATTTTACTTACGGAAAACGGAACCGTTAAATTGGGTATGTTTACGATGAGGCGCTGCCCTCTTTAGGCCGAAATTTGAAGTAGTCATGGGTGTCATGGCCGAACCAACGTATGAAAATCATAAAATGCCACCATTATTTTTTAATTATTTTTTCAGCTGATTTCGGCTCCGCTAGTATTAAATGCCCAGCAAATAGTTTTGTCGGGACGCCGTATTGGATGGCTCCCGAGGTGATATTGGCTATGGACGAGGGGCAGTACGACGGGAAAGTTGATGTTTGGTCGTTAGGAATCACATGCGTAGAACTGGGTACGTGTTTGACTGATTTATAGCGAGTGGAGAATTGGAGAATTTATTCGGGGGTGGAATCGAAAAGTTTTTTTTGGTTTCAGCCGAAAGAAAGCCGCCGTATTTTAATATGAATGCCATGAGTGCATTATATCACATCGCTCAGAATGACACCCCTCAGCTACAGTCACCGGAATGGAGCGAGGTGTTTCGGCATTTTGTCGATTCTTGCTTAAAGAAAAACCCGAACGATCGCCCCACCTCGGGGAAGTTGTTGTCTGTGAGTTGTCCAATGCTGAAAATTGTTTCATCCTTCCCTTGAAAGAAGCTAATAATGAAAATTCCTTTTTCCAGCATCAGTTTGTAACCAGGCAGAGATCTCCGCATGTACTAATAGATTTAATACAAAGAACTAAAGCTGCCGTCAGAGAACTAGATAATCTCAATTATAGGAAAATGAAGAAAATTTTAATGATAGATTCCTCTGAGAACGAAAGTACCGTTGGCGATGCCGATGGTAAGGCCAATTTCGAGAGTGTTGCACTCTTTGGTTTGGCAACTCAAACTGTATTGGTTGGGACTTTCCAGATACACCAGATGAGCAGACCGGAGGGGATTCTAGTAAAAGTAATAGCATTACTTCTGAACATTCTATTCATTCAATGGGCGTGAGCGCTTCATCACAAAGTAGTAGTACAAATTCACTGCCTCCCACAGACCCCAATTCTAGGAACAGGCACAAGGTAGTTGGTTGTCGGACTCGAGGAAAGGCTTTCGGGGCGAGGAGCTAATTTATGTGTTCCCGCAGGCGAGCAACTCTAGGATCATAGGAGACCACGGAGGAAACAATTTTGCTACCATCCGAACCACTTCCATCGTGACGAAGCAGCAGAAGGAGCACATGCAGGAGGAGATGCACGAGCAAATGACTGGGTATAAGAGAATGAGGAGAGAGCATCAGGGGGCGCTTCTCAAACTGGAGGAGCGTTGCAAAATCGAAATGGATGCGCACAAGCAGTTGCTAGACAAGGAATACGAGACGCTGTTGCAACAGTTTAGTAAAGAGTTGGAAAAACTTCAAGTGAAACATATACAGGAGTTAGACCGAAAGGTATGTAATCACCTTTCTTTCACTTTTTTGAATGCAATTCATTCAAGCATCAATGCAATTTAATTTAACGTCTAATTAATCGTTTCGTATTTTTTCAGTTTAAACAAAACGCAGCGGCCGAAAAGAAACTACATAAAGAAATAAGCTGCAAGCAAGAGGCGGATAGGAAAATATTTGAAACACAGAAAAAGAAAGAATACAAAACAAATAAGGAGCGATGGAAACGAGAGTTGAGCTTAGACGAAACCACTCCTAAAAGGCAAAGGGATGCCGCATTGCAGTAAGCCAAATAAAAAAGTACAGCGCTGGTTGGCCCCGTTTCGCCAAAGCTTGACACGGTTGCATTTGCTCTTTCAGAAGTCAAAAGGAAAACATGAAGCAGTTAGAAGCTCAGGAAGAACAAAGGTTATTAAGGGGTCAGAAGGAATACCTGGATTTGGAAATGAGGAAGTTCAGAAGAAAAAAGTTGCTCGCCTTCCATAGCCTTGAGCAAGAGTTGTTGCGGGAGGAACTGAAGAAGAGGCAGCAGCAGTTAGAGCAAGCCCACGCCATGCTGTTGCGCCACCACGAGAAGACCCAGGAGTTAGAATACAGACAGCAAAAGGCTGTGCACCAGTTGAAGGAGGAACAGGTTCACAAGCAGCACCAGACAGAACTGCAGAATCAACAGGACTACATGCAGAGGGCCGAGAGGGAACTGAGGAAGAAGCACGCTCTTGAACTCAAGCAGCAGCCCAAAAGTCTAAAGGTAATGCTTTCGTTGGAGAGAAAAATTTTTTTTATTTATATTATTATTTAAAATGTTCCTGCACTAATTATATACATTCCTCACTAAATTTATATGTGCGCAGTGCCTTTAAAACCGTAGAGTACAGTAGTTTTTATTCTTTTTTATATTTAAATGCTATTTTCTTTGGATGACCACACGTTAAAGCTTTAAAAAAATATTATTTGATTTCAGCAAAAAGAAATGCAGATCAGAAAACAATTTAGAGAAACATGTAAAATACAGACGAGACAATACAAAGCTTTAAAATCACAGATTCTTCAAACGACCCCCAAAGACGAGCAAAAGGCCGTAATAAAGAAATTAAAGGAGGAACAGCGGCGAAAGCTGGCGTTGCTGGGCGACCAGTACGAGCAGAGCATCGCCGAAATGTTGCAGAAGCAGTCGGTGGGTTTCTCCGGACCCAAAGACGACCAATACTCGCACTGAGTCAAACTTTATTTCGGTCGCGGTCGGAGACTTACGTGACTGGAACGTTGCCTAATTAAGAACTTTGCATTGCAGATCCGATTGGACGAGTCCCAAGAGGTGGAGTGTCATCATCTCAAAGACAGACTGCATTACGAACTAGAAATTCTAATGGCTTATCAGTCCAAAAATAAAATGCAGTCGGAGGCCCAGAGGAACAGGGAGAGAAAGGAGCTGGAGGACAGAGTGGCGGTGAGGAGGTCGTTGCTGGAGCAGAAGGTGGGCTTCATTTTCCCTTCATTTTCCCTTCATTTTCCCTTCATTTTCCCTTCATTTTCCCTTCATTTTCCCTTCATTTTCCCTTCATTTTCCCTTCATTTTCCCTTCATTTTCCCTTCATTTTCCCTTCATTTTCCCTTCATTTTCCCTTCATTTTCCCACCATCGCCATAACGCTTATTAATCGTTTCAGATGGATCAAGAGACGCAGCAGTTCCTGCAAGAGCGTTCTGAAAGAATAAGACTTTTACACGAGCGGCAACATAGGGATATTGAACAGTTCGACGAAGAATCAGATAAATTAGGGTTTAGGTAAGCGTCCTCGCCGAAGGGATGAGTTTTGCGTTGGGGTTCACTTAACCCTTTGCCCTTTGCTTTTCAAGCCGAAAAATTAAACTGAAGCATTCTTTAAATTGAGTAAAATAATTTAGGCTGTTTATGTAAGCAGTTATTATAAAGATGAGAGAATAAGGGTGGTTTTTCAGTTTTTTTAAATATTATAAAATACACATTGTTTACTCAATTGTGGAACTTTAGAATTAATAAATTATTTATGACAATTTTTTATAATTTTGGAATAAAGATTTAAAATTACTATAATTTATATAATTATTATAATAATTATCTATTTATATAATTTAAAATAAGATTTTAAATAATCCTGTTTGGCTATAAATATTATACAGTTTACGAATAAAAATGAATTTCCATCTGTAGGATCGAATCATAATTGACTTTCTTCGCTTTTAGATTTTAGATATTTTAGATTTTTTAGTTGAGTTATTTTGATTTTAAAATATCGCGTCAGAGCAGAAATAATTCATTACTTTCAGATTTAATTTTCTCTAAATTTATACTTTTAACGACTTTTTTGCAGTGCTTTGGCAATTTCCGAGGCTTGCAAGGAATGCTATGCCGACGACGATAGTATCTCTGGTTCGATGCTTAGTTTGACACATAGCAACAGTTCGACATCGTTTCCGCCGACCAGCCTCTAACAGAACAGAAACGAAGATATTCGTCGCGTTTTATCACCTCTGTTATTATTATGTTTTTAATAATTCCACAAAAATAATCCGCTCGCCAGGTTCAGGAACAGAGAGAGAGAGAGAGAGAGAGAGAGAGATTCGTTTCAATCATTCGGGAGTAACTCGAGGTGGGATAGAGTGGAGGAGGGGCAGTTTTAAATTTAAGTAAGGCAAAACAAAATGAAATTCTTACATATTTTAACGCAAAACATGTATTAGATGTATTTTATAAACAGTTAATTCTAGTCAATCATTGAATTCGTGGCCGAACGAATTTCAAACTAATAGTATTGTCTCTCTTAACATTTCACAACCGTTTTGCTGCTCAGTTTATTTCGCTCGTTTTCTGGAGGTGCTCTTTTCTTTCAAGTGCTTTCATCTATTTCCATTCCATGCGGTTGTTTCCGACTTTGGTGTGAATATTCACCCCTGAACCACCACTGAGTCACGGGGAGGGCGGGGGCGGTTTAGTTTAATGTTTTAGTCGAGAGAATTGCGTGAGGGCGATTTGGAAATTTCTCATCATTCCATCTGTTGGCAAAACTCCTTCCTAATGTTATTGATTTTTTCTCAATTGGGCATTCCGTTTCTCGTTTTTAGGAGGGAAAAAGAAATTTAAAGCACTTGAAACACTCAAACATCGTTTTCGAAAGTGATTTCGCTGTTTATAAAATTTCTCAGGTTGAAAGGAATAAAACAAGCCAAAGCCCGTTCAGATGATTCAGATTTTATTTAAATAGCTTTTTATTTAATAATATCAGTATTAATCCCAAATTTTCTTCATAATCTCACGAAATGATCAACTTGGTGCGCGGATTCCTTTAGGGTCTCTAAAGAATGTGTAAATCATGAAGAAGAAAAAAAAATATGGATATTACTCGTAGGTACAATGCGTACTATACCAAAGGTTTTTTCTTTCATAAGTCAGTATGTTAACTTCCTTTTGTTTTCCTATAATTATTATTATTTACTTTTAGTTTAAGTGGTTTCATAGCGAAAGTACAGGCGGAATTATTAATCGACACGACGTGAGAGTTGATTAAAACATTTTTAAGGTTGACTTAAATGTATTTGGGGGAAGGAATGACTCATTCGTTAAATGGGGTTTAAACCCTCGAAGAATTTTTATTATCCACGGACTTACTTCGATATACCACACCAAATTTTGAAAAATATTGGACTACTTCCGCCAAAAAAGCTGCTGCCGCTGCTGCTGTCGTCGCTTTATTATATCCATGACCGCTCGAGGTTCGGAATTGAATGCCAATTAGCGAATATCCAAAGGGTTATTTAGCGCTCACAGCCGGGTGAACCTGACAACAGCTTCACAGGAGGAAATAGTCTTGATGGCTAATCAAATTTCACCAAAGATTAAAGCTGTGAAATACGTACGCATACGTTTAAAAAAGAGTATTCTAGTGGACGGGATTGGGGTTTTTTGACGCTGACCATAGAGTTAAGGCCCAGACGAGTTTCGCGATTGATGTTTAACGGAAAAAGCAAAGGAATTCTCTCAAAACGGAAGTGAGGTCTCGGTTGACGGAAGGACATTTTCTCATGTGGGAAGAGATATTTTTGTTCCTAAGAACATTAGAGGAGTGAAGTTAGTTTTTAATAAAAGAAATATTTTGTTAGAAACCCTCTCTCGGCATTCGATTTCCTTTTCTCCCAAAGCGTTTATACATATAGTCTTATTAGCTTAACAACTGACAAATTGTATGTTTACACTAAAACTTTAACTTTTTAACATTTAAATAAATATATTAGGGAATAAAGATAAAATATTCGTAAATGATGATATGAAATGAAAATTCCAGCAAATTTGATGATGATAACGAGTTTATTTTATCCTTCTTATATAAAACGAACCACTTTGTAATTTAATTCAATATGTACATAGCAGTGTATTTATACATAGATATTGGAACGGAAATGCGATGTAGTTTTTTATTATTATAATTATAATTATTATAGTTTACCAATCCAAATCCATTGTAAGTTATTACATCGTCTTTTTATAACAATATATTATTAAAAATTATTTCTTTTAGAAATTTTTTTACTTTTTCGACCTTAAAACGAACAGCATAGGGTTTAACTCCAGGAAATTAAAAACATTTGGCAGAGTTTCAACTAAATTACATTTTTGCTTTTGAAAATGTTCTCCTTTATTTGTAGTTAAATGGTTTTTTTTTAGTCTTCATTTCAGAGCTTACCGTCGACCGTCGAAGTCAAAGCAAAAACTCGTTGTCATGGCAACCCGTAACGGTCGGATTCAAACGTGAGCAAATTAACGCACGATTCGCCCCAATAAGGAGTTGAACTCAGATTAAAGACATGAAGCATTAAACCCAGCATAAAACAAGATAAAAAATATATAATTCATGTTTTCAATCTTTTCAATACATTTTCATAAACTAAAATAAATTTCAGAATAGGAATGACTAGAGCTTAAGTTTAAACTTTCACATGTAAAGGCCTGCACTCAAGTGCAATAAAAAGGTTATTCAACTTTACTGGAAAATGCAACAAAAAAAATATCCGGACTGAAAGGATGAAAAGTGCAAAAAATTATAATTCTGTCATTCACTCAGTCATGGAAGGTGAGTTTCAACTGCTTAACAGTTTTTGAACTCCTCATGGCACAAGTACATTAATTTTTGAGACCAAATGAAAAATATTTTGGTTTTTTATTAGACATTTTCATATAAAAAGACTTAAAAAACGATTCTGTGCTGTACTATTTGGTGGGAGAGAATTCAGTTGGTTCTAATATTCTACTCTGCATTTCCCTTATTAGAGGAACAGTATAAGCTACACATTCATCCCATCCAGGGGATCTCCATGCATTGTCCCTTGTTTCTGTCCTTGTCTGAAAATCTTTGTAACCTGAAAAGAGCCACAATCAAAGCATTCACATGAAAATGAGGGAAACCAAAAATGAGAACAAATCTTACACCAGATATGATGAACATTGTATAGCCTCCCAATCTGAGAGAAAAAACCAGCAAAGGCCTCATTGCAACTTCTTCTAAAATTGATTCCTCTTGCCCAGTTGTTGCCCCATTCAATCATTGTACCAGGTTTCAGAGAATAACTTCTGATTTCATAGAGGTTATTTCCCTTACGACTTTCTAATGCAGGCCAATAACTGAATTTGAGAAGATATTGCAGATGTCTGGCTCTTAAAAACAGTCCCCTCTCCTTCTGCAGCCTAACATAATCCTGCAGCAGAAATGAAACTTTAGTTGAACAAGTGGCCGTCATTTGGGGATTTTAGAAGCAAATCAACAAACCCTGTCTTGAGGCAAAACTCTTTTAACATTGTCAATCTCTGAATAGCCCCCAGTGTACTTCCATAAATGCAAGGCTTGATCCATGTCTCCTACAAGAACAGTCCAAGAACCAACAAGTTCAACTTTTAATTCTTCTTTAGAATGTATTAGGTCAACATTTTCTTTGCTAAAATCACAATAGTGAGCACATAATTAATACTAATTCATCAGTAATTGGATCTTTCTAGCTAAGACAATTCAGAATTTAATAAATATTCATTGTCTCAAAGATCAAATAAAAGTTTCATTTTTAAATGAGAAAATTAAATGGTAAATATAATAGAGACAAGTGATTAGAAAGCTAAGTTTAATTATCCTTTATTAAAAACTCACAAATTTTTTAAATAATTTTCTACCGAATCCGGCTTAATGTTATGAGTTTGCAGTTCATAAACGATTCCCTTATCAGATAACATCCTCGAATGAGATTCTTTTGTTGGTTCTATTCTTCTAACCGACAATTTATTCAGCCACTTATCCGTTATGTCGTGACATAATGAAGTAGATGCTATGGACCTGTAAATTTTAAAGCAGGTCATAACAAACATTTTTTTCCTAAATGGTTTCTTATTTTAGAAAAATACAGTGCTGACATTGACTTTGACCACCATTGTAAAGAATGCAAAGTGTAATGTCCACTGTACGGGATATTAACAAATTGTTTATAACAAATTGTTGGCAAATTTTTTTTTTTGCCGGCTCTTGTCCCGTAAGTCCTCAGCTGTAATAATTACCAATAGACTCAATACCTTGTAAATTGAACAGCTATTGGCAAATCAACTGAAAAAAGAGAACGAACTTTTCCCAACATAACACTCATTGTTCCGGAATTAAAAATTTTTAAACTTTTCAAACTGCCCTCTAACTGTAAATAAGTGAATTAACTTGAACACATTTACCGCGAAGGTTTCGAAACAATGTCGCGAATAATGTGAGTTCCATGCGTGTGCCGAGTGGACCATTCCCGCAGTTACTATGAGGTGCTGAGGATGGGGTCTTATAATTTATTTTTATTTATTTTTATTGTTTTTTGCCTACTTTTTATTTCCGAGTCTAGTGCGGTTGTAAAAACCCTTCAAGATAAATTATCGAATCCGGCATATTTGAATTACGAGCAATTGACCGACTATTTACACGAGATCAGTGAAAAACATCCTAATTTGGTTAAATTACACAGTATAGGGAAGTCCGTTCAAAATCGGCATTTATGGGTGGTAGAAATAAGTGAAAATGTGAAAGAGCGCGGCCGGGGCGAGCCAATGATCAAGTATGTGGCCAACATGCACGGAGATGAAGCAGTTGGCCGACAGCTGTTGATTTACTTGCTGGACTACTTGCTGGAAAATTACGGTGCAGATGAAAGAATCTCCAAGCTGGTGAACACGACAGATATATTCTTGATGCCGTCAATGAATCCCGATGGCTTTGAAAGTGCAAAGGTAAGGGAGTTTTTTTTTAAACTTGAATTGCAAGAAAAACAAGAAAAACTGAAAACGAGAAGTTTTACTGGCGTGAAACACGTGTTCTGCGAAGACACTCAAGTTTCTATTAAAAAAAATATTAATTACGATATCTGAAATGATTCATGATAAAGGTTAAGATTACCATTTTTAAATCAAAATCATTCACGTTGATATCAGTCAAGGACTGCAAAAGCTCGTAAATTTAGTTAGTATTAGACAGTTTTGTAAAATTTAAGGTAAACCGACAAAACGTGCAGACAAATGACTATTGAAATTCGTTTAGATTTTCTTGTAAGAAAGTTATAGTAAGGCCATGTCAATTACAGCACTTTTTTCAACATTCACAGCTTTTTCTATTGGACAGTTTCTCTCACTGCAAGAAATTAATATTTATAAATATTCTAAGATGAAATAACTGCTTTTATAAATTGTGGTCAGTTGACTGCTCAAGCAAATCATGTTATTTACAACTGCAGATTACTCCCTGAAATGCCTTTCTGTGTTGTTTGCTTTATGAATATTAACACATTACCCTTATCTCTTTTCTTACCTCACACATTGCATTTAAACAAATGGACAAGTGGAAACATCCTCTGCAGTGGCCCATGCAAGGATAAAACTATGGATGATGTTTAGTAATAATAATGTATACATGGTAATGTATACATGGTGGTGGTGCCTGGATGATGGACATTCATGGGCAAAATGAATTGGGGGAGGGAGGAGACTGCCCAAACATCATTATGATGATTGCAGGCCTTCAGGGTGCTTTATAGTGAGGTCAATATTGGCAAATATAGTTTATACTAATTTCAAATAATTGTTCTATTATTAAACTACACCTACGGATTATTACATGCTTAGATTCACTTGTGATGGTGGTGGTGTCTCCAAAGTGAAGAGCTGCCAATATTTTGTATTCTGATTTACATGAGCCTTTTTTATTTACTGTTGTCAATGTTTTGGCACAGACATTTAAATAACTTTTTTTAATTTTAAGTTTGACTTGTCAGTTTGTGGTTTTGTCTGCAGTCTTCACTCAGATCTTATAAATGAAGTCATTTCATAGAGTAATTGAAAACTGTGTAATAAAATAATGACTGCATGACAATGGCAGAGAATTGAGGGAAGGTAAAGGCTGACCTCAAAGAGTAACTTTGGCGCCGAATTAAAACAAATACTTTGATTTATCTGCGTAATTAATTTGTAATAGTGTTATCAACGTTGTGCTCCTGATTTCCTCGATTGTTGGGATTACGCGTGACTGAGACTTGTAAAACAAGTTTTATAACATTGGTCGAGAGGTAGACGAGGGAACATTTAAAAAATGTCTTTGCGATCACTTACGTAAAAGAAACCCAACAAAAAAAGTTGCAATATATTAACGCACCGGATTATTACCGGCGATCGTTATTTTCATTTTTATTCTTTCATTTACTTTATAAAATATTTGTTTTGGTGTTTTTCCGCGACTTCTTAGTTTTTTTCATTCATTTTTTGCCCCTTAATTACTGTATTATTCATTAACTGCCTCCAGTTAAAAAACTTGACTTTTTTTCATTTTTCAATGTGTGCGTAGTGAAAATTCCTTCGAAGTGCTCGAAACTTTCAGTGTAAATGACTGCTTTTGTCGAAACCATAGAGCATCGCGTCCGAGGTCATAGACCTAAACATCACTCATACGCGAACTCTCCTCCATTGTTGCCCTAAAAATAATAACTCATTTATGCGGTTATTTAATATAACCGCATAAATTTATTATAACAACCGTCCTTAGGTCAACTCTCGATTGGTTTTGACCATTTGCGAAGATCCCGAACTGTGGGTATTCCCAAAAAGATCTGGATCAAGGCGATCTGCCCTCTAAAAAGAGTCATTCATAGCTTGCACCAAAGTTTTCTTGGTTGAAACAATCGCCTGGTAAAAGCAGCAGATTTCACGTTGAAATTCATTCATTTCGTTGTTCGTGATGCATTTTAAAAGAATTTTTTCTATCTCAAATTCATTCATGAAATTCTTCAAGAGAAGATTTGTTACGATTACTACTCCTTGATAAGTAATTAAAGACTTGCTGTTATCTCACCGATATTATCATTTTCAATAAAAAATTTTGATGCATTTTATTATTCATTAATTATTGTAGTCATTTTGAGAGAACCAGTCTGTATCGTTTTCTATAGAAACTACGTAATCAGAAGTACCCCGTCTATTTATTTATTTTATTTTCATGCGAAGTATTCGACCATCGTACCCCTCTTAATCCTTCACCATATACAGTATGTGCATGACAGAGGGATCTGCTCAGTCGCTGCTTTTATTATGCTGCAGCCGAAGAAACGTTAAATGTCGGTCAATGTCAGCGACGTGTCAGAGAGTCACGTGCGACATTGGCCGAAGAAACGCCAATATGTCAACTTCTGATATGTCGAATGCAGCCAAAGGTTAAACAAAAGTAGGAAATGATAGTGAAACCCTTCTGTCAGAAGATTAACACTCTCAGCTTTTTATTAATTCATATATTGAATACTCTCAACTTGGAAATATTCATATATCTATCTTATTCATTGTCTTATTTTTAAAATAATTCTTTTCTGTTAATTTACTATTTATTTTTATTCTTATTATTTGTTTAATTATTTATTTATTTACTTATGTTATTTATTTAGTGACCTATTGGTATATTTTAATTGTAACTTTACCTTGTGTTTTACTTATTAGTTCTTATATACACTTGACCCTCCATTTACACGGTTTCACTTTTACCCGTCTTAAATCTCAATTTAAAAAAAATATTTTACATCTTGTTTTGAAATGGAAAATGTGGAAAATGCAGACATGATCTCTTTGGCTGGTGGTGTTAACACCACTTCCACAAAAAGGAAAAGTCCGGAGTGAAACAAATAAAAATTGGTTTTAATTCTTTATTGGTTTCGTTTGTTCAGAAAATTTAGGATTTTTTACGTTTGTCGTTTTTGCCCGAAAAAAATATTTCAATTAACGATGACGCTATTAATTTTGAAAAATTCTTTCGCTTTGAGTGGTCGCGAATGAAAAGCCTTGAGAGCACACATTTCAGAGTGGCACTTTTACGATTTTGACGTCAGAAAAATAATTCGAGCGGAAAAGCCCACGAAATGCAACCTCATTCGGCAGTGAATCGCCGATTGTAGTTTTTTGTCGCACTTGCCCAAGGGCGGCTGATGGCAGCTCCTGCGTTTTTTGCCATCCCTTACAGCCCAAAATGGCCACGGAGACTTTCCACCGGACTTGGACCACAGACACCTTGGGCCGAGCAGTCACGGACGCTCACATAAACTGTTTCAGCAAAGCTGACTTTATTGGGCTGCGAGTGTGCCTGGATTGTTGTCATAGCCATTTTTTATTTTCCCATGAAATCGGGTACCTTGACGCGTTCTGTTTATTTGATGTTAGAAAAAAGTTCAAGGCCAGAATTCGAAATTGAGGAAATTGACTTCTCTCCGATTTTATCTTCCTAATAGTCCACGTATTGGAATAGCGTTAAAAAATTAGGAAAATAACATGAGCTCACATTTTATGTCAGTGATACTTTCTGAATACATTTTGGAAGACAAAAAGGCAATTTGAGCAGTTTATGGATCAATGATGACGGATTTGATTGTTTTTTTTTTACTCTTAAAAGTTATATGTAAATTGTGCACTCTTTGCATTGTGCTTACCTATCGTGCCACTCTTTGTTTTTCGATTATATGGGTCAGTGATGAATGCGACGTTCACTTCACAACTTCACCCTCAACGATGCATTAATTATCTGTTTGAAGGAAGGAGACTGCGAGACACCTGCCAGCTCCATCGGCCGGAACAATGCCAATGGGGTCGACCTCAACAGGGATTTCCCCGACCAGTTCGACAGGAATCCCGAGCACGAGGACAGTCGAACCCGACAGCCGGAAACCCTGGCCATGATGGAGTGGATCGTCGAAAATCCCTTTGTGCTGTCGGGGAACTTTCACGGAGGGGCCGTCGTCGCCAGTTACCCTTACGACAATACAAAGTGAGTTTCGGATTTTGTGCACTGTTTTCACGGCGCCCTTTTCGGCCCCCTCAAGTGCACTTGAGGGCCATGTTCACTCCTTCCCCAGATAATAATTAAACCACTTGATTAATTAAAACCATTGAGGTATTTGTGTCCAATTGTTTCCAGGGTTAGAAGTGAAGAAAAAGGCAAATTAAACGAGTTACCTTGAGACTGGAAAAAATAAAACCTGTTTCGAGTTCCTCGTCACTTGGAGTAACCTATAACAACTCCTCATGACGTTCCTGGAAATTAAAATTTGCTTTTGCGCATTGAAAAAATTTTCACGCCTTCCTAATGTGTCTCTGTGACGTCCTTCGCCCGAAAATTTACCTCATTTACACGTCAATCTCGTGAATATATCCAAATTGTTTCCCCATCGACATAACATCTCTTGTGGGCATCGGACACTTTTCTTTCGACAACCGTTTCCTCTTTCCGCTTCCCACTTCCGCTCCCCAAAGACATTTCCATAGGATTACAGATTTTTTCCTTTCCTATGCTTTTTGCTCTGAGAAACATTCACATTGTGTCTCATCATTGGGATCGATACGCGGAGATGTTTGTATTCTTTTGTCAGAAACTCTGGAAATGGGCACCAAAAAGTACAATGGGGCAGTTGCTTTTATGGTACAATGGGCGGTTGGAAATTGCTTTATTTCGAACACTTGGCGGGAAGTTTTAAGAAGAATAAGAAAGCGAAACTTATTTACGATTCGAGGCTGAAGAGGCCCTCGAAATGATAATCTGATGATTCCCTGGGAGCTCCTGCAAGCCAGCTTTCAAACTTCTTTTATATTTCAATTTTATATTGTTATCAATTTGAGAAGAGTCAATTATTGCAGACGGCCGGTTTTTGGTCAGATCTTAGTAAGTCGACCGATCTGAATTCCTCCCATTGTCAGCCTGACCCCCAGATTATTTTTAGCAGTGAGAAGGGTTCCAACGTCAGCAAAAGTCTCTCGCCGGACGAACCGGTCTTCCAACTAATGCTCCGCACTTATTCGTCTCGAAATGCGGCCATGCACTCGCGCGAAAGATGCCCAACCAAACACCCAAACACAGAGGAATCAGCTCACGTTCCAGGTACACAGGTCCTCGATAACCCAGCTGAATGCGGCCACTAACGGCGACGAAGACTTTTCCAGGTTTTCGAGACGAGCCCGAGTCACACACCGCCTTCCCCCGCCCCGCCTTCTCATGGCTGTGACATTAACACTTTCGGGGATTTTTGCTTTATAGTCTAACCAATGTGGATTGTTGCTTGGAAAGTCCTACGCCGGATAACCGCTGGTTTTTGAACGCAGCCAAGCACTACGCGAGGCACAACGCCCTCATGTGGAAGGGCGAGAAATGTCCCGACCTTAACAAATTTCCGAACGGTGTCACTAATGGAGCTAAATGGTATTCTGTGGACGGTATCTGTTTTTACTTGAATTTCATCTATTAGCTTGTAGATCCCCCTCCCCCTCCCATTAACAGTAACACGCGAAGGGGCACTCGGCCGATACACAAAATGTATCGCCTCCATTTCTTTAACCCTTTGAGTCTTAGTGGCTTTGCACTAAAAAAATTGTCATTCCAAATTCCAAATCGCATTTTCAATGCCCAATATTCAAAGGGTTAAATCATTTCATGAAACCATAAATATAACACTGGCTGTAAGGTTAGGTTTTAACCCTTTGCACTCATAAATCCGTTTATAGCATTAGCGGCCGATTCAGAATTGAAATTGTTTTAATCAATTATTTCACATGAAGATTTTAGAATTTGTTAAAAACTACGTTATTATGCTTATCTGTTTGCATTTACAATTAAACAGCCTTAATTATTACATTCAGTTCAAGTGAAATGTTTAGAATTATTTAGAATTATGTTTCCCCGAATTGAGGCGGAGAATAAAAGTCGTCTATAGGCCATGCGAGTGCAAAGGGTTAAGTCATCATCAGCTTCGAAGGTGTTGATATTGCATCGCTTGCCTCGAGAAAGCATCATGTCCCGCCCCTAACCTCTTAGATAAGATAACATCATCATCCCCCTGTTGCAGGAGGAATGCAGGACTTCAATTACGTGAGGTCGAACTGCTTCGAAGTCACCTTTGAACTCACTTGCTGCAAGTACCCGCTCGCTGCCGAGCTGGCAAAGGCCTGGCACCTGAACAGGGAGTCCCTCATATCCTTCATGGAGTTGGCCCACATCGGGGTCAAAGGTCGGTCCGGACGCGTCGCCGCCGCGCGGACCAGACCACTAACTGTCACTAACTGTCTCGCATTGCAGGCCTCGTCCTGGACGACAGCAACTACAAGCCGATCGAGGGCGCGAGGATAGTCGTGGAGGGCATCGACCACGACATCGTCACCTCGTCGAGGGGGGAGTTCTGGCGGCTGCTGGTGCCGGGGGAGTACAGAGTAAGGGCGGAGGCCCACGGGTACCACAGCAGCGAGCCCAAGCGCGTGACCATCGGCGCCGAGGACAAAAGCGCGCAGGAAATGAATTTCTTTTTGAAAATTGAGCCGTATTATGGTAGGCGAGGAAACAGGCATTATTTTCATAACTAATTCCGCTGTGTTTTCTTTTCTAACATGCGAGCGCTTTTCTGGGTTACTGGCCAATGAGTTCTTGAATCTCATATCTTAACGGCTTCTAAAATTAAATATTAAGTTTATTGTGAAAGTAAAATGCGCATGCTGAGTGCATGTGCGTATATACTTTCATACATGCAATATAACTATGCAATATATTATGCAATAAGACATTAGAACAGTCTGCCCAAATGAGCCCAAAGTTAAAGAATGCACATTCACCGACTTGTTGTGCTTAAACATCAATACACAATACGCGGTTTATTAAAGAAAACTGTTCTAATTAGCACAGTAATATTACTTAAAATTACAAGTTAAGTGTTTGACATTTAAAGTGCATTTCATTCAATTTATTGATTATTATGAAAAGTCACTAACACTGTTTTCATTTGTAAATTTTGTTATTTGCTTAAATAGCGGTTTTTCAGAATATTATAATGCAAACTCTAAAATGAAGTCGGAAGAAAAGTGAAGATTACATGAAACCAAAAACATTGCTCTTGTAATGTTTTTGCCTAAAAGGCCTAAAAGTGCACGAAATTCATATAAAACTAACGTCTGAATGTTGCATTTAATTTCTCCAATGCGACAAAATGGCCGCTTTGGTCGTTCTAGTGAAAACTCCTTTTTTTACTCATATATTAATAACGATTGTGAATTTTTTGACGAATTAAAAAATTTCTGTATGGGTTTTAAGAAAAGTTTTTACAGGATTTTATTTGAACTTGTGAGAATTTTGTGTATTGTTGTTGGAACAGACATAAATGAATTATGTTATGAGAGAGAATTTTGGCATTTAATGTCGGGGGAAGTGATATTAAGGATAAAATCTGTGAAAAGTATTTGGTGAAATAAGCATTTTTTTGTATAAAGGTACATTCCAACTGGTTTTAAAACTTTTCTCAGTTTCTATCCGTCAATGAGCAGAGTTGTGTTAACAAATTTCAGAAGTTTGTAATTCTTAAGAGCACTAATTAGCACAGCGTGGCTTTATTCACTTCGAGGGGCATTCTTCAAAGTCTGTGTGCATTTTTTTCATTTTAAATTGTTAATAGTGATGATTGATTTTTTTTACTAAAATTGTGTATTGTAAAATTTTTAATGGCGAAACTCAATAACAGTGCATGCTTAACGAAGATTACGTCAGTTTGCTGCTTACTTCCATTATCCATCTCACGTGTTTAATTTTTAGAAACCAAAGGATTAAAACATTGACTCTCCGATCCTGTGCGCATCCGTTTACCCTCTTTCCAATCACCCTCCGCTTTCATCCCTTCATGAAACCAACCCAAAGGTGAGTGGTGGCCGCATCTCATTCGCTTTTGTTCGCTTCTCCGAACCTTCCCCGGTTTTCGCTCCAGCTCCGGCGCCATTCCGCTTACGAAGTGAGTTTTGCTTTCAGGGCCCTCCAACTCCGTCCAAAAAATATCCCGTCCGTCTCCCGACGAGCACTACGGATTCTTAATACCTCCACTTTTCAAGTACCATCACTATAAAGACCTCGAGCACGAGCTCACATTGCTGTCGAAGTCTTACCCGAACATAACGCAGTTGTACAGTTTGGGTCAAAGCGTCGAAGGTCGGGAACTTTACGTTTTCGAGATATCGGACAAGCCGGGAGTGCACGAGCCAGGTAATTAACTGGTACATAGTTTTAATTTGTTCGGGAAATGACGAAAGAATTTAATGCGGGCGAAGCAAAGTGCCGGTTGGCGGAAGGCAATGTGACGAACTGTTTTTTCATTTGAGGAATTAAAATGGCGAACCCGACTGAGAGAGTCGATAATAAGATTATTTTCCCTTTACTCAGGGGAACCGGAGTTCAAATATGTGGCGAACATGCACGGAAACGAAGCGGTCGGAAGGGAGCTGGTTCTTCTTCTAGCCAAATACTTGTGCGAAAATTATTTGCGCGACGACAGAGTGACACAACTCGTTAATAACGTGAGGATACATCTCATGCCTTCCATGAACCCTGATGGATTTGAGAGAGCCACAGAAGGTACTGTTGTGTTATTCGAGACAAATGAAGGCAGAGTTTATAGAGAGGCGAATTTGCAGGGGACGAGGACGGTTTGGTCGGGAGAAGAAACGCAAACAACTACGATCTGAACAGGAATTTCCCCGACCAGTACGGGAAGACAAAGGACAACGAATTGACTCAGCCGGAAACGGCGGCTGTTATGAAATGGATTCAGGGGATCCCGTTCGTTCTTTCGGCGAATCTTCACGGGGGCGGTTTGGTTTCCAATTACCCCTTTGATGATCTGCCAAGGGGCGTCAAAAAGGGAACCAATCTTGCTCCTGATAATGAAGTATTCCAGCATTTGGCCAGAGTTTATTCAAACGTAAGTTAATTCGTGAACATGAGGTGGAGTCATGGGCGAGCTTGTGTCTGATCGTTACTATTCTGTCAACGGTTTTATGTGATGAGCTTTTATTTTGAAATAAAAAGCCACAAGTTGCAAATTGGTCACAAAGTGCTTTGAAAATTAAAAGATTATGGCGATGTTCAGGCTCATCCTACCATGCATCTCGGCAGAGCCTGTCCGAGATATCCAAACGAGAGATTTCCCGAGGGAATCACCAATGGGGCGGCTTGGTACACCGTCCAGGGAGGAATGCAAGACTACAACTACCTGCACTCCAACTGCTTCGAATTGACAATCGAAGTAGGCTGTTACAAGTACCCCAACCACACAGAGTTACCTAAATATTGGATGGACAACCGCGAGTCTTTGCTCTCGTACATGGAAGAGGTGAGGAACTGTACTTCGCTCAGCTTTGCCTTTGAATTAAAACCCTTTCTCTTGATCAGGTGCACAGGGGCATTCACGGGTTCGTGATAAGCTCAGAGGGAAACCCCATCCGCAATGCGACCATCACAGTTTCTGGCATCGAGCACAAGATCAGAACGGCGGCCGACGGCGATTACTGGCGGCTTTTGACCCCGGGCACCTACAACATAACGATAAGCGCTCCTGGGTAGTGTTGCCATTGTTTCGAGAGCCGCCCCTCATCGCCCGCCCTTTCTCACAGTCTCCTCTTGCAGCTACGAAACGCTCAAATCCTCCGTTCTGGTTCCCGATTCGAAAAGCGGAGTCTCACTGAGTTTCACTATGATAAGGAACGATCCGAGGGAGTGGTCCTACTCCGAGGACTTTGACATCGACCAGAACGTGTCGCCCCTCTTCGAGAAGTACATGACTCAGTCTGATTTATACGCTGCTCTCGCCTCTCTCGAGAAATTGGACCCCACCTGCGCTGAGTTTTTATACGGGGACAACATCGACAACATGAATTTGAATTCTTTGAGAGTCAGTCACGAGGTAATTTTCAACAGCAGATGCAGTAAACGGAAAAGAAGCGCAACATGTTTTATTACTACTTGTATGCTTTGAAACAGTATACTTTGAACAGTCTTTTGGAAAAAGTCCGATTGAGTTATAAGCGTGCAAAAGACGGTTCCTCCTAAACAAAAGATTTGCTATAATATCGTTAGTATTATATATTGTGATGTAATGGTGTATGCTGAGACGTGCATTGTTGTAAATGGATGGGATTTCCCTTTCCTAAGCGTTAATTCTGCGATGCTTATAGATAGGATCGCCTGAGGAAGACAAATTCCAGATCGCCCTCATCGGAGGTTTGTACGCCAGCGAACCCGTCGGCCGGGAGATCCTCATCAGGTTCGCCAGGCACATGGTCTACGGCCACAAAAGCAACGACTCCGACGTGATGAAAATACTTGAGAATGCCGTGCTTCATTTCATCCCCGGAGTGAGTTTCATGCGAAGACTGCGTGAGAGAACGCCCTGTCACAGCCTCTCATGTGTTGATGTGTTTAGGTCGACGACAGCTTCGATCCAGCCGAGAAAAAAGTTTGCAATCCGCTTTCCACAAGCGACGAAGTGGGGAATCAGATTTTAAATATAAAATCAAGCAACCACGTCGTCCATGCTTTCAGAGACTTACTTCAGAGTGAGAAGTTCGATGTGGGATTGAGCGTACATGGCGGAGGATATTACGTCAGGTAATACTGATATTAATAATGGGAGTAATGGTAATTAATCATGATTGCCATCATGGGAAAGTCTCTTTCATTGTTCTCTTTCCAGTTACCCGACGGCAAATGTAAATGAAGACACGCGGAAAATGTTTCAAGTGTTCTCGGCCCGTTATCGCGATAAAAATGCTAAGCTTCAATCCCCAGAAAACGAGAAGGAGTGCGACTTCACGCCAAACCTTCACAAAAAGGCCGTTTTCGAAAGCATTTACCAAGAGTTCGATGTTCCTTTTGTAAGCTGGAAAAAACAAATTTAATGGAATCCGCTGGCTATTGGGTCGTCTTATTCGGAGTTTTTTCGATGCAGATTTCGGCGCATATCAGCTGTTGCACTCGTCCCATTCCCTCCACTTTGACGAGTCTCTGGAGGGAAAACCTGGAGAGTTTAATGAATTTCGTTTCCGCCGCGAATCAGGGAATTCTGCTCCAGATCGTCGACGAAAATAATAAGCCCATCAGGCACGCTCAGGTTTTTTTGAAATCGTACGAAAAAAAGAAGAGAGTCACTTTGAACTCCGCTTATTTCAAAGTTATGGTTCCTCCGGGAGAGTATTACTTAGAGGTAAATTGAGGCAGAAAACAGAGCTTTGTCCACTTTTATGGTCTTTCGAAAAGTGCATAAATCAATTTTATAACATTACAACGATATATTTCAGATATCAGCTAAAGGTTACGAGTACAAAGTAGAAGCAGTGTTTGTGCGAAAGAATAAAATAACTCGAAGTGTTATAGCTTTGGCCAGTCAGAAAGAGGCCTACAACGAAGTGAAGCACAGCCAATCTGCCCATCAGATCAGTCACCCAGAACCGCCCAGTTCTGCATCTGAGGAAGTCATGGGAATGAACAGAATGGCTTTCATCATGCTAATCAGTCAGTAATCCTTTCCCTTCAGAAAGGCATTCCTCTCGGAATCGCCTAATGGAAATGACTTGTTCTTGTCTCTAGGTTGGTTAGCTCTCTCAGTGATTTGCATAGTCGTCGCGTTTGCTGTTTACTGCGAAAGGCATCGGAAGAGGCACAAATCCGAATACAGGTTTTCGCTCCTGTCCGAGAAATCCGTTTTAGACGACAAAGAAAACGAAATGTTCACTCGACCCATTCCCGGTAAGTGGACTCGTGTATTATTCTGTTACTGTATTTGAGGGAAGTATTATTGATGCAGGTTCGGCATCAACGCCTTATTATGACGAGGACCCGGACGAGGAGAATGTAGACGACGCGAGGTCGAGTTCGTCCGAAGAAGTTCTTTTAATGGACCAAAACAGAAGTCGGCGGAAGCAGTAGCAATAAATTATATTTATGTCAAACTCAAGTTGTGATAAATTTAGTTAATTGAAAAAACTTTTAGCCTCGAGCGGACTTGTTTTATTTGATTTGTGGTTTCTGCGGTACTCAGATCTTGGAGACAAAGTGCATTTGAGTGACTGTCGATTTGTTTCCGGTTATGTGAATCTCTGCTTTGAGGTTTCTGCAGTGTGATGATTCACTCGAATTCAAGCTAAAAACACGTAAATAAGTCTTCCAAATAATAAATTGTAATTTGTGTGACTGTAGTTAGGAATTTTATGATTTTTTACCGAGTCGAAAATCCTATGAGTTGTTCAAAAGCGAAACTTGTTGATTTTTGTAAATTGGG
Source organism: Brueelia nebulosa (assembly GCA_028293925.1). Classification (NCBI taxonomy): domain Eukaryota; kingdom Metazoa; phylum Arthropoda; class Insecta; order Psocodea; family Philopteridae; genus Brueelia; species Brueelia nebulosa. The sequence goes on along the minus strand of JAQIBA010000014.1, from coordinate 320,665 downwards.
AAAACTTTGTAATGTACTTTATAGTTGTTTTTAATGTTAATAGTAGCGACTAAGTATTACCATTGTTTCATAAACAATAAATATTTTTTTACAACTTTTCATTATTTTTTGATACAATATTTTTCTCCTTGGAATTTTTTTTTGGTACAGAATTTTGACGCAAATCAATTTCATAACGGTTTTCATCGCTCTCTTTGCAGCAGCTTATAATGTCTCACTCAGTAAGAATTCAAAGTCGTAGCCGATTATACACAAAATGGCCATTCTGACATATCCTTTTAATACTCATTAGTGAAGTTTCAGCTTCGATTGAAGGAAAGCCATTGTTTCAAAGACTCCGCCAAATATGCCTAAATAATAGGCCAAGTTTAAAAAATTCGTTTTTGTAATTGTTGTAAAAATTATAGTTTGCTAATCTTTTACACAGTAATTAATTGAATAAGTTCATGCACAATTAAATTTGAAATGATTGAGTCAGAAGACACCAAACAATGCCCCAACTGGTATGTGATCCATTACCCAATTCCATCGGGTGAAATGAACGTTAAGAAATAATGAAATTTGAGATGGTCATCAATTACAATGAGATACTTTAAATGAAAACTAATTCAATTTTAATAAGAGTCTGAATTTTGTTTTAGTAAACTCGATATTCTCCCTACTAGTTATACAACTCATTATGCTCACTGTCAAAGACACTTTTATCTTTGCTGTAAATGTGAAAAGCCAGTGAATCATAACAAAAGAGTCGAACATGATAAAACAAATCATGTTATTGTCCAATGCAACAGTTGTCACTTAGCATTAGAAAGTTATCATTTAGATAACCACTTAATTAACGACTGTCCAAACAGTAAGTGCTTTGTAAAAAGTTTTGTTACTAAGAGCTCTAAATTTGGAAATCTTAATTGATGAAAGAAAAACTATTTCTAGGGAAAGTCAAGTGCCAGATCTGTGATATTGAAGTTGAGGCAGTAGATTTAGCAGAACATGAAGATTACTGCGGATCAAGGACAGAAAAATGCCCAGAGTGCAAAGAGTTTGTCATGCTCAAATACAAAGCACTCCATATTGATTCAAATCACACTTTTATTAAACTATCTGATGGTGAATATGGCAATGAATTCTTCTGTTTGATTTTACAGTTTTGAACTTTCTTTGGATCATTTTTTGCCCTCATTCAGATGATTTAATCAGTTTTTCTTTTCAGAACCAGGGCCTTCACCCTCATGGCAATATGGCAGGAGAACTTTATGTAATTTTATACCAGATTTGTCTTCAGGGAATTATAAGCCTTCATCATTTGGCAAAAAAAAATCAAGTGAATGTCTCAGAAAAGCCAGAAATACAGGTAAAATTTATTTACCTCTATGTTTTTCCTATCTAAATGTATTATAACTTATTATTTTTTCATTATGATTCATTAATAATTTTTCTTCTTAAGAAATTTCTATTTTTTAGGAGAATTGAGTAAATCAAAAAATGAATCAGAAATAAGTAGAAAAGAGGAGAGTGAGTCAAAGGCAGTTGTTGATTGTGAAGGAGTTAGTGTGAGGAAATCACCAAGAAGAGGTCTGTCACCTTAATCCTTGTCAAGGACAAAAGAAAGCAGAAGCAAAAGTGTGCTTGTCACAATTTCAGATGTGGAAGAGTGGCCAGCATTGGCCAGCCTTAGGTCTCTCCAAATATCTGAAGACAGGGAAGAGAGTTTGACTGGTGCAAAGGCAGTGGACTCCAGCCAAAATGGGCAAGATGTGGACTCTGATTTGATGTATGCAATCCAAGTGTCTCAGGAAATAAACTCTGAGGTGTGGAGGAAGGAAATGGGGTCAGAAGAAGAAATTTTGAAAAACTGTTTCAAACCAATGCCAGAAAATGAATCATCCATGGGTAAATCAGTTAATAAAAACATGTTTGAAAGAAAAGGGGAAGACAAAGAGCAAGCCAAGTTTGGTGGGCAAAAGAATGATTTTAATTATTTGTATGACAAGGTGTGTATCACTGGTCAATATTATTTTAATTTCATTCAGATTTTAATTAAGCTTGGCTTTTTTTAGCATGAAAGTGTGAAATTGCCCTGTGAATTCTGTGGAAACTTGATAGTGTCAAATGATTTAACTTTGCATCAGAGCAGATGCAGATTTCGTACAGTGAACTGTTACAATTTGAGGACAGGCAAAAGCCTTAAATTGCCTAATTTTGTTGACAACAATGGGGATATGGGGACAAAAGTTGCTTGTGGGGTCTGCAACAAAGTCTTTAGGCTCTCCCTTCTGGAAAACCATCAGGTTTGCATTTGCAATTAAGCTTTGTGGAAAAGAGTTTCAACATAACATCTCATTAACAGAATCATTTGGCTGCTCATGAAATAATAATCATTCTTTTGCCATATTTTCTTTTTCAGCTTCAGTGCCAAAGAAATTCAACAAAATCCCCAAAGAATCTGAGAGCAGCCAACAGGCAGTCTGAGCCAGGCTTGCAGAATGGCCTGGAGTCAACTTCTCCTAGGGTCACCAGGGTGGGAACCAGATCAGAGTGGTTGTCAGAGCTGAGGAAGGGCAGTGAAGGAGGGCAGGATTTGAGGAACAACTTGAACTGTCCTGAATCAGGCAGCACTACCAGGGCAACCAAGGTGATGCCAACTACAAAACAGACCCAAACTACATAATCTATTAAATACAATTAGCTACATAATTGATTTTTTCTCTTCAGGTTTCCAGGAAGAACAGAAGAGCTCCATCTCCACCAGCAAGGTAAAGCACAGGTTGTCTGTTTTATTCTCTAGGTTTGTAGTTGTCCTTAATGTGATGCCACAGTTTCTGAAAAGAGATTCAAAATTTTATTTTCATTGACAGGATTGTTGTAATTGGTTGAAATAAGGGAATGTTAATTCAGTTTTTTTATTCATTTTAATGTGCTTTATGTTTTTAATGGCTAAGGGAGATAAGCAAAGAATTTTTTTGCACTTCCTGAATATGTAATATTATTTAATATATACACTTCCAAGTGCCAACAATATGAGTCTTGTGCATGTACTGCCATTAGTTAATTATTTGAAAGGTTTGTTAGTAGTTAGGATAAGTTATTTTGTATTATTTGAATTCACATGGGTGTTTTAAATTTATACCGTTTTCAATATTAATGAACCATCTTGAAGTTTGTGTTTGAATATTCACTTAAGTTTAATAAAGAAGTTGTTAATAAAGGCTATATTAAATTATTTGTGGCGTTTTCCTTTGCAATTTCTTATGCTCTAATTAGCCCCATTACTGTTCTTCATTTAAAAGTGTGTTTACTTGGAACTGGCAAATATTTTCACTTTTGCCTGCTAAATCTTATTCAAATAAACAATTTCATCTTTAATAAGAAGAAAAGCAATTTTATGATTCTCACTTCCCCGGGTCATTTTTACTTACCCCCTGATTCACTGAATTGAATATGGAATTAGCGGCCATGTCAATGCCTCCCTCCAAAAAATAAGCTCCGACTACCATAAACAGGGCTAGCGTTGAGCTTCTTTTAAAAATTCCATTGTATAAAGTTGTCGAAATGGACATTTTTACAATTTTTATTTCCAGAACTTTCGTATCCGAAATCCCAAAGTTGGTTGTAAACCTCCGCTCAAAAAGCAACTCAGAAACCTCTACTTCCGCGAAAAATTCGCTTTGCTTTGGCGGCAATGATGGTTGACAATTGTTTCGTTCTGAGTTTTTATGGCTTGTGAAGGTTGATTAAACTAAATGGTTTGTTATTTTTGATTTTGTACTTAATATTATATATTAGGGATTTCACACAGGATATGCTTTCTTAAAATTTACTTGTAAAAATATTTTTAATCTAGATTTTATGACTTTGGTTCTTTAATGACTTTGTTTACATTATTTCGATATTCTGGTTTAATTAGCTTTTTTGGTTTTTTAAATGCAGTTAAAAAAAATGCCTGGACAAGAGCGTAAAGATTTTGACGACAGGCTGGCAGAATTAAGCAATTGGCAAATAGAGCAGCAAAAGAAGTTGAAGGCTTTTCAAGAAGCACAAAGAAAACTACTGGATTTGGAACATCAGAAAATCTTAAACGGATTCAATACTCATAACTGTAGGTCCCTTTTTCTAAGAAAATTCTAAAAAAATCGGTTAAAAAACTGAAAACACAGCTTTTTTTGTTTCAGTTGAGCAAAGACTTAACAGATGCAGTGAAAACAACTCTGATGATGTCTGTGAAAAGGAAGAAAGTGAAAGCAATTTGAATGTAAACAGAGATGGAATTTTCCATCTGAAATTTCCAAAAATCAGATTATCTGAGCCTAAAACATCTTTGTTTGGTGTGCAAAATCATTCACCCACCATAAACAATAGTGATGAACTTTTCAGTGAATCAGTTGGAGATTCAGAAGAAAGGGTGGCAAACAAACCAAGAAAGTTTTTAAAAAGAGGGGAAGGTTTGGCAAGATTTAGAATGACATTAGATGATTTTAAAGGTCCTCCTCAGATTTACAGAGAAAAAAAAATAAAAACCTATTTAAGCAGTAAACCTGAGTCCAAGGCCAGTGGCAGAGGTGTGAAATCATCAAAATGCAGCACAAAAACCAGTGGAAGTTCTGCATTTAAAGGTCCAGTTAAGTCAGCCCCTCTTCCAGTCAAGATTTACATGCCTGAGAAGAAGACTTGCAACTCTGCCAGAAGCACTGAGGGAAGACAGATGCTCCAGAATGCAAAAAAACTGAGCTGTCCCAAAAGCCCTTTGGAGAACCTCACCCTTAAGCCACATGATGTAGCAACAGAATGGTACAATGCAATGAAAGTGAAGGAAAGGGCTGTTGGCAGTGAAAACCTCTCTGAGAAAAACAACTTGGCCAATGAATCAGACATTGAAAATAAAAAAGATGAGAAAGAGCTGAGGATATTTGAGATCCTGGAAAAGAAAGTGGATGACATGAGCTTTTGCTCAACCTCTTCCTTTGTGGACAAACTCATGGAGCAGTCCTTGAGTTCCACCCCTGCAAAGGGGGCAAAAGATTCTCCAAAGACCAGAGAAGTGGCCTTGTCTTACATGCAAGGGCTCAAGTCCCTTCGTTCTCAGTTTCTTGATGAAGAACAGGTTAAGAAATTTCAGGAATTTGATGTGATTCCTTTCGAAGAAGGCCGTGACGGAACAGAACCCGAAAATGATGGGAGCAGTGGGAAGAACAGCCTCGCAGGGGAGCCAACGGGCGTTGTGGAAGCAGAAGACAATCAGGTTCGTAAAGGGGCAGAACTGGAAGAAGCGACTGAGCCTCCCGCCCACAAGGTGAACAAAAAGCTCCTGCAGGAGTACATGAAGGAGTTAAAGGAATTCAAATTCCTGGTGGCGGAGAACGCAGCCAGGGTCGAAGAAGAGCAGAGAGAGGAAATGACGGCCAAGGGGACAGAGGAGCGGCCGCGTGAGCAGGAAATGGCCCTCAAGCTCCGGCGGAAAGGTCTTCAGGACAATGTGAAGCAGTTGCTGAACTGGGAATGTCCCCCGCGGAAGCGTCAGCCGAAGCGGGTCATTAAGAAGGTGAAAGCGAGACCGAAACTGGAGAAGTCGAAGGCGGTGAGCAAAGAGCAGAGCGAGAAAATAGTGCTGAGCAGTTCGTTGCTGCACGAGAGGTTGAACGAGCTGGAGAAAGAAATCGAAATATTTCGAAAGGAGAACAAGAACATAGAAAGGCTGGAGAGGGAGTGCCACGAGGAACGGGTGAAGCTGGCCAAAGAGAGGAAGGAATTCCAGAAGCAGATGCAGGAGGAGAGACAGCAGCTGGAGGGGAAGATGGCGGAAGAGCAGAAGAAGCTGCAGAGAGAGAAGGCGGTTTTCGAGAAGTATTGCAAGCAGGTGAAGAGTCAGCCCACGCGGCAAGAGCGAGAAGAAATGCTCAAGTTGAGGAAAGAAATAGAGAAGCTGACGGAAACGCTGACGACGAAGGAAGCGCGATGGGGGGCGTCTCAGGCGAGGCTGAGGAACCAAGTGAAACTTCTCCAGAGGGAGAACTCTCAGCTGAAGGCGGAACTGGAAAAGTACAAGAAGTTATCCGCGAAGAAAGTCTCCTTCGAAAGCGAAAGAAGTCTCAACACGAAGATCATCCACGTGATCAATTCCGAGTTGGGGAAACTGAAACCGGCGGTGATAAAGAGCAGCGCGGGGGGGCGGAACCAGTCGCTGAGTGCGAGGGCGGAGAGGAACCTCCCCGAGAAGCCCATCAGGCGGATAAGGAGCGCCCCCAACGTGAAAAAGCAAATGGAGGCCGAGCTGTGCCCCGAGGCCGGGAGCGAGGTCGACGAAAAGGCTCTGGGCTCGGTGTCGACCGACAGCGGGATAGAAACGATTGGATGTCGGCACCTGGTCGCGATGCACGAGGCTCCAAGAGGGAAGGCAGACCAGGTTGAGAAGAAAAGGTGCAAATCTCCCGGTTTTGGCCCGACGGGGAGCAAACCGGAAAGTAAGTTTAACGGAAAGCACGACGGAGACTGGTTTGACTCACGTAGTCGTCGCTCTCCATGTTGGCTTTAACGGAAACCTAATTTTTATTTTGTATTTTTTGCGTTTTTCAACGGGTTGTCAGGAGGAGTGTTTTTTACAGTTAATCTTTCCTTTGTTTTTACAATTTGTTTCTTTTCTTTCTTTTTCTTCTCTTGTTTAACTCCAAAAGATTTTAACGTGTGAATAATAAGACGGGGTTTCTTGGCCAGATCGAAGTCTAAGAAGATTGAGTTAAGAAAGTATAATCGTATGCTAGTACCCTCTTCTAATAATCTCTTATGAATTTTAAACTCCCAAATGGAAAATCCGTTACGTTGAACTTTATTTTAAACTTGGAAATTTAAAATGGAACATGATTTTTTACGAATTTACGAATTTAAATTGCTTTTCTTCCCCTCTTCACAAAATATTGTTCTGAGTTTGACTCGTGTCGCAGGTTCAGTCGAATCCGCCGTCCACGACGCCATATTCGCAGACATCGACATGGCCGCCACTACCAAGAAAATAGCCCAAGTCAAGAGCAGACTGGAAAGACTCAGTCTCTTGGGATGCGCCGAGGACGGGTCCAACCGGCCGGGGAGCGAAAGCTACGGGAGCGATAGTTCGGGGGAGGAAGAGGAAGACGAAGAGGGGGAGGAAGAGGAAAAGGAAAAGGAAGACGAGGAGACGAATTGCCCGTCGAGGAGAAGTAATTTTTCCTTTGACTTCTTAGAGTCATTAGGTTTTCCTTTATTTATTTCCCTGAGAAACTTATTAACGCTGTTCTCAAATCCTCAGGCTTTTCCGTTGGCTACCCCCAGAGGATCTTGCTGGAAAACAAACCCGGAGAGAACGGCATCTGGGAGAAGTTATTCGAGGACGGTTCCAAGGAGATAAACTACCCCAACGGGAACGTGAAGAAGATTTTCCCCGGAAGCAAAATCGTCAGGATGACATACTACAACGGCGACATAAAGGAAACGGACGTCGCCGAGGGCACCGAGAAGTACTACTACGCCGAAACCAAGACCTGGCACACCACCTACAAGGACGGCCTGCAAGTCCTCGAGTTCCCCAAGTGAGTCCCCTTCTCCCCCGCCCTCCCCCACAAACTCACCGACATTCCTGTTCCAGCGGCCAGACGGAGCGGCGTCACGCGGACGGATCCACGGAGATCTCCTTCCCGAACGGGTGCGTCAGGTTCTGCGATTCCTCGGGGAGGGACGAGTGGAGGTTCCTGGACGGGACCGTCATCAGGACGAACGAGTGGGGCCACAAGATCCTGCTCATGCCGAACGGCCAGAAGGAGATACACACGAAGGAGTTCAAGGTGGGTGGCCCCGGCGGCGGCAGGGGGCGGGGGCTGATCGCTCTGTCTCTTTCCAGAGGAGGGAGTACCCCGACGGGACGGTGAAGATTCTGCACTCGGACGGGACGCAGGAGACGAGGTACGCGTCGGGGAGGGTGCGGCTGAAGGACAAGGAGGGGAACTTGGTGATGGACTCTGGGGGCATCAGGTGATGGGAGGGGTGGAGGGAGGATTCGAGGAAACGAGTCGGGAGTTGTGCCCCGTGAGGCGGTCGGACCAGTGTTTGGTCATTGTGGAGGGAGCGCAATTGATTATTGTAATCATTGTTCAAATGTTGATGCGGAAATAAATTTATTTTCTATTGAAAATTTCATTAAAATATTAATTCTATTCTGAAATAATAATTTCATATTATCACTATACACAAACGCGCGCGCGCGCGTTCTTTTTTTCACAATGAAAAGAAAAAATTAATTTTTTTGTGAAATAACTCACATTCTCCTCAGAGTGTTACAGACAATTTTTTATTACTTTCGAAAGTTTTCTTATTTTCACGGTACTTCTCACCGTGTTGGAGACATTCAGCCCGAAGATTTGGGCACTTTTACGTGTTCTAGTTAACTCGATCAACTTGTATTATTGCTTTCTTTAATGTTTCACACTCGAATATGATGGAGAATTGAAAATAACAATTTGAAATTAAATGAAAAAATTATATAATTGATGCTATATATATTATATATGGTATTTAATGAAATGTGAATCAAAATCCAAAATTAAAACTTTCGTTGATTATTTTTGACTTTAATATATATTTTGTAGAAACAATGTTATTATTGTTTTTACAAAAAAATATGATTTTTTTACAAATTTTTTGGAAAAAACTTATTTCTAAAAATGCTCCAATGTTAAAAATTATTTAGGAGAATGAACTTATTCTGATGAGGAAAATTATAAAAATCAAATCATAAATAAAATACGCTTATATTTATCCATGTAACATGTGTAATAAAACATTATATTGATTGTTGAAGGTACCAACAGAACGAGGAAATTGCCTACAAAACCACTAGTTGGCACCCCTGCTCAACTCCCAAATCGCTCGCCTCACAGTTCATTAGTAAAACTCTCCAAAACTCGTTTACGCGTTTTCACCTCGCCCGCGTCTCCGTCACAACTCTAGGGAATGCCTTTCTAAATACATTCGGCCTTTCTTCTTTCGCGTCATCACTGCTTTTCTTCGAAAGTCCTTCATTGTTCATAAGCTAACTATTCCATTCCAAAGTAACTAACTCTAAATAAATCTCTGAAGAGGAAGAACCACCAGAAGATGCAATATGGCGGCGCGACCAGCGGAGCCCCCCGCCGACGCCCCCTGCCTCGCCACGGCCCCCTCCATCTCCGAGATGGCCACTTTGTGGATCGCCACCTCCGCCCTGTCGTCCACCAGCGCCCACAGCGCCGACCCCTCCACCCTCAGGTCGGCGACGTGACCGCCCCTCAGCCCCAAGTCGAACCTCCCGTACGCCCCCTCGCCCTTCAGCCTCAGCATGCCGATCTTCCTCGTGTTGACCTCCGCCAGGAAGATGGTGTCCGTCTCCGGGTCGAAGGCCGCCGCCCCGGCCGCCGTCTCCTCCCCCTTGTCCCGGAAGACCTCCACGTCCCAGTAGCCGAGGTCCCCCTCCGCCTGCAGCAGCCGCGTGGCCACCCTGAACTCGCGGGTGGCCGCCAGGGGGTGGAAGTAGAGGGCGTGGTGCGCGAGGGCCAGGCCGAAGAGGCCGTTGCGGTCCTGGTGGCGGGGGTTGAAGAGGAAGGCGTCGGGGGTGTGCACGAGGGGGTCGGGGCTGAAGAAGGGGTGGGACTTGAGGGTGGACGCGTTGCGGAGGAAGTGGTAGGTGAGGAGGTGGAAGCGGTTGTGGTCGGCGACGAAGGCGTGGGTGTCTTCGCAGTCGTGGCGGGGGTCGTGGGTGGCGAGGACGAAGCTGACGAAGAAGGAGGCGGGGGTCCACTGGGCGGGGGGGATGTTGAAGGTGCGGATGAGCTGGGCGGTGCGGGTGTCGAACACGTAGATGGCGGGGTTGGTCTTTCGCTGGGTGCCGGAGATGTTCTGCACGGCGGCGTCGAGGAGCCAGAGGCGGTGGCAGTCGTCGGTCCTGAGGGCGACGGGGGTGGTCACCCTGCCCCGGAGGGGGTCGTTCATCTTGTAGAAGTTGCCGAAGGGGAAGATGGACATGTCGGGGGAGCCGGCAGCGCCTGAAAGACAAACACAGAAAGTATAATAGCCCGCAGGCGTGGCTCGACCGCGTTCATGTTTAATCAGAAAATGAGTAAGGAAAGTTTACGCTGGAGGCCTGAATCATTGGAAAACAACTCGCGAGCAGCCTTTGCTGCTTTGATTCGTCATGGCGAAGCAAGGTCGGTGGTCGCAGGATGTGGTGTCCGTCTGTGGTCTCCGCCAAGGAAGACATTCCTTTTCTCTTTTTCTTCCTTTCTTCTCCTCTCTCTCTGTTACAATTCTCATTTCTCCCTTTCTTTTTCCACTTTTCCACTCCTCCAGTTCACCTAATCTACTAATGGCAATTCTCTTTTGGCGCCAATCAAACTATACAGCATCAGGGAAACTTTTATTAAATTCTTCACTAAAATTCCACATAATATATAATATAATGTAGTTTATTGCGGTCTTTTGTTGGGCTTTATAAGACGTTGTCATATACAACCGCAGTTTGTGTTATAAAATAAAAGTTTCATACTCACTCTTATTGAACGCCCCCACGACGCCGTTCCCCGAATCCTCCCTCGCCGCCTCCACCAAACTCACAAACACCCTCTCCCCCGCCATCGCGAAGCTCGTCGCCCGCCAACCCCTCCCCTCGCGCCCCAACATCTCCCCCTTCTCCCACCTGTACACCACCTCGCCCCCCACGCACCCCCACACCACCCCCACCACCAGCAGCCCCAGGCAGCCCCCAAGAACCATCTCTCTCTCTCTCTCTCTCTCTCTCTTTCGATTCCAGGCTCACTTGTTCACTGTTCGGCCTTCTCTCTCTCACTGAGAGAGAGGCCGACTCTCGGTGGGGCACTCGCGCCGATTTGCGGTGGGCAATGCTTGGAGTGGACGTGTCGATGGCTTTGCTGAGGTTCAGCTCGTGAGTTATGGGCGGATTTTCCCGTAAAGAAACACTTATTTGAATTCTGATGTTAAAGTAATTATTTTATTGTTAAATTCAATAATAAAATGTAATATTAATGTATTAAATTATATTTTATGCAAATAAATGTTTACATTTTAATTAATATTAATTTCAGTAAACTATAAATAAAATAAAAAATAAAATAATATAAAGTTAATTTTGTCTTTTTCTTCAATCTCCTTTTTATTTATAATGTAAAATTGATTTAAAAAATAAAAATTCAAGTAAATATTACTTTATTAAGGTGCTTATTCTAATTTACACTTTTTGTCATTTTTCGAAAATAATAATAAAAAATATAAACATTAATTTAATATATTATATAAAGCGTAAAGAAATAAAAAAACCTCCTAAGAGGCAAAAGATTTAATGTAACATTTGAGATTCCCAAAATTATGTACCCTTTTGTTGTTGGTTTGTTTACTCAGATTATAAATTAATTTATTCTATAACATTTACTGCAAATCTTTGGTCCGTTTCTATTTTTTAACGGTCCTATTGATAATTTATATGTCCTTTTTCGTACATTACATAACGTCATTCAGCAACGCAGTTAGAGGCTTAAATATAAAAAAATTAAATTGCAAATAAGTAGAAAAGGCCAAAGATTTAAATACAGCAGTATAAACTGGAATAGAATATTTAAAATAAAACAAAGTTTTGATGTAATGTAAAATACATTATGTCTTGGAAGGGCCGGGGAGCCGAGGGGTTAGCGCACTCACTGCCGCCCTTAGTTATCCCTTCCACTCTTACCACCCCTTCCTTCCCAGGGCTCACAGTGAATCTGCCATCGCAAATATTAAAGCATGTTGGAACTGTCGTGGTTCTTAGTTGGCCTAAACGAAAGGAAAATGTCAAATTTTGACCACTTTTGGGTTCAATAAACCTCTCTTATTTTATTTTATGGTTTCCACATAAACAAAATTATTGTTCCGTTCCTTTTTGGAATAACGTCCAACAGAAGAATGAACACCTTTATGTTTATACTGTATAAAAGTGTTTCTTTGTTTCCATATGCGTCGAGGGAAATGGTTTCTTTATGCCTCTGATTCATTCTCTGTCGGTCACGTTGTGCGCAGTGACACCTCCTGAACGCTCTGCAGCTTTCACATTAATGCTTACATTCACTCAGGTTTATATATAAGCGGTGCATACTGTTCTCTCAACGATATATGTTTTTATTCAATAAGATCCTGAAGAAATGTATGTGTCAACCTGCGAAGCCTTCGACCACCGCATGTTGCATATTTAATAAAATGTAGGCGAAGGCTGTTTTCTTTTATAAATTTATTTAAATAAACAAACAAATGAAAAACAAATAGAGATTTTAAAAGTAAGAAATGCCTCAGTCGAAAAGAGCAAAATACAGGAGCTGTGTGGGACAGTCCCGTGTCCTCTTATTTTCTCGTAGCGTCTTTGAATATGTGCGCTCTTATTATATTTTTTAATGTAAAAACTACTTTAAGGGTTTAATTGTAAAATATTTTCAATGGAGGAAATCTCATAAAATTTAATCCAAAAAACCATTTTCCTTTGAAAGGATTTCCGAAGGGTTTAAGTGATTTATTGGAAAACAATTTTCCTTTGAGGGAATTTGCACGGCCAACGTAATGAGGAAACTTCTGATTAATATTTAAATTCAAAGACAGGTTCGTTAAATTATTATTTAATAATCAATTTTGTTTGAAAATTATTTTTTTTAAATGAAAAATGAAACTGAGTTTTCACAAATATTATGTTTTCACCTTCACCTTCAACATTTTTAAGTGGCCAACTGAGTTCAAGGCGGACGACGTTGTTTGGATTTCCTTCTTATAGTCAATTATTACAATTCAGGGAATGGCGAGGCACCACAACAGCAACCCCAGCAGCACTTGACCACTTCTTCCCTTTCCCTTTCGCTCAAACACCTTGTCTTTACTCTCTTTTCTCACAGCTTTTGCTCAAGGTTTAAAGCATTCATTATCACGCGAGTGTTTGTTGAGCGAATACTTTAATTATTAATTAATTTCCTCATGTTCAAATAATTTTTCAACCTGTCCAAATATTTGGTTTGCCAACAATAGAAACATCATTGTTGTTCTCGCTCCCGTCTCCCTTCGAAACCTTCCAAACCTTCGCCACCAAATTTATAACTCCCATCTTGCCAGATTCAACTAAGCATTTTAATATTAATTACGCGAGTTTAAATATATTTTATTGCCCGTCAAGGTCGAATATTGAAAATTAGATGCAAGAGCGCTGCATCCTGGACAATCCCTCCTTCTTCCTCGGGGAAACATGGCGGACTTTGCTCCACCGCACCCACACCCCTCTGCTGTTTCAATCCGTCCCTGCCTTACTCTGCTCTCCTTTTAATATAAATATTTGCTCTCAGTCCACGGTTCAGTTGCTCCGCAGGTGAGGAAGAAAATGCGCGTGCTAATCACAATCTTTCTCGTAGTGATCTGCTCCGTTTTGTGGCTGACGAACGGACTGCCCTATCATAAATGGAGGGGAGGGAATGGTAGGGCCATGACTACGCTCCCCCGTGGAGGTACAACCGTGGGGATACAGTCCGTGTTTGTCGTCCCGTTGAGGTGCGGCCCCGGCCAGAGGAACGACGGAAGAGGAAACTGCAGGGACATACACTGAAGGACCAGAAGTGAGTATGGAGAGTTGGCCTGCGAGCTGTCGGGGGCGGGGAGGGGCCGCGCCTGCAGATGCAGTGGGGAGCATGATCAGGTCGAAGGCGCGGTGCCAGAGGAGCAAGAAGTCGGACCACAAAGGGATCTGCAGGAACGTGTTCAAGTGAACCATTTGAGTGCCTCATGCTGTCGTCGAAATTGCGGCGCCATTTGCAAATGAATGACCTTTGGAATTTGTTTTCATTTTCTGGTGCGCAAATGCCGGTCGAAGGCAGTTTTCTTCTCCTTCAAACACGTTAGTTTCGCCTACAGTTGAAACTTAACTTGGAGTCATATGTAACTTCCGAAATTTACTGTCGTTATAAAGTTTAAAGATAACGCTTATAGGGAAACTCGGCCATAGAGTTGCAACTATATCTTGTCATGGGTGAACACCAACTGTCCGCAGAAGGAACTTACTTATGACTCGACCTAATAAATTTCCTTTCGCTAAATAATTGGAATTGCACAATTGCTCCTGACGCGTTTCCACGCGACCTTTGACCTAAAAGACAGTGTTTTTCCAACTCGGCCCCGTTTCAGGGCTCCCGAATGCCACGAGGTTCCTTGGCAAACCTCCACTTCATCCTCATTCGCTTTCCTTAACTTCTCCACAGGTTCACAGGTTCCGCGCAATTAATCACGCGCGATTTGCGAAAGGCATTTTTCCGCGAAAAGTTACCTAATTCTGAGCAAACAAAACTTTGCTATTTGCAAAAGAAATTTTAAGGAGCGACGAAGGCTGAGCTTTCAAGGACCGAAGACACACCGCACCCGAAACCCTCCCGAAGCTTCTCCAGGGGAGTCCCGGACGCCCACTGCGCCCCACTGCGCCCCACCGCCCCCCGCCCGCGCACTCCAACCCCTCGCACCACCCCGAGGCCCCTCTGCTGTTTCAATCCGCCCCTGCCTTGCTCTGCTCTCCTTTTAATATAAATATTTGCTCTACAGTCCACGGTTCAGTTGCTCCGCAGGTGAGGAAGAAAATGCGCGCGCTAATCACACTCTTTCTCGTAGTTTTCTGCTCCGTTTTGTGGCTGACGAACGGACTGCCCTATCATAAATGGAGGGGAGGGAAGGGTAAGGCCACGACGACGCTCCCCCCCGCCGTGGAGGGACAGTCCATCATTGTCGCCCCGGTGAGGTGCGGCCCCGGCCAGAGGGACGACGGAAGAGGAAACTGCAGGGACATATACTGAAGGACCAGAAGTGAGTATGGAGAGCTGGCCTGGAGCTGTCCCCGTATGCTAAGCATTCGAATCTCCCCGAGGCATTCGTCCTCCCCCGCCAGCAGGAGGGAAGGCTTCGCTGAGCGAATGGAGGGAATCCTTCCTTCGGCGCTGAGCGCATAAATCGCTGCGACCATTGTCAGAGCCCGTTATCGTTTCAATCTAAGTGCGGCGTTTGTCTTCTGCGGTGATTGTTTGCGAGGAATGATTGTCGGGGCCGTTCTGGTGTTGCTGTGCCTGGTGAGGGTGTCGGGGTGCCTGCCGGTGGCGCAGGGGGATGCGGGGGCGGTGGCGGGTGCGGGGGGCGGTGGCGGGGAGGGGCCGCGGCTGCAGATGCACGCCGTGAGCATGATCAGGTCGCCGGCGCGGTGCCAGAGGAGCAAGAAGTCGGACCACAAAGGGATCTGCAGGAACGTGTTCAAGTGAACCATTTGAGTGCCTCATGCTGTCGTCGAAATTGCGGCGCCATTTGCAAATGAATGACCTTTGGAATTTGTTTTCATTTTCTGGTGCGCAAATGCCGGTCGAAGGCAGTTTTCTTCTCCTTCAAACACGTTAGTTTCGCCTACAGTTGAAACTTAACTTGGAGTCATATGTAACTTCCGAAATTTACTGTCGTTATAAAGTTTAAAGATAACGCTTATAGGGAAACTCGGCCATAGAGTTGCAACTATATCTTGTCATGGGTGAACACCAACTGTCTGCAGAAGGAACTTACTTATGACTCGACCTAATAACTTTAAGAAAGGCAGTTCTCGCCAGCAGAGCCAAAATGGCGCTAATTGTGACCGTTTTGCGTTGCAGATGGACGTTGAGACCGGTGCGGTGAAAGGGAAGCTGTGCAGGGGACGCCCCTCTCCAATTTCGGACTGATCGCACTCAATAAAACATATTTGAAACGCATTGACAGTTCATTTCCTCCGAGTCCCTCGCGGTCGGCCGGGCTGATAAGGAAGTTCCATGTCAAAGTCCCTGACCTCGAGGCTTATCAGCCGAGGAATGGGACTCCGACGCCGAAACAAAGCGCCCATTCGCCCAACGAAGATCCAGCCTCGGCTCCGACCAAAATGGCTTCCACTCGCTCGACCTTGTTCCAACACAAACCTGAACTATTACCTT
Source organism: Brueelia nebulosa (assembly GCA_028293925.1). Lineage (NCBI taxonomy): Eukaryota > Metazoa > Arthropoda > Insecta > Psocodea > Philopteridae > Brueelia > Brueelia nebulosa. The sequence continues at coordinate 304,670 of JAQIBA010000014.1, read as the reverse complement.
TGGCCTTGATATTTGCCAGGCGGTACTTTCATTAATCGGTCCATCCATGCTCACCCGAGGGGCACGGGGGCACGGGGGCACGGGGTGTCCCGCGAAGGACGCCACATTGGCAGGTGCCGGTGCTCGGCGTCCCACCGGTGACCTCCGGCTGGACGAGCCCCGGAGCGACACCAATTAATGACTTCCATAAATTAACTGACGCTTCGACATTTTCAAAATGTTAGTTTATTCGCAATCGCTCCCGCACAGCCGGACTGCTCTCATTTATTAAGTTTAGAACACAAATTTATGATAATCCTCGGGGTGTTTCAATAAAATATTCGTCATTTATTGTAAAAAAGGAGTATTAGCCAGTCGAGCATTAACTACATCAGAGATGATATTAGAATTTATATTATATATTGCACATCAGATATTGAAAACAGGTTTCAGAACGAAATCATCATTGGACTCGTGCCGACGTTTTATAGGCATCCGATAAACAAAACTTTTCTCTGGCGATTGATTTACTCCCTCCCCATTCACAACACTTGCTCCAATGCCCGACCCACACACAGCCACTGCCACCCATACCATCGTGGGAAGCCTCCCCACACAGCGGAAAACAACCCAACACCGGCCTTGGCCTCTTCTGCACCGCTCCACTCCACTCAGAAGGCGTTTCCGCAATGCGCAATTTCAGCCAACTAAGGTGTAGCCGGCGACATTCACGGCAGTCCTCTCGAGTGGCCCCCGGGCGAGGCCTCGCCCCATCCCGAGGAGGGCACCCCAGGGCAGACCCAAGGGGAGAGCCCTCCCTCTCGCCTCCAGGCGAGCCTTAAACAGCTCCGGTGCGGACGCGCGTAGCAACAGTCCGCCTGCTGATTGCTGGATGCTCGGGAGAGCACTAAATTGTGGGATTTATGGCGCGGCAGGGAGATAAAAGCTCGGTGCGGCGTGTCAATCATCGTTCAGTGATGCGCTATAAAGTGGAGCCATTAGCAACTTCCCCTTTTGTGGGACTTTTCCTTTATTTATTTAATTGTTCGGAGTTGAGTAAAATAATTTATTCTTTCTTATAAGAACATTTTTCAAAGGTAAATGCACCAGAACATAAAGAAGTAGATTATTTCCACTTGTGAGACCAAGATAAAGGCTCATTTAGACCCGAGAATTTTTCTGTCAGTGGATTTTAGAGAAAATTGGCGATTTGGCCAAAAAATAGCAAATTTAAGTGAGTTCTCCCGTTCTGTTGTTAAAATTAAATTTGAAAATGACATATTGAAAAGAAATTTGGGGAAAATAAACGGAGCCCCGAAAGAGAGGAGCAGGCGGTGCACCACGGGGAACGGCTCGCGGAACCCCCGACGACAATCGGTGGCTATGGCATCTGACCCATCCTGATATGCAAATGGAGTGCATTAATTCAAGGCCTCTTGGAATGCGCGCAGCAAATAACTCCGCTTGTTATTTCTTGGTTTTCCTTTTCTTGGAGAAATACCTGAACCCGCGTGAATGGAGGAAGAGTGGAACCCTCTTCGGATATGAGGAGCTTTCGGATGGGGTGGAGCTCTTAAAATTAATTGCATCTTTTAGGGACAGATCCAATTGAGATGTTTACTTCTGTTCAGATTTAGAGTTAACTGAAACGGGAAAGTCTGTGCTTTGCATTGCTCGTACCTTTTTCTCCTTCTTTCTCTCTTTGTGTCTTCTTTCCTCAACGCTTGAAATGCTCACTTAAACAGTAAAGTGGGACGGCATCGGAACTCTCCTCTCTTCAGAAAAATCACCGACTCGAGACAGCATAAGTCGAACTTCTGCTGCTGAAAAACCGAATATTACATATTTTAACTTTTTGCATTCGTCTTGTTGCCTTACTTTTGTTTCATGTTAATGCGAGTGAAATTACTCGTGAAAATAATTAATTATTATATTCGGTCAATTGGGTATATTTATCAGCAAAAAATATTTTAAAATTAATTTTAATGTGAGCAGCTTTATTAATTAGCAGTCTAACACACTGAGCTTAGCTCAGTGTGTTAAACGCCTGCTCGCTGGGACGTCGGACGGAGTTCGAATCCCAGCGGCGGTGGGTATTTTTCTAAGGCCGTTCTCCCTCGCAGATGATTGGTCAGCACTGCGAGGTACCTAGACCACTGCTGGGAGGACGGAATGGCGTGGTGTTGCGCCTGGAAAGTCTGGCAAAACACTACGAAATTCCAGCCTCCTTCACCTGCATTCACCTGCGAACACCTCGGTGAAGTACTGTCAGTGGACTCGCCACCCGCTACAGTACCTGACATGTTCAATCAGGCGCTATGCAAGCGAACAAAATGTTTCGCAAAAACCCCGCGACCCTAACGGAAAAGCGGGTTAAAGAAAAGTAAAGTAAAGTAAATTTTAATGTTAAAATAGGCCTCGTGTCTACTGATTAAATAGCAACGAAAATAAATATAAATAATAGAAATATTAATACTTTTGCTTATAGTAATTTTTCGTTTTCCCTTATTTCCACTGCTTTTGTTCCTTATTATAAGTCTTTTATAAGTTTATACATTTGGCCTATCTTAAATTTGTATTTACTTATTTGCTTTTTATATGGTGTTATTCACATTATTATTTTATATATTTCTACTCTTCTTCAAATCCCGCTCCCTAATTAAGTAATTAATAGGTGGCTAATTAGTAGTTTTTTTTTAAATTGTGTAGAGGCTGTAAATGAAAACCTTTCATAAAGTATTACACACACATAACTTATCTCCTTTAGCCCAACACCGACCGTTTTCAAAGTTGTTGTGTCTGCAGTGGACACAGTCGGTCATAGTGCAAAGGTTGTCTCTTAAGTGGTTGTTGTGAAAGCGATAACAGGAGCGTCCTGCCAGCCAGAAAAGCGACACGAATCCCTGCCGGCAAAAGTAAAAAGAACACTTCGCTAATTAGCAACCATTTAACGAGTCAGCCACTTTTTACTATTTCTGGGTCAGACACACGCAGCTAACCAATAGCCAAGACGAAGGACAGCCTCCTCGGAAAAGAGGGCCCGCCGGGCGCCGGGAGAGGAGCAGCGGTGCTTCCAAATTGCTACAAAGACAATCCCTCGCCGCCATCATTACTCTGTCCCTAATGCTTAACTTACCGAAAATGATTAATTGAAGAAAGCCTCTAATTGTAATATGGATTGCTATATATACCCAATTTCGGGGTCTAACCTAAGCAGTGTTATTTGGATCTAGCCATTACTCACCTGTGCTTGACAGAATGAAAGTGATCGTAAGTGTTTTGCTGTAATTTGAGCCTGGGGGCGGCGAGGGGTGCCTGCGCGCCTCCTTACTATTCCGGGCAGTGCTCGGCGTTGTGCGTGGCCGGGGGTGGTGGTTGGGTTGGGGAGGGAGCGGGACGGAGGACAGTGACATGTTGTCAATGCCGACAGAAGTCGTAAAGAGTGCCTGACCCGAGTTGCCCTTTGGTTTCATCACTTCTTCGAGGTGGTAATTACTGCAACAGTAATAATTAAAAATGTTACTTTTGATGATTAGGTCGAATTAAGGTTGGGGCCTTAGATTTTACTAATACTAAATCTTATACTTAATTGAATTCGTCCCAATTAAACAATTAAACAATTAAACAATGTAGGATATAATAATATAAAAAAATGTTTTCAAATTGGAACGAGAACCGCTAATCAATGTTTGAGAGCTTTGACAATTTTTCATTAACACTAAAACGGTCATTTTGAAATGAAATGTGTTTTGTTCTGTTGTGACTTTGAAAATGTCAAAATAACTGCTTCCTTAAAATGTCAAATGTGTGTGACATTTTTTGTGGGATTTTCCTAATTCTCAGGAAAGAAGGGAAATGCAATAATTAAGTAGATTGCATTTCTTCTGATACGAAAACACACGATTCGAAAGTAAACAAAATGGATGCAGCGGTTATTTTGGCCCTCTCGGTGTTAACAGTCAGGAACAGAGGAGCGACCTCTCGCATTCTATGCCTTTGTTGAATGTTCGCCGCTCAACATTTGGAAATTTGCGCAATTTGGGTTTGCGCAATGCCGCACCTCAACCAGTGAATCGGCAGTGCTTTGTGAGGGAAAGATTTCCGCGAAGGCAAAGCGGTTAAGTTCTGACGTTGGTTGGGCCAATGGCGTCATCGAAGCCATTTCTGAAACGGTTGTCTAAGGTAACGTCGGAAAGGTTCCAACTGTGGTGTTCACGGGTGTAGTGCATTTTGAGATGGCGGCATTTGCAGGAGAAATGCAATCTTTATAACTCTTTGAGCCCGCCTATCCGCATTCCATTACGTAAAAGGTAAACAAACCCACTAATGCAATAAATAATTAGCTAATTAATATGTTAAAATCTGTAATCATCATAAAGAGTCAGAATCCATTTCTGGAAAATATTAGCACTTCGCTCGGACAAACCGAACTCCTTAAAATTTCATTATTGTCTTTAAAAAATTAGGCGGAGAAGACGGGCGATATAAGTACAGTATAAATGCGCAGAAAGTGAATGCGCAGATGCAAAAGATGAATTCTGAAAGTTGAGGATTGAAGAGAAGAGAGGTCTGGGCCTCTCAGGAGGAGAAGAGCGAAGGACTGACTGAGACCTCGAGTTTGATGGGGGCACCGATTTGAACTTTCTATTACCCTTTTCGATTCTCTGACATTTTCAGGAATTTAACCGGCTCACAATTAATATGTCAACTTTTCACGTTATTCTTTAAAGGGAGACGCGACGTCACTGCTTTTTAAAGCCATTCTTTTCCTGTTCTTTTTTGCCATTTGCTTCCAAAAACTCGCACATCAATCACACTCACCTTGTTTTGAATGAATCATGAATTTTCCGAGAAGATGCAAGGTTTCGCGAGGGAACTCTTCAACCTCCGTCTAGCCGATCTCTAATTTCACTGCAAAAGTAAAGTAAATAATGCACTCGCTGTATGAGTCGGTTTCTTGGTCCTTCTTTCTCTGCTGAAGAGCATCGTTGGATCGCGCCTTGTAAAACGTTGCCAAGAGTTGTGCGCAGCTTGAGAAGAGATGAGCGGTCCACAAGTGCTTAGACAGGTTCTTCAACTTCTTTTTGGCCACCAGACAACAGCCCTCGCCCTCCCAGAAAGATCCAAACCCCTATTTATTTATATGTAGTTTTTTAAGGCGTAAAAACATGAAGAATTTAGATTAAGAAAAGGAGAGGCGCCGCCATGACTTTGTACATCGAAAGAGTATTATAAGTTGCTGAAGAGGTGTTTTGCAGTCTGTCAAGGTTTTATAGCCATTTCGATTATTCACAAAGTTTCTGTCAAAATAAAAGAATTCGAATTTATTTAACTTGTTATTAGATCATAAATGTAGAAATAAAAAATTTAGAATTAATAAATCGTTTGCATATAAATTTTACTCTGTAAAATAAATAATATAGACAATATAATTTATCTCAACATTTTGAAGGAATCGGTCTTAATTTATGGTCGGAAAGAAGTGAAACTACGCTCGTCAGCATCTAACCCTTCCCTCTCTGCTTCACAGGTCCTCTTCGCGGCCCTCCTCGCCGCCGCCCTCGCCGCCCCACAACGCGGAGGCATCGCCCCCGCCCAAGGCAAGGAGGTACCCATTCTCCGCTACGAGAACTCCGTCAACCACGACGGCAGCTACAGATGGAGGTAACGCCCCATTCGCCCCCATTCGCCCCCATCCCCCCACAGCCCGCACCCCCACTCACCTCCCCCCCATTCCAGCTACGAGTCCGCCGACGGGACCCAGGCCGAGGAGCAGGGCCAGCTCAAGAACGCGGGCAACCCTGAGCTGGAGGCCCAGGTGGCCCAGGGGCAAGTGAGCTTCACCTCCCCCGAGGGCGTCCCCATCAGGCTGACGTACGTGGCCGACGAGAACGGGTTCCAGCCCGTGGGGGACCACCTGCCGACGCCGCCGCCGATCCCGCAGGAGATCCTCAGGGCCCTGGAGTTCATCGGGGCCAACCCCCAGCAGGACACCGTTCAGATTAAGCAGGGCAACAGATTTGGGTAGATCTTTGGAACACTGGAAAACTTTGCATCAATAAACTGCGATTTTTACTTTAACTGTGTTTTCTGTCGCCCTCCCTGAGAAGCAGAACGTGTGAACGTCTCCTTTGGCGGTTGGTTGCAGAAACCAGTTAATGTCAAAGGAGGCTTCATTAAATGGTTATTTTTCTGCATTCCTCGGCGTTATATAAGTGACGAATGAAGACGTAACTAATTATGGTCGTGATGACCAGGTTCAAATTTTGTGGGCGTTGTATAATGCGCGTCCTTTTAACAAATTATCCACTGATTCATTGGGATTTGCTATTTGCGTTATTTCCAGTTTTTGAGCAAGAAACGGTTTTTGAGAGAAACGTGTCACTGGAGCGGCGAGTTTAACGGAAACTCTGCCTGGAAAATGGATGGGGAAATCCGAAACGCGATCAAAGGTAGCCCATAAAATTTGTTTTATGGCCCTGGTTTGAATAAACCGCCATTTGAGAGCGAAAGACCTTGACAGCTTAGGGTTAAGTACTCGCCGAGATTAGTCAAACTAACGGTCAGTCCCTTCAACCTTTTCCAGCGCCTGCAACTCCCATAAATTCTGCTTATTTCCCGGCTCCCCTGCAAACGACAACAATGCCAGCCAATTGGCAGCCATTCCAAAAAGCGCATCATCATATTGATCGCACCCAATCAGAGCTATTTTATTATCCAACATGTCCATGTAAAATATGCGTATAATCCAGACCATCATAGGAGTGAGCTTATGGTTCACCTTGAGCCTCAAACGACTCCACTTTGGAGAGTCCGCAGGGCGAAAAGGATTCGCTGAATTTTCCACAGCCCTTCGGCCTTTAATAGGACACGAGATGCCAACAGATGCAGCAACGCCTTCTTTAAAGAGATGTAACTCCCACTGCACTCCATTTTCATTTCTCACTCGGGACAAATATCTCTGAAGAGTAAATTAAGAAAGAGAAGATTAAGAAAAGAGGAAGAAGTTTATAAAGAGAAGTAAAGTGAAAATTTAGTAGGAAAACTAAGATAGGAAGAAAAATAGAAGATTAGGAGGATAAGAAACAACGAAGCAGGGAAAGAAAGACAGTAACGAAGGAAAGGAGGAGGAATAAGAAGAAATATGTGTGCTGTTTATACAAAAAAAGTACATAAAAATAATCAATATAAGCCTATTAATATAATAAAATGCGTATTGTTTAATAGCTGCTGAACGTGAGAAGAAAGAATACATAAAATTACTTAATGACGAAATGTTAATTGCGCAAAAGGCAGACATTGAAAGTGAAAAAATTTTCAAATTCGGAAACTTTAATAGTCGCATCCATTAATAAAATATTTGAAAATTTATTTTTAACTCAAATAATAAATTAATAAAAGGAAAAAACCTTGAAATTTCACTAAAAAGAAAATAAATTTTAATGTCTTCGGCCTTTCGGACGATTAAATTTGGTTTGCGTCGCTTTTCGTCCCTCCCCTCACCCCCCCTCGTCCCTCCCCTCGTCCCTCCCCATTTTCGCCATCTTGTGAATCCAGAAAGCCAAGGTTAGCCGGGTTATTTCTAAAATAAACTCACTCTCTTCCAAAGGTTTCCACAAAAAGGAATCCCGCGGCAAAAGGTTACAGTTCGGAGCCATAAATTCGGGGGTTAACAGAAGAGGGGCGGGCGCCCCAAAGCGGCCGGGGAGTGCGGGGGAGCCCCATTTTGGGTCACCAGGACCAGAAGCCGGGGCAAAGGCTGCCTCCGCCATTAGTTCCCATATGAGTCTTCTCATTGTCGCCGGACTGTATATAAATATATTGTTCAGAGGTGTTTAATTTACGGCAGGCGAACGACTTAAGAAATTCTAAATGTCAATCTCGAACAGGATCCGGAGTGGTTTTCAACCGGTCAGTTCTGCACTCATCACTGTACAGGGTGTCCCAGAGTGGTGTAACGGTTCAGGTGCAGGCCCACAGTGGTGCCTTGATTATGAAAGTGGACCTGAGCGAAAATTGCTGCCGAGTTTAATGAAAACTTGAAAGCGTTAACTCATTTTTTGACTTTCTTTCTTTCTCTCAATTTTTTATTTTATTTATATATTATCTATTCAATTAATATAGAATTTATATTATGTATTATATACATTTTTATTACAATTCATTTCATTACGTTTTGATGGTTTTTTTAAAGTTCCTCCGAAAATGAATGAGATGATTATTTTGTATGAAAGATTACAAAGTTGAATTTGAAAGAAAAAACTTTAAAACTGCCAAAAGTATACAATTGGTATAAGTATAACGTGACGATTATGAAACAAAATCAGCCGTTTCTATAAAAGACATTTGAAACAAAATTTTAGAAATTTAAATTTTCCTTTTCAGTGTCATATTTATGCTTTTCTTTCTAAAAAAATACTTTTGCTAAATTTACATAATATAATTCAAAGTCATATTATTCTAATTAAAATTCGGCGTAATTTCAAATTTGAAGAAAATTTTTTATAAACCGCACAAGAAATTATATAATTTATATTTTACATTATTTGCATAAAATAATTTTACTACGGATATTATAAATTATTTATATAATAATTTCCACTTAAATAAAGTTAACAATGTTTTTGATTTAAAATCAAACAAAGAATTTTAATTTATAACTTAAAAACAATAAATATTGTCCAATTCAATAGAAAATTAAATTATGGACGTCCACATTATAATAATAAGCAGTCAAATATTATTTCCCAAAATTTAATTACATTTAATGTAAATTATTCGAAATTGATTTTGGGTCAAAATTAATCTTTTTTGGTGTCTTTCGAAATGGGAAAGACATCAAAAGCTTAACTTTCCTTTCAAAAGTTGAAATCTTCAGGAGAATTTCGATTGTCGCTGAAGTGAATAAAAGTTCCATTAATTGTCGCCAACCTGAAAACACCAATGGCAAAGCACATTATACCACCACAGATATAATAAACAACATAATTTACAGTGTTTATATTCTAATATGCAATACATCTCAATATATTAAACAAATTTCATTCTAAAATTAATATTTTTACATTTAATACTAAATAATCTAATATTCATAATTAAAAATCCGCATTAATTCAATACTTTATTAATTATCAACTTATTTAAGATTTCGAAAGAAAATAAATATGAAGACGGTATATTGAACCTAGTTCGTTATTAATTAATTAATTAATTAAGGAAAATAATAAACCCATAAAAATAAATTTCCTAAATAGTGCTGAAATAATGTTCTTACTTCAAAAAATGTATATTTATATAAACTGCTTTTTTAACGAATTTATTCTTTTCATTATGTGGCCAGACTGTTTGATAAAATTTGTTCCAAAGTTGGCCACACCTACAATAAACAAAGAAGTGCTTCTGCAAATCCGAACTCGCAGAACTTGCAGAACCCATTTCGGAATGAGCGGGTGCTCAACACTTTCCCACAGAGTGAAAGAGTCCAATAATCAGACGCCATTTTGTGAACACTTTCCCACAGAGTGAAAGAGTCCAATAATCAGACGCCATTTTGTGAACACTTTCCCACAGAATGAAAGAGTCCAATAATCAGGCGCCATTTTGTGAACACTTTCCCACAGAGTGAGAGTCCAATAATCAGACGCCATTTTGTGAACACTTTCCCACAGAGTGAAAGAGTCCAATAATCAGACGCCATTTTGTGAACACTTTCCCACAGAGTGAAAGAGTCCAATAATCAGACGCCATTTTGTGAACACTTTCCCACAAAGTGAGAGTCCAATAATCAGGCGCCATTTTGTGGGCGGGCTCATCTGCGAGGGCTTGGCTTTCGAGTTGTTTTCGAGTGGACACCCTATGTTTGTCAAGTCCTATTTAATTGAGACGGTTTAATTGGGTGATAAAACTGAATTGTTTATAAAATACTGTGAATCAGGATTCCTCCAATTCCCGCGTTGTCTCAGAGTTGCCAGGGAAACTGGAGAAAAGTGGAAATTTCCCGACTTTCTTCTTTCTCGGCGCCATTGAAAATCCGCCCGACTTTTACTTCCCTTTCGAAGTGTGAACTCTCGTATTTTTCTATTCATTAATTGACGGAATCTTTTATGGGATGACTAAGTTCGATTCCTCGTCTTCAAGGCCAGTTGCCGCAGAAAAAAATTTAACTAGGATTTGCACTTTGACCTAATTTTACTGCCGCGAAAAGGCGATAATGATTTTAATTTATAATGAGTTTTCTTTTTGGACACCGAATGAGTGAGTTGAAAACGGCTTTGGAGAATCCAAAAAGAGATTGGAGAGTCATGAAAAGCCCTCGAAGATGAGTTTATTAGGAAACGAGAAGACGAGTTATGAAAAGGCTGAAAAGAAGAGTTTGGCTTCTTTCTTGTTGAAAGATATAATATAGATATAATTCGTCTTACATAAATTCTGGGCAAAATGAGTTGGGCTTTGCCAAAAAGACGGACTCCTGACAAAGTAAAAGCTTCCAGATTCTATTTCAGAACTGTTAGTTAAAAGGATTGTGACGCTGTTAATTCCAGAGAAAAAGCAATTTTTCAAAGTCCAAAGACTTTTGCTTTAGAAGCACAAAAACACAGAAAAACATGAGCAGAAGACGAGAATGGGCTGAAACGACTTCTGGAGAAGGCAACTGCATTTGTTGAGTCTCCCTCCAGGAAAGGGTGAAAACTGCGAGGAACGGGGTGGGAGAACTCCTTCCCATGTGAGGCACACGAAGACGGCGGAGTTGGAATCGAAGAGCGGTTGATATTTTATCTGAAATGAAAAATGAAAAAATTATCCATTTCACCTTGGAAATGACCAAATAATGGTCAATAAAAGAGCAAAGGATGGGTGTAAAAAAAATATGTATGAGGATTTCATAATGTTGCAAATATCCGAATAAACTGGAATAAACCTGGCCCGTATAAATGACAACATGTTGTAACAATATTGTCCATTTGTGTGTCGCCAACAAGACAGACTGTCTGTTTGGATTACATCATGATTAAATGGGTAAGATACAGATAAATCTTTAATTCGGCCAATTTGGACATTCCGAAACTGCTGTCGGGAACTCGTGCTCACACTTTTGTGCTCACTTTACTTTGCAGACATGCCTTTTGGCAGTCATGGCTGCCGTGGCGGCCAAACCTCAGATACCGATCTCCAGTGGACCCATCGGCCCACTCGGACCAATCGGTAGTTTCGGCTCTGTATCGACCGTTCGCCCTTTGGACGTCACCCCCATCGGATCGTCTTTCGGTGGCATCGGAGGAGTCAAAGTTCTTGGCATCCAGAGGATCCCGGACTCCGCCTTGGGAATTTCCTCGGGATCCGTCCTCTCCGGGATTTCCGGGCCTCAGATCACCGGGATTTCGGGACCACAGATCACCGGAGTTCAGACCATTAGTTCCGGTCTTTCTGGAATCTCTTCCGGTGGCATCTCATCGGCGCCACAGGTCAGAGTTCTGGGAGTGCAGAGACTCCCCGATTCTGGTTTGCAAATTGGCGGAGCTTCTCTCGGCGGAGCCACTCTCGGCGGAGCCACTCTCGGCGGAGCCACTCTCGGCGGAGCTACTCTTGGTGGGGCTACTCTTGGCGGAGCTTCTCTTGGCGGAGCTTCTCTTGGTGGTGCTACTCTCGGCGGAGGAATCAGCGGAGCCGACCTCGCCAGCTCAGGAATTTCTGCTGCCGGACTTCAACAGCTTGCCGGTCTCGGAGGCACAGTAACCAAAATCGAAAGGATTTCGGGCTCGGGAGGCGATATCTCGGGAACAGTTCCTCTCTCTACTCTGCAAGAAATTCTCAAACAGCAACAAGTCGGAGGTGGCAGAATCACCAGCGTCACCAGAATTGGCGGAGGCCAAGGAGCTGGACCCGTGCAAACAACAACTGCCGCACCAATTTCGACCTCTACTGCCGGACTGACTCAGCAAACTGTCACTTCATCCGGAGCTTTTGGAGCCCAAGGTAAGCACTCGTTTTGTTTCCTGCCCCAGGCACCCCAACATTTTTCATCAATGCCTACATAACCCCTGTTCAGGAGGAGTATCCTCTACTGGCACAACCGCAACTCCTGGAATTACTAGCACTCAAACCACTCAAACCACCACTTTCGGCGCCCGCCAAGGAGCTGGAGCATCCTCAGGCCAAGGCGCTGGATTCGGAGCGACTGCGGGTCGATTCGGAGTTTCCGGCAGCCGCCAAAGCTCAAGCTTTGGAGCCCAAGGAACTGGAGCTGGATTTGGAGCCCAAGGAGCTGGAGCCGGAGTTTCCGGTGGTCAAGGAGCTGGATTCGGAACCTCCGTGAGCCGGTTTAGTTCTTCTGTGAGCAGACAAGGTTCTGCCTTCGGAGCTGGAGCTGGAGCTGGAGCTGGTCAAGGAGCCGGATTTGGAACTGGCGCAAGCCGATTCGGAGTTTCCGGCAGCCGCCAAAGCTCAAGCTTTGGAGCCCAAGGAACTGGAGCTGGATTTGGTGCTCAAGGAGCTGGCGCCGGAGTTTCCGGTGGTCAAGGAGCTGGATTCGGAACCACGGTCAGCCGTTTTAGCGTGTCTGGCAGCAGACAAGGCTCCGCCTTCGGAACCCAAGGAGCCGGAGCTGGATTTGGTGCCTCCGGAGCTCAAGGAGCTGGTGCTGGAGCTGGTCAAGGAGCCGGATTTGGAACTACCGTCAGCCGCTTTAGTGTGTCTGGAACCAGACAAGGTTCCGCCTTCGGAACTCAAGGAGCTGGAGCGGGAGTAGGAACTGGAGCCGGAGCCGGATATGGTACCACGAGAACCAGCTCAACCTTCAGCAGTCAAAGAGGTTCAACCTTCGGCAGTCAAACCGGGGTCGGAGCTACCGGTGTTACCAGACCAATTGGAGGCGGAGGCGTTACCAGAACCACAACTGAAGTCAGCTACACTACAGGAGGACAGGGAGGCGCTGCTGGACAAGGAGCCGGATTCGGAGCCCAGGGCTCAGGATTCGGTACCAGAACCAGCTCATCCTTCAGCAGCCAAAGAGGTTCAATCTTCGGCACCCAGCCAGCACCCGGTATAGCCGGAGGAGTTCAACGCACCAGAGTTCAAGAAACCATCAGAACCTCGGGTCAAGGAGCCACTTTCCCAACCACCACTGTCGGCCCGACCGGCGGATCTTTCCAGACCACCAGAACTCAACAAAGCGGAGTCTTCAGCAGTCAAGCCCCAGGCACGACCTTCGGAGCTCAGGGAGCAACCTTCACCCAGGGAGCCCAGGGAGCCCAGGGAGCCGGCGGTCTCGGAGGCGCCCAACGCACAGTAACCAGAGTGTCCGAAACCTTCTCCACCGGAGGTCAAGCCCCCAGCACCTCGGGCTCTTTTGGAACTTTCGGCACCCGAACCACTTCCTTCGGAACTCAGGGAATTCAACAGAGCCCCGCCACAACCCTGAGACCAGGTCCTAGCTTTGGAACCACCATCTCGACCCAAGGCATCCAATCCGGAACCGGATTCCCCTTCCAACAAGGATCCGGCGGAGCCCAAGGCATAACCGTGACCAAAGTACAAGAGACCGCCAGCAGAACAGGAGGAATCACCACCCCCATCACTACTACTCTCGCACCGATCACCACCAGTGATACCATTCTTGGAGACTTGAGCGAGTTCGCCGGACTCGGACTCAGCGGAACTTCCGGAGTTCCTGGTCTTGGCCAAGGCCAGGTCACATATCAAACTGAAACCACGAGAGTTTCCGGAAGTGGAGGCCTAGTCGGTGCTGGCCCTGCTCTTCAGACCGGACTCGGCGGAACTGGAACTTCTAGTCTGAGATATTCTGGCGTCTCTCAAACCACTGGTCTCGGTGGAGCTGGTCTTGGTGGAGCTGGCGGTCTTGGTGGATCTGGATCCTCTGGTATCAGATACTCCGGAGTTAGCCAAACCACTAATCTCGGTGGAGCAGGAGCGGGTATCGGTGGAGCCGGTGGTCTCGGCGGTCTCGGTGGATCCTCTACTCTGAGATACTCTGGCGTTTCTCAAACAACCGGTCTTGGAGGAGCTGGCGGTCTTGGTGGAGCCGGTCTCGGAGGAGCTGGAGGTCTTGGTGGAGCCGGATCCTCTGGTATCAGATACTCCGGAGTTAGCCAAACCACTAATCTCGGTGGAGCCGGCGGTCTCGGCGGTCTCGGCGGTCTCGGTGGATCTGGATCCTCTACTCTGAGATACTCTGGCGTTTCTCAAACAACCGGTCTTGGAGGAGCTGGAGGTCTTGGTGGAGCCGGTCTCGGTGGAGCTGGCGGTCTTGGAGGAGCTGGAGGTCTTGGTGGAGCCGGATCCTCTAGTCTTAGATATTCTGGTGTTTCCCAAACTACCGGACTGAGCGGAACAGGAGCTGGAGTCGGAGCCGATCTTGGAGGAGCTGGAGGTCTTGGTGGAGCCGGTCTCGGTGGAGCTGGCGGTCTTGGAGGAGCTGGAGGTCTCGGTGGATCTGGATCCTCTAGTCTTAGATATTCTGGAGTTTCTCAAACCACTGGACTGAGCGGAACAGGAGCTGGAGCCGGAGCCGGTGGTCTTGGAGGAGCCGGAAGCGGAAGTTTATCTGGATCGGGCTTCAGAGCTACTGGATCTTTCTCTGGATCTGGATCCGGCCAATATGGAACCGGATCAGGATCTGGAGCTTCATATCAATCTCAGTACGGAGCCTCCGGTTCTGGACTTCGCCCAGGAGGCTACGGCATCAGCGGAACCGCCAGCAAATACTCCGGAGCTTACGGATTCAACTCCGGAGCTGGCACCCCATCCGGAGTGGCCGGAGTGGGAGCCGGTCTTGGCGCCTCTGGCTCTTACAGCCGAGAAGGCAAATACTCCATCATTAAGCAGGTCCAGGGCTTGCAGGCCGACGGCAGTTACCAGTTCACGTGAGTAGCGAGCACGACGCCGCGGTGAGCGTCCCCAAAAGGAGACTCCCAATCCGTGCTTTCACTCTTCAGGTACGAAACCGAAAACGGCATTCAGGCTCAAGAAAGCGGAGAAGTAAAAGGTTCTGACGAAGAAGGACCAATCGAGGCCGTGACAGGCTCTTACTCTTACATCGCCCCTGATGGCACGAGGATCACCGTCAACTACATCGCTGACGAAAACGGTGAGTGACCCTCCGAGGGCGGCAAGCGCCCGACACAGCCCAGGGTTTGTCTTTGGCCTCATAAAGAAAAGCCCAATGGGAAAGCGAAGAAGGCCGTTGGCTTTGTTGGCAAAGGGTAATAAATAAAACGATCCACCTCAAAGGCCACCGATCTAAATCAGCGGAGATGACACGTTTTGGAGGTCGACGCCTGCGAAATGGGTATTTAAAAGGGCGGCCATGTCGCTCATCGCCCAGAAGGCGGCCAATTCTCCGAGAGTTCTCTTTCATTTTATAGTACATTCGCGTTTATTTTTTTTAAATTACTGAACCTTCCTGCTGTTGTTATAACTAATGGCCTTTATTTAGTCCTCCACCGAATCAAGAGCTGTATGTATTGACGTAACATCTCTATATAGAGAACCCAATGATTAGACGCAAACAGCAAAATCGGAAGTCATTTATGACTCATTCTGTCCCTTCAAAAAAGGCGCAATGGGCGGACGTGATTTTCGAAATGGAAAGGGATCTGAATGCATTGAAACTTTCTAAATGAAAAACGGGTGGTTCAAGAGGATTTAAGCTCTGTTCTGAGAGCAGCGTTTGAGGGGTGAAACGGAAAGGGTTGCGTGGCCGGTGGCCGCGAAAGTTGCAGAGGCGAACATGGATGAAACTGTCTATGGAGTGAACGAAGAACCGGACAGATTGTTCAATACCTGAATGGCACGGAAGAGCAAAAATGGAAAAATGTTTTTAAAGTTGAAAAAATATAAAATTAAAGTGCAATGGGCGCCAAAGGGTTAGATGACTTAATGCAGTTTTTAGCTCTCTTTAGTTAAGCAGTGATTAGAATTAACTTTTGGAAGAGCTGTTTTTTGAAAAGGTTGATTTTTTGCTCAAATTGGCCACTCCACGCTCGTAAATCTAGTTTTCACAGCCTTGAACACTTTTCTATCGACCCTCGAGGTCATCTCCTTGACCCCCTGATGCAACGCAATAATGCACCCATGCCTTCAATTAGTTTTGTTTCTCCAAAGGCATTGCCAATCGGCTGTCACTGAACCACAACCCTTGCTTTCAGGTTTCCGCGCCATCGGCGACCACATCCCCAAGACCCCAGAGCACGTGCTGAGAACCCTGGAATACCTCGCCCAGTTTCCGCACTAAAACAACGAAAGCGTTAGTAAGTGAAAATGGAACTTAGTGTTGAAAAAAGCAATCGTCGCTTCTTGTGAAAAAGAGAAGGCGAAGAAGAGGCGAAATGCATAAAATACAAAAAAATTTTACTTTAGAAATTTTTTTTTGTTAAAAATGAGTGAAAATGGAATGACAGACAGAAGTCTGCAACGGGTTGAGAGACCAGTTTTAAGTGTGTTTGACAAGACAAGAAACTGTTATTAAAAAATTAAAATTAATTTGTTCCTTTTCCTTTCTTCATCCTCCATCGAATCATTAACTTTTTGGTGAAATGGCAAATTTTGGCCGAATCCGAATGCCTTAATGATATTTGACCGATGAAAGGTTTCATTGAATTAATATCTGTGGACTCATTTAGTAACTTCCGTTTCCGCTTCTCCTTCCTTTATTTATTAAGTTTTCCGTTTTAATTCGGAAAAGTATTCAGCACTTCTGTGGTTGCTTTTCACTTATAAACAGTGCATCAGTGTATGAGATAGCGAAAAAGACCTCTTCTGTCATGGTTGATCACGCGCAAACGACACCAGTTGTTCAGCCAGCAGAAAACAGCAAAGAACCTTCTTTGGAAGTTCAATAAAAGTTTGCAACCTCTTCAGAGCGCAGCAGATGCAACAGCAGTTAATGAGGCGAAAAGCAAAAGAGGCCAATTTCTGCTTTCGTTCGCACCCGCCCTCCCTCCCCCTGTCCGATGCGCCTCAAGAGGAACTGTACTGCCTCCGAAGCCAAAGAAACTCACTTGATTTGGCGAATGCAAAGGCCGAAACGACCTTGAATGGCATCCTCCTGAACGCATTGTTTGCTCAATTGCATAAAACATGGGGCTGCAGACAAACGGCGGAGCATACGTAACCCGGGAGTGGCACTTTGAAATCTGTCAATAAAAAAACAAAATTTAAACAATTGAAAGTCAATAAAGAAAAAGGCAAAAGTTAAACAATCAATAAAAACTATTATTTAATATCTCTCAGAAAAGTAAAAAACTCCGCGCCAAGACGAAATAAATATTTATTTTGGTATGTAGCTGTAATTTGTGTGCCGGAGTAACCATGAGACAAAGGTGCGCCAATGCACAATAAATATGTCACATTTGCACTCGCATTTGCCTCACAAACCAGCTCTCATTCATTTTCAAATAACATTGCACATCCCTGCCGAGGGGCTCTGCTGGGGAGGGTTCCCGCGGGAGGGGGGAGAGGGGGGAGCTGCACCACAGCGAAGTCATTGAGTGGCCCATAAAGGACTTTCGCTTTTGCATCCTCGTTGCAATCTCATCCTCGTGTTGTTGCCTTTGTTGTGTTGTGGCTGCAGAGTTTAACATTTGAACGCGAAGTCTTCGTGAATGGAATGTGAGTGGAGGGTCATTTTGACCCCCGTTAGTCTTTGCGGGCTTTGGCGAATAAGTATTCAAATAAATAATGGCGTTACAGAAAAACTTAAATTAAAATTCAGAGGTCAAAATAACCCTTATTTATTCTCTAATTGTCTTTCTGTTGAAAACGATTAGAAAAATTTAAAAAAAGTGAAATCGAGTTCGATACAGAAAATTTTAAGTTACGTGATGGGGTCAAAAAGACCTTTCCTTATCCCGGCATTAAAATTAAAATAATTTGAGAAAAATATTTTAAAATTTGATGAAAATATAAGGAATAAAACCTTTTGAGCAAAATTAAAAGTTCAATTGGGGGTCCAAATGACCCCTGGTCGTTGTTCCAGTGTGAAACTTGATAGAAAGCCTCGTCTTTACACTGACTTTGAAAACAAAAACGGGTCAACGCACAACAGAATCAAAATAGTTCAGCCCCTAATTACGCGTATTAAAAAAGAGAGCAGAATATAAGGGTGAAATGAAGGATTGGGGTTAACAATCCACCCTCGGCCTCGGCTGACTGTAAAAACCAAAGTTTATTTCCTTTAACTGAACCTCTCATCAGTTTAATCGGCCATAACTTTCATTTGTTTTTTATTTGCGAACTGGAAAATCCTGAACATCGATTCAAGAAAAAAAGGTTTTGCATAAGTGAGCGAACCTTGAATTCGACAATACTCCTCATTCGATGAACTCTGGAGCCGAGCACCCACGGTGACCTATACTCGGCTGCCTTTATTGCTCGGCTAAATACCAAGGCCGATGCAACCTTTTTCCTCGTGAACGCGCGCCTAATCGAAACTTAACGGTTCTCATGGAGGAAAGCCAACATGGCCGCAGAGAAAGCGCTGTGAGTGGCTGGGCTCCGCGTGGGCGACAGCGCCAACAGCCAATGAGAAGCCCCGATTCAGAGAGGAAATTTCATTGGCCAACCGAATTTACCCAATAATCTTTTACTCGGTTTTCATTTGTTACCCCTTTATCGTTTTTTATAAAGCTTAGAAAAAATTTAGATTTATCGCAAATCCGAACAGCGTCATCCCATCGCTCGCATTTGCCCAATTCATGAAAACCCACATTAAATCTGAGCCACTTCCAAAGCAGAGTTTCCCCCGAAGTTCACCCAATGGGGGTGAATATTATGAAAGATGGCGAATGTTGGCGTGCCGCTTCCTTATCTGGAGGACAGGTTCGTCCTGGCACCCTCGGTGCGCCCTCTGCTCACTTCCCTCGAATTCGAACGGCGGCCATAAAGGGAAGACCGCGTTCGCGCGTTGGCCCTCACCTATTAAAATAAAGAGGTCATCACACTGGCCAATGTGGGCCAATGTTGGCCAATGTTGGCCAATGTTGGCACCGCCAATTAGCGTGCTTTCGAGCCTGAGGAGCTCCACTGGACTCGTCTTGGCTGGAGACTTCCCTTTTCTTCTGCTCAGCCTGGAAATGAGTTTATTTGCTCTAAGACTGCGAGAGCAGCCGATTTTCCGCTGTTTGGCCGCTTTAATGGAAAGCTTTTCACTGAAACACATTTAGTATTTCCTTTTGAGGTGGAAAAACAGTGCCGTATTCACAAACACAAATTCTACTAATTTACCGATAAAATCAAAACTCATTCTTTTTTTTATTTCTTCTGCGGCCATTTCCTATCCTTTCATTCTCTTATTCTGTTCTTTATCTCTCTTTCAGTTTTTATATTCCTTTCTCTTGCCTTTCTATCCTCTCCTTTTCCGCTTTGCCGTCTCTTTTCACTTTCATTATGAGAATGTCCCTCGAGGGCTCTTCCTCTTCATTCTTTTCTCCCAATTCGTCCAAGAGCCTGAGGACTTCCTCTTTGTCCCTTCGTCTCCCCTCCCGCTTTAACCTTTGACACGACAGTGATTGTGTCCCCGCCCTCCCCTTTGCCGAAATGAGCCAGGACTGGATCCGGCCCTGAGCCCCCGATGAGCTGCGTCTGATAATGGCGACATTGAACCCCCTTTTAAATGATTCAACGCCGAAAGCATTTAATAAGCATAGGAAAGTAAGATAATAACGAGGTTGTGCGGATAACGCCACTCTCCTGCCCGCACCGATTGCCTGATTATCCCGGTATATAAACAAATGAAATGTCTTTTCTATTAGATGCACATCCCATAGCTGCAGTGCGTGCAACATCTTCATTAATGGTTTTTAATTCTCATTCCTCTGCCTTCGCTTTGCAGGATTAACCATGAAATACGTAAGTGAACATTTTTCTTTTTTCCGCTTTCGGAAATTATCCGCGCTCCTCATATTTTTATACTTTTTCTCTTAATTATAAAAACATGCAATTAAATTGTTGTTATTAACAGGAAATAATTATGGGTCGTTTTATAAATTCTCAGTGCTCTTTTGGATGTGAAGTGCCATTTCGAGATTAGTTTCCAACTGTTTTGGAAATATTTTGGAATTTCCTGGGCTCCGGGTCGGGACTGAAGGGCAAACAGGGCTCAAAATAACCCTTTCGCTCATTTTGGATATTTTAATTTTACTCTTCTGCTCAGTGAGAGTTCTTTCTGAGGGCTCCATTAAGGCTTCCCTTATTTCGACGAGGGGATCAAAATGACCCCCGATTTTATATATTCGCAGCCTTTGCCACTGAAGTTAATTAAGAATGTGATATATTAATATAATTGCACAACTCTTTTAATTTAAAAATTTCCCTTTTTTAATTAAAGGAAAGTCATTTTGACCCATTAATTTTCTCTCATTTTATTTTTTGATATTTTTTTACTAATTTTTACTTTTTTTAAATATACAATGTCATTCCATTTTAGTTTTAAAAAGCTTATATAAAGCACATATTTTTAGGCCCAAAGAAACCTTTTTCTGCTCTTCTGATCCATCTCGAACTGTGCACAGCCACTCCAATGGACACATTGCCTGCGGTTAAGAAAGCGTCGCCAATGTCTTTTGCCATTTTATCTCAGCCATAATTAGAATCGCTTCCTCAGCGGGGAATCGGCCTTGACAATTTCCACCTGTGATTTTCCCCCTAATCGCGGAGGGAAGAAGAGGCGTCCCCCAGGGCGAGAACTGCCCTCTTGGGGCCCTTCCGAGAGAGTGCTGGGGAGGTCGCCCAGGGCAGGGGTTGTCTGCGCGCGGCCTCGTTGCCGATGAGGCCTTTGGCGAAGGCTTTTAGGTTTAGGTCGTGATTTTGGTTGCGCAAGGGAAACTCGTGAGCAGAAGTTGAGGAGACGTCTGTCATGTGAGGTTGAGGTGGCGAAATAGGCGAAATGGGTGAGCAGACGATGACGAAGATAAAAACTCCATTTGTATCGACGCGGGAAAATCTTTTATTTCTTTGCCAGTTAATATCGTAGAGATGAACAGATTTAAAGGTTTTGTATGTCTGTAAATGTCACAACTGCAGTCAAAATATTCTTACTACTGTGCGACCTATAAAACCTGGCAAAGCAGATAAACACAATGGCGATACATAATTAACTCTGTTTAAGAGGAATACAAATGAGATAAAAAATGCATCAACTGAACGCAATTGAATACCCAAAATCTAAATTGTGATGGGCATTTTAATTTTCGTTGCTTTTCAAATTTCAACTTTTCATTAATCAACATCACATTCCTTTCCTCGGAATTCGCTCACTATATAATATTTATTCTCAATGAAAAAATTAGCATTTGCATACTGTACAATGTACTGTATTTAGCCTTGGTATTAATATCATATTTTTGGAGTGCATAGGGAGCGCACACGAGAAGGATAAGCACTGAATAAATAAAGGAAACACAGTTTATAAGCAACAAATAATTGTTGAATTGTCCAATTTTTCTATAAAATTCGGAATTTCAAAACAATCACTGCTGAAAATAAGTAATAAAGAAAACAAACTTTTAAGAAAAAATTTCCCCAAAAAATTAAATTATTTCATTAAAGCCATAGCGTTAAAAAATAAAACCAAATCTCAATTCATTTATAGGCAAAGAAAAGACGCAAAAACTGAATTTTTCCCAAACGAAAATAAAGAATTTTAATGCTGGCGGAATTTCTCAAAACCTTGACTGTCTTGGTAGTTCCTCATCTCCCAATTACTAATTACATAATTCAGGGAAACCATTTTCTATGTGAAAAATTTCAGTCAGAAAAAAATACATTGAGCACTCGTCGATTGGCAGAAACATTTCCTGTTCGGTTCAACCGATTGTCACCTTCTCTTAGCAAATTCATGTAATCACTCAACGGTTTATTATTATTTTATTATTATGCCATAAAAGACACTGGCGCACTTTCATTTGCCTCAATGCAGAGTTGCAGAGTTCCCTTAAACGTTGTCTAACGTTGTCTAACGTTGTCTAACGTTGTCTAACGTTGTCTAACGTTGTCAGATACTGTCGGCCTTCGCAGTGCTCTTCTGGTCCGCGGTCAGCGGTCAGAACCTGGCCAGGAACCCCCAGGACGTCATCCCCATCATCAGCCAAACCATCGACCACTCCCCCGACGGCAGCTACAGATACAGGTGAGCGCAAAAAGAAACTGCGTAAAATGGCCAAGAAGAAAGGTAATTGTTTGCTCATTAACAGAGTTCGGCTCGGGGGGGTCACGGCTATCTTCTATCTCATCACGTAACTCATCATTTTTTATAATTAATCCATGTGCTCCTTCATTTTCCGGAAAATTCTACAAAAGCTGCTTTAACTTGTTTTTTACCCTTGAAAACCCACTTCGTCTCCTTAATTTCACTAATTAATTAACCACAATCTGAGTAAAGCTCACATGTTATACCCCACACTCTGGCCATTACATAAGGGCATGACACTTGATTACATATTCACAGCTATGAAACCGGAAACGGAATCAAAGCCGAGGAAGCGGGATCGCTGAAGCAGACCAAGGACCCCGAGAACCCCGTGGTGGTCGTCGCCCAGGGGGGCTACTCCTACACCGCCCCCGACGGGACCGTCATCCAGCTGAGCTACGTGGCCGACGACGAAGGTGGGTGTGGGGGGGGGAGAGGGGGGGAGAGGGGGAGAGAAGGAAGAAAAGGGACAACTACACGTGGGGTGATTCCAGGTGGGTTCCAGCCGGCCGGGGCGCACCTGCCGACGCCGCCGCCGATCCCGCCGGCGATCCAGAGGGCGCTGGAGTTCATCGCTAGTCAGCCGAGCACCCAGGCGCCGGGAGGAGGGTTCGGGCGGAGGAAGTGAGGGGTGAAGGGCGGCGGGGTGCGAGACGGGTGACCGTTGGAATGGTAATGAGATGGATGTGAAGGAAGCCGGAGGAGAGAGTACGTGGAGAGAATTGTGGGAGCAGCCATGGGAAACGTGTGCGTGCACGTGTCTTTGTTTCTCATTACCTGTATAATGTGTCAGTTTAACCCGATGAGTACATTTTTGTTAATTTTCTGTCTAATTTTTTATTTTTCCCTTTTATTCGCACAATAAACGTGTTTAAGTTCAGATCAATAATCGAATGTTTACTTTGACAAAGCATAAATTATCCAATTCATGAGCAGTTCAATCCTTTGGAAATAAGTAACCGTTAATTTGTTTCACCCAAAATTTCAATGCATTCGAAGCGTAATCATAAATGATTCAGATGCAGATTGAAAGAAAAGTCAGAAAAGAGGAAATAGGCAACAGTAACGGCCTATTTTATAATACAAAAAAATACATAGGAATGAATAAAATAAATAAATATATGGATTAAAATAAACCGAAAGACGTAAAAATTGAAAAGTGTAACGCTGTTAATCTATCCAATGTTCTGAAGGGGCGACATTCAAATGGAAACCCCTTAAAAATCGAAATATACTGCCTTCAAAACACTCAAGAACAGTTTAAAGCAGTAGAAAACTTTTTAGGCGTAAATTGAAACGTCTCGTGAGAAACGGAGCTGAGTTATAAAGTATTTATGTAAGGCAAACTTCTGCTTCGATGACTGCTCATTTAAGGAATTTTCCTCCACTAATTCTAAAGTTTTCAAAGCCAATTACAAATCGCACTGATGAGATAAGCAGAAGAAAAGACGGTTTTTGAAAGGTTAAATGTCAGCGCGAATGAAAACGAAAATAAAAAAGAACAAAAACTGAACTGAATTCAACTCAAAAAAAAAAGAATGTTGAACTTAAACGAATTTTTAAAGGCCCTTTCGAAATGGAGATTTCCTGTGATCCGAGAGAGAGAGAGAGAGAGAGAGAGAGAGAGAGAGAGAGAGAGAGAGAGAGAGAGAGAGGAATCTTTTATCGTCGAGTGTATCTTCAAGGCCGACTGATGAATATAATTAGAGTAAGCGCTTCTTCATTATGTGCACATTACGGAAAGAATTTCAATGGAGGAAAAAAAAACAAAACAAAAGCATGAAAATCATGAAAATTCACTTGCACTCATTGTCATAATGAAAAAGGAAACATTCAAAGGTTGCAAATTCGTTAACGCCTCAAAGACGCCTACCATTTCATATAAAATAATAAATCTGATTCGAGTTACGATTCACTCAGAAAACGATATTAAAAACCTTTGCCATCTGATAAAAACCCTTTTTTAAATACTCATTTTGTTAACAGATTTGACACAAAAAGACTTTATTGTCTTAAATAGTTAATTTGAGAGTCCAGTCTTGTTAAAAGAAAACGACCATTAACATTTCAAATTTAATTTAATTTAATTTAAGGAAATATTAATTAGGGATTTTGGCTAATCAGTTTATGGCTGATTATTTGTTTTCGGGATTAACTTCCGGGATTCCCGGCTCGGCCGCATGTTCTCCTCAAAGGCCATCCTTTTGCCTCTGATTTATGGTCGGCCATTGATGAGAGCACATTTTGCCCTTCTCTGCTCTCTAAATTAAACGCTCGTCCTTCACTGGCAGACGCCCTTACACACAATTATTAATTGGAATGTTTGGGGATTGTGGGCCATTTTGGGAGGGGAGAGAGAGAAGAATCGTGATCGGATGATGGCAAGCCCTCCTGTCAAAACATTTTTCAAATAATCCTTTTATTTATATCGAAGTTATTTTTCACAAAACTTATTTTATTCCTTTCGCTTTTCGCTATCGAACAAAACAGAGATTTTTCTAAAGAAACCCAAAGCAAAGCTCCCAAAATGCCGGCCAAAGGTGGCAAAGGCCAAACAATGAACACTGGCAAAAAGCGTTCCTATCTCTGAGAATGCGAGCCATTGCACCAATGGCGTTCTGGAATGGATTCTGGAATGCCCTGGAGAGGACTCGGCCAAATGGAAGGCGTTGCCTCCATGTGAGTGATTTTGAGCATTTTGGGGCGGTCCGCCTTTGTGGGTCCCCACCCTTTGCCCTCTTTCGATTGAGCACGAGCTTTGGGAGAGTGGGAAAGGTTAGGGCAAGTTCAGGCGTTCCCCCAGGTTGAACAACCTTTGCTCGAGCAATCGGTGTTCCCAAGCCCTCAATCAAAAACTGATTTTCTCCACAACGCCATAATTTATTCTCTTCGTTGGCCGTCTTGGGAGGATCACTCGCTCTGCCGAAGACTCTATTAACAAGTAAATTCCTGCTCTGCTTTTTATACGGGTCATTCCTCTGAAAGGGAAAATTTAAGAGATGATTTCAGCTCGGCCATATCCGCGTTAATTTAAATTTTGCACAAATATTCTTTGAGAGAAAAAGCCAATTTTTGGTTTGAAATCTTATCCGGTAAGTACAGGAGCCGTGACATGGTGTTTTTGCACCCCAAACAGTGCTTTTTGTGCTCTTTAAGGTGGCACATGATTCATTTTCGCACTATGAGTCTTTGAAAACTTACAAAAAGAACAACGACATTTTCATGTCCCCGTAACTTTTCTGGGCTTTGCCGGACAACAATTAGCTTTTGCATGCCAACAGTACGTCAAAAGAGCTTTAATTCTGCTGTTGCGGGACAATCCCTGCGCTCATATTTCGGAAGATGGCGGAAAACAAAATATTACTCTTTTTTGCCTTTATTTCAGGGGAAATTTCTCAAACTGTGGGCAACATTATTGCATTGTTGAAAGTGTCCACCGACTTCACTCCTCATTTTCCAGCTCAATTCTGAGACAGAAAGCAGAGTCAGAATGTGACAACGAAGGCCTCTTTGGAGCAAAAGCTCCGCCCCATGAAAGGGAAAGAAGGCACTCAGAGTTTGGCCCTGGCCTTTGGGCCTTTGGGCCTTTGGGCTCCCGCAGAGCGACTTCTCATGGAGAGAGCAAAGGCAACACATCCCTCCGCGAAGGGGCGTTGCTCAAGTGTGTTCCATCGCATTTCTGCACGCAGGATGACCAAGGTTGCCATGGAGGGCGAGTGCACTCCTTTCTACAACTTCTGACCTCCCGGAATTATTCACTTAATAAAAATGGCTCTCCTTTTTCCATTTTCTCCCTCATTCCAGATGCTATTTCTATTTCACATTAAACTCTAGAAAGTTGGTAAACTAAATTAATTAATTTATATCTTTAATAATTAAATTGAATTTTACATTGCTTTAAATTATAATCTTCTGACATTCGTTAGAAAATTTTGATTACTATTCACTTTCGCGAAAGTCAAAAAGATTTATTGTATAAAACAAAGTATCAGATATTCATACAAGAAATGTATACTAAATATTAATATCTGTTGGCTGACTTTTGTATTTCATCGTTAAATTATTGTTTGTGGTATTTGATTTTCTCAAAGAATTTGTTCACACCGAAGGCTCAACTCTTTCAGAAAATACCAATTCTTTGTCAGAGCTAACAAAATATGTTCCAGGAAGAGTAAGAACAGGTGCTCCCACTCCCGGGGAATGCCAGAAGAAGAACCCACCCAAGAAGAAAGGCAACGCTCACTGAAAAACCGATCGGAATTGAGAATCGCATTCAAAAATGGAATCACTCACTCAAAATGTCAAGGATCAAATTTAAAACCACATTAAACTGGAAAGGAAAGTGGAAATTCCGGGAAAATCTCGAAAATCCCCTTACGCACTCGAGTGGCCACCGGATGCTCAATCATTCATTCTTCCTCTCCGACTTTGGACGGCCCTGGACTCACAAAAGACCCAAAGTCCACCCCTGAAAATCCGACAAATGCGACAATTCGCTCATTTATCCAAATCTGAGTTGGCAAATGTTTATTTTCAATTAATATGAAAAGCTTAACTTTTTCCCTGAGATGTTAACACTCGATTTCCGCTTTCCTGCACCTGCACTGCCCCCGAAGTGCAGCACCTGCTCATTCCAGGCTGAGGCGACATTCCATCGCTCAGAAGGCTTTGCTCAAGCATTTACAACGAGTTGTGGCTTTTCGGAGAAGAGGATGCGAATGCGGATGCGACGCGAACCCGTTCGAAGGCGAGCGGGAGCGCAGAAGTTGGGAAAGGCTGAGCCCTTATGGCGAAGCCCAAAAACGCCATTCGGGCCAACGACGACGCCTTTAGAAATACAAGACTTTTCCAAAAGGTTAAGGTGATCTTCACTTTTGATAGCCCTGAGGAAACCTCAACAAATTCTGGCGAACACTTCCAATTAGAGCTCTTCCTTCGATTCAAGGGGGCTTTCCCCTCCCCCCTTTTAAGCCTTTTCTCAACCCTGCCACTGCCGCCCTCATCCGCTCATGGGAAAGTTCCACAAGAGAAGACTGTCACACGGTGCGGTTCTCTCACGGCCCGCCACGATTATGTTGTTGAGCCGAATAATGTCGCAATGGAATTAATTGGTGGCTTGGTGACATTTTTAATGAAAAAGAGGGAAAATAAGGTCAGCGATCGTCCGCCACTAAAGTGAAATAATAAAATCCCACAGGGGGTACACAAATGTTAGGGGAAGTCTTAATCAGGAAATAAAATGAATTGGTGCACTATTGGACTGTTATTAATGGGAAAGAAAATTATATCTGATGGAAAAGTATTCGCTCTGCGTTATGGGGAAAGACTGAAAAGCAAAATAGTTAAGAAAATGTTTGTTAAATGTTTCGCGTGAAAACTAAATAAATAATTAAAAACGGAAGTCACTAATGATTTGACTTTATGAAATTCCCCCAAAATATTTATCCTTTCCAATAAAAGATAAACGAAGAGAGATGTTTTAGAAGATGAGATGTTCTCATAATGAAACAAACTGTGAGAGGACAGACGCAGGCGGAAAGAGGGAAAGGGAAACTCTTCACAAAAGAGAACAAAATCATTTCGGCTGAACAGCTGACAATCAAAAAGTGAACACTTTTCATAGTTTCGCTGAATAATTTCCCAAATAATCCAATCACGAACTGCTTCATTCAGTTTTATGGAAGACCAGCGGAGCTTCGCACTCTATTCCCTCCCGATTACTCTTTTTACTCATTTTCCTACTCATTTTTCTACTCATCCACTACTCTAACTGCGTTAAAACGTTTTTACCGTCATACAGTGTTTTACATATATTTTCCTCATCTCTCTTTATATTTCATAATTACAGCTTAACAATTAAAAAACAAATTTGGTAGTTATCTGGTTTTAGCCCGCAGACAGATGATTTTTAATTCGGATTAAAATGAGAAACTTTGAGAAAATGCACATTTTTTGAGAAAACTCTGACAGAAATGAGGTGAATGGTCCAAAGCAAAATACCCCTTCCCCAACATTTGAGCAACCCCTGCAGGCAGAGGACGCACCACCCTCTGGCACCACCTGGCTGGCAGGTTCTGCAGCCAAGGCCGCCTGTTCCCGGACCGAGAGAGGGAAGTCAGTTATCGGTGCCGAAAGTTAAGCAAAGACGTGAGCGAGTTTCTAATGGCGACGTCTGGTGGAGAACAAAAGGGCCGAGCTGTGTCCCCCAAGTGTATAAATAGGAGCCCCGGCGGTGGAGGGGCCATTGGTGTTGTGTTCTGCCTCTCTTTGCGGTGATTTGCGGTGATTTGCGGTGATTTGCGGTGATTCGAGGAATCGTTGGATCGGGGCAATATGGTTTGGGTGAGTGGCAGCAGAAAGAGGCGAAATGGCGCGAAAAGGCGCGAAAAGGCGCGAAAAGGCCGATTTCACTTTGAAAGGGTTCATTGCATTTCTACGAAATTGTTGCAAAGCTTTTAATTTGGCAAAAGAAAGGCCCAAATATTTGTAAAGCAGTGAATAATTAAATTGCAGTGATTTCTTTTCTTAATGATATACAAAAGGAATCGGAAGGAGTAAAACATTTTACAAATTTTGAAGATTTTAGTCAAAGCATAAAAGTTAGTAAATGTGATTAATGAGAAAATTAAAAGTTGATTTTAATTAAAAGTCATAAAAACATTTTATAATAATAATGGATGTTTTATTTAATGAAATGATTATAATTTGGTTCACTGAGCGAAAGGCTCAGCCATTGCACTCTCTTATTCAAAATATTTTAGTATAACATCAAAAAACTTATAAATAAAAAATAAACTAATTTTATTTTTAAATATTTTTCGTTTTCTTCTAATATTTAAAAATATTTTAAATTTTTAAAATACTAAACTACGTTAAATTTAAAAATGTATAAATAAATAATTGATGGGCCTTTTGGCTAAAATCAAAGTGTAATTATTTATTAATATGATATATTATTATAATATTAATACTTAAAAAGTGGCATTTGAGAATTGCGTCGCCACATTAAAAAAGGCGGAAAAGATGGAAGCACTTTTCATTATAATTTAAGTGAGGAAAACTGTGAAAATATGAAAATGAAAACTTAGCAAAAACCGAAATAAAAATTAACCTCATAATTAAAGCAAACAGAAATTATGTGAGAGCGAACATTCATTTAAAAAAAAAATTCAAAATGTTTGCAGACCAAAAACTCTCATATTTAATATAATATATAATATTATTGTATTTGTTTAATCAGAAAAATATTCCCTCAGAAATGAGTCTTTTGGAAAATCACATATTTTTTTCTTTTGCAAAACAAAAGCAAAAATGAACTCATTTTTTGTTATTTACCTGAAATGTCCGGGAAATTCCGAACCACAAATACGCATTCTGCATAAGTGATAACGCACTGTATGTGATTTCTCACTCCCCCGCTCTCTTCCAGAGAACAGCGCTCTGCCTGTGGGGCCTGGCCTTGGCCTCGGGGGCCCAGTACCCCGCCCACACCGGCTACGGCGGTTACCAAGGCGGCTACCAGAGGAACGCGGTCCCCATAGTGTCCCAGGACTTCCAGATCGCTCCGGACGGGAGATCGTACCAGTTCAGGTGGGCGGCGCTCACTCTCGCAATTAACTGCACTGTGGGATGCATCCATTATGGCATTTTCCATCCATTATTGCCCTGAATGGTTTCTCTGTGTTGATGGCGGCCCGAAGGCCACCAAAATTTATAAGTTTTTAGCATTCACAACAGCAGACGCCATTCATTTATTTTCATTTCGGTGAGGGGTGAGCGGGTGAAACTCCGTTTGGCGGACCGCAATTGTTGCTCATCTCTGCGTTCAGATAATAATTCTCTAATAAAAGCCTCAAAATATTTTAAAATGAAAAAAAAATTTAGTTCAAACTGCACCGAGGGGGCTGAGGGGGCTGAGGGGGTGAATGAAAACGTAAGGGCTGGCAAAAGTGTCTTAAAGGAAATTATTTATGCAGGCATTGATTTCACAGTTATTATTTGAGTTTCGGTTCCTTTGAAGAGGAGTTCTTTGGGATTTCCAATATCTCATCAACTTTTTACAATATTTTATTTAATAACTCCCGACTGATGACTCTTTGTTCTCCTTTTAGTTACGTCTCCGGTGACGGCAGTCAAAGACAAGAAAGTGGAGCTCAAAAAGGACCCGAAAGTTATTCCGTGTCCGGATCCTTCTCTTACACACTTCCCAATGGTAAGAGATAACTTAATATGCCTCACAACATATTGCATGAGATTAAAAAATAATTCACTGCCTATTCACTGCCTATTCACTGCCTATTCACTGCCCACTGACTTGAATTCGTGCAATTTCCAAACCAGAGAAGACCAAAATTTAAGGAAAAAAGCCTAAATTCGTGGGCCTCCGACAATCGGCCGAATCGCCATTAATTGGAGGCTTCGCCATTTCAGGGGCCCCCGTCCAGGTACACTACGTCTCCGATGAGTTCGGCTACCAACCCTCGGGCCCGGGGGTGCACCCGGACATCGCCAAGGCCGTGGCGCAGCAGGTGGCGGAGGCCCGGAGCTCGCCCCCGTCGGGGGCGGGGGGCGCCTACGGGGGCTACCGTCCCGTGTACGGGTGAAGGGGTGGACTGACCTTTGACCTCCCTCATGTACTCTCCTAGAATGTATTCGTATTTGTGATATTTTCTTTTTTATAAGGGATCAATATACTGTGTATATTAAAATGAAGGTTTTGTCATTATTTGAGCATTTTCTCACATAAAAATAAATCTCTTATCATAAATGTATAAAGTATAAAATATAAAGCAATGAAAATTTTTAATTAAAATAAAAAACTGGATGAAAGATAGAATTTTATTAAAGATAAAATATATAGTTTGTACACAAATTTTATTTTTCAAACATAATTAAAATAAAATAAAAGAACAAAATGAACGTTTCTAATTGAACAAAAAGCGGAATCATAACTAAATTATTATTTTATTTAAAATCACCTCTCATGTGAGGCAGACGAATTGGAAGTAAAACAGTGACCAACATATTATTTTTTCTCTTTGTTTTCATTAAGGGTTTTTCCAGGAGGGTGGCGGGGTTGTGAGCACAGCCCCTGATGGGCTGCACCCCAACCAGATGGGTGCCAGCGAGGGTTGGCGGTGAAGGAAAGGGTTTCGAACTCAGGACGCAAATGCAAAAGAATTTTTTTTTGGGCCAACCGAATTGTGACGCTTAACATCAAGTGAAATAAACCGCTTAAATTAACGGGAGTTCATGTTAATTAATCATTGATGTGTATATTACAGTAAGTTCATAATTAAGCAGAATGAAAGCTTAGACTGGAAAAACTCTGAAAAGAAAAAAAAAAACCCGAATGGCGCCTTTTCGAAGTGGCAGCAGAATTCAAAGTGGGAAAATTTTTCTTTCGCTGCTTTTGTGAGTGGTAATTAAGTAAATATGCCATTTTGTTGATATCAGAGAATGTAAAGCTTTTCTAAAGTTCAAAGTATTTATGCATAAATTGGCTCCTCCTTTATATCAGTTACCTTTTTAAGTGGATATAAATTGATAAATTGGAAGCAAAAGAGAGAAGGCGCAAAACTAATTACAAAAAATTATAATAAAAATAATCAAAGCACTTTTTTAATACAGTAAAAATAAAAAAATAATGTTAGATAAATTTATACAAAGCAGACACTGTCTATTATCAACCACTATAATTCTATATTTTTCCATTAAAGCATTTTAGTTTTAAGGCTCAGTATTATCATTATTCAGAATATTAACAATTATTGTAAATAATTAACTGAGTAACTGAAAGGAGACGCAGGTTTTGGCGAAAGGCAACAAAAAACCACGGCAATGGCTCAGTCATCGACGCCCGTGGTCAGCAGCTGGAGGGCCTTCTGGAGGTTGGTAACCGCCGTGGGGACGTCGTCGTAATTCAGAGCACTCGCTGCCCACTTGCAGTACTTCTGGGCCTTCGTCATCTGCTCCGGGGACAGCTGCATACCTGAATCCACGAAAATCAAAGGATGAAAGACCTGAAAGCCTTTTCACTGACAGCCACAACTGCACCTCTTCCTACCTGAGGAGGATGATTTTGGTGTGACATTGTCAGGGTTTATGAAGTCCAGGACTTTTGATGGGCTGAGTGGCTCTGGTTTGGCTTTTGATTCAGGTTCAGCACTTGCAGGTGGCGGTGGATTTGGTGGATATACAGATCCTGTGCTTGACGGACCATTTCCACCAGGAGTTGGAAACTCTAATGAAAATTGAGAAAACCATTCCAACTTGCTCAGAAATACAACTACCACTTGTATGATCCATAAATAAATAATTTACCTGGTGTGGGCATTCCCAAGCCAGGAGTGGTGGGGTAGACAGGTGGAGGCATTCCAGGACCAGGTCCAGGGGTCTCTGCCTTTGAAGAGGAAGGAGCATCAAAGTTCTCATCATCTGCCATGGGCCCAGGCACAGGAGTCTCACCATTCTTCAGGCAGTTGTGGATGTAGGCAGCCTTCCATTTGGCATACTTTTTATTCTGTTGAACTTCTTCCGTGGGCTCCCCAAATGTGTCAAGAACATCGTATATCATGCCAGCTGTGTAAAATGCCTTAACAACATTCCTGTTGGGGAATCAAAAGATAAATTTTATCTGGGGATAAAGCCAAAGAAAAATAAATGAAGCAATACTTGTTGAAATTAGCAGCTCTGTCCTGTGAGTCGGCCCATAAGAACAGCTTCAATGCATAATTTTCTAGATGCGCCTGGGCAGGTATATCATGCACGATCGCTTCGTTGTCCTTCTGCTGAAGTTTTGTTTTTTCCAACCAATCCATCAAAAATCCCAGAAGCTTTTTGGCCTCCAGACTGGATCTGTCTATTTTAAGGCCCAGTTGTAATGCGTATAATCGGCCTGAAAAATAATTACGCCATCATTCGACAAGTCGAAAAAACTTGCATCAATATCACACACAACTGCGGTTGTAAATTGCGAAAGGGCCCCACATTTCCCAAGCAATCAATTGATATCCCCAAATTGTCTACTTACACCAGTAAGCAACAACGACGTCTCTCTCATCATGTTCGGAAGCCGTTTTGAGATAGTGCTGAATCTGCCTCAGCGAAGGGGGACAAGGAGGAATGCTTGTCGAGGACATGATTTATGGAAAATGACTCTAAGCCACGACCATCACAAAATTAGAAAAATTACTGAAAATACCGTCAGCGACTAAGGTAAGAAACCAATACTAAATCTGCGTCAAGTCATAGAGGATTTAAAAGCCTTATTTGCATTCTATGCTTGTCAATTGGTACCTTTTGGGGGTGTGTTAGGGTTTTTTTAAATTAAATTAATGAACTCATTAATGGTCCTTTGAATGCAGAAGTAGTTCCAGAATTTGTAACCGAATAAGATGTCTCGACAGACCAGTAGGCTGGATAACAAAAAAGTCGTAAGTGTTGATTGGTTTTTCTTTAAACTCTAACCGAACCTGGTCAATATTTTAATTACCAGACAAATAAATGAAATAAACATTATTTTCGTAAGCAAATAATTTGCTGTTCGGTCTCGCGGACAAAATGTACGCGAATAATTGGTACGAATAAGTTTTTATGAATGACGGTATTTCTTTGTGCTTCAGAATTCTGAACTTTTCACTTTGACTTATGGCACTTTAGTGACACAGTTACTTAGAGATTATGAGAATGTCGAAGACGTCAATAAGCAGTTGGAACGAATGGGGTACAACATTGGAGTGAGATTAATAGAAGATTTTCTGGCTAGGACATCTTCTGGTAGATGTAATGATTTTAAGGAGACTGCTGAAAAGATTCAGGTATCTGTTTTATTTAAATGACTGCTTTAAGCCAGTAAAGCTGAACAATTCTTATGAAACAGGGAAACATATTTATGTTTTCAGATGGGCTTCAAAATGTTTTTGGGGATATCACCAAACATCTCTAATTGGAGTGCTGCTGGTGATGAATTTTCCTTAATATTTGACAGCAATCCTTTGACAGAGTTTGTGGAATTACCAGACAACTATCTTCAGTTGAAATACTCAAATATTCTGCCTGGAGTGTTGCGTGGTGCATGTGAAATGGTAATTGTTTAACGGCAAACAGCCATTAACTAAAACTGCCTCAAAAGAAAACCTTTTATTTTTAGGTGCAAATGGAAATTAGTTCTTGGTTTGTTCAAGATCAGTTAAAAGGTGATAACTTCACAGAATTAAGGGTGAAGTTCATAAAAAGGCTTGAAGATGCCATTCCTGCTGGTGAAGATTAAATTATTTTAGCACTTATTACTGGTACAAAAAGCAGTAAAACATTTCCAGTTTCTAAGGATTTTATTTATGCATTTCTATTATTTTTTTAAGTGTAGAATTGAATTGTAAGCAGAATCTAAACAGTTATAAAATTATAAATGTTTGTTTTGAAGGCTGAACTACGGATGAATTTAAAACTGGTCCTTAGTGGAGACTTTAGAAGGCTAATATAAAAAGCTGCTGAACTGAAACTCAAGCCCGGCAAATATATTTATTTAAATAACGGTATTAGCAAATAATAATGTAATTGCTGGTGTGTACAATTCTTTCTGAGTATAAAAGTTTGTATTAGTAATGACTTGTGTTAATTCCGGAGAAGATTACGAACTAACCATAAGTCATAGAATGTTAGAACGTGTCGTGGAAAAAGAAAGATGTTTAACAATACAATGGTCAATGGCATAGGAACGTCGTCTGCTAAAATACATTTCAAATTCTGCGGATATGTCATTTGAGCAGAAATGAGAAAATGTCCGGCAGTTTTTACTTAAAAATAACCGTTTTCGCCTTTAATTTGGATCTCAACAGCATTTACATACTTTTTCTGATTCATTTCATTCGACTTTCTTATTCCTTCAGTAAGTATTGGGCTTTTATTTAGATTTAAACTCATCTTTGTCACTTACGTTTTACTTTTCATTTTAGCAGCAGATCATTTTGAAACTTTAGACGGCACAACCGCATATGAAATCCCAACCGCTGATGTTTTTTTCGAGATAATCGAGCCCAAGGAATTGGCATACACATACAAAATACGGCCAGCCCACGATTTTGGAACAACCTTCAATGAGACCTTCACTGTTAAAAACATACCTTTAGTACCTGCTGATCCTCCCTGTGCTTGTGATATTATCAATAACAAAAAAGAGCTCAATAGAAATGTTGCCTTGGTTGAAAGAGGGTATGGTTGATGTTTGTGTCTCTGTCTTGGTGAATGCTTCACAAGCAGAACCAAAATTTAATAAATGATGGACAATTATTGTATTGAATACAACATGAAAATTGATTTTATTTTATTTCAGGGAATGCAACTTCTTAACAAAAACCATAAATGTTGAGAGAGCTGGTGCATTAGCAATAATAGTGTCAGATTATGACAAAGATAATGATGAGATTTATATAAAAATGACTGATGACAAAACTTTGAGACCTGCCAATATTCCTGCCGGATTTCTGTTAGGTAAAAATGGGTGAGTTTAATTTTCAAATAAATTACTTAAGCAAATGCTGTAAAAATATATTTATTCAAATGGGTTAATGTCATTTATTAAGTGCAGTAAATGTAAAAAGTAATAAATTTTAGTTTAACTGATTTTATTTTAATAATTTTTACAGATACATCATAAAGTCAACATTGAAGAAATTAAAGAGAAACTATGCATTAATCAATATTCCAGTGAACATAACTCATTTGCCACTGTACAAATTTAACCAGCCTCCATGGGTGAGCTGGTGAAACTTATTTCAGCATCTAGTCACAGAAGAATTCTTTATTTATTTTTAAATTAGGCACATGTATAATTTCTTTACTAATGCAGTCTTTTTTAAAGTAAGATAAGCAATAATGTTACTCATGTCAAATAAAGTATTGCAATTTTGGTATTATATTGGCTTTATATAAGAGCTTATTCCTAATTAACAGGTTTTAGTATATGTAAATACATAAATAAATAAATATAAAGTGGTTCTTCTTAAGATCTTTAGAAATTATTATTCATGGTAAACTTTTTTTAAACTCTTCAAATTAATATAATTAAATCCAGATTTAATTATATTAATTTTAATATAAATCCGTACTGGGTTTATTAAATGTTGAATTTGTTGCAGCGCTTTTTGTATGATTAAATTTAAAAATAATTACTCACATCACGCCAATTTTTTTGTAAAATGAACGCTGAAAATCCAAATTTAATAGTTTTTTAAAAATTTTTTTTGCAACGAAATATCATGCTTTCTTTTACGTAAAACTTTTGTTTTCTGCGCACCATTATTCTATTTTATAATTGAAGACAATAATGGTGAGAGTGTTTCGGCTTCTGGGACCAAAATTATGTTACCGTGACAAAATGCTAGTATCAGCTGGAAAACTTCAAATGATAATCGTGCTATAAAATGATGTCTTAAAGATTTTAATTCGCGGATTAAAATAAAATCTGAGAAACCTTCGAATAATGAAATTAATTATTAAACGAAAATTTCCGGAAACGCGGGAATAAGTCATAGAGTAAGAACATGCTTGTCCATGTTTCATGCAGTGCATCCAACATCATATGAGCTCTTTTGCCTTCATGTATTCCGGTTAGAAATGGTGAGTGAATATTTAGAAATTAGTAATCCGCGTCCATCCTTTATTTTATTACCTAAAATTCAAATGTTTTTCTTCCCTTAAATTATCCCAATCCTCCTTTCACGACATTAGGTATCCTTATTATTAAGTATTATACCGTTCAACATTTTTATGTTCGATAATGTCCGGAGTTCATATTTTTTGCACTGTTTTCATAATTATATTGGTTCTGTAGAATGAGTAATATTTAGTATTCGCTTTTGCTTAAGTTCTTTAAAGGAAATGGTATTAAGGGCAACGATTTTGTCCTTTTTAGTGTGTTTGTGGTGTCTCGATTGAGGTTATGTTTGTGACGTGTTATGTGTTGATTTCAGGCTCGAGGCCCAAAGAAGCATTTGAAGAGGCTGAATGCCCCGAAAGCATGGATGCTGGACAAATTGGGTGGTGTGTACGCACCTCGGCCCTCCACCGGCCCCCACAAGCTCCGGGAGTCGCTCCCCTTAGTTATTTTCTTAAGGAACCGCCTAAAATATGCTCTGACCAATTGCGAAGTGAAGAAGATTGTTATGCAGCGGTTGATCAAAGTCGACGGGAAAGTTCGGACCGACCCAAACTACCCTGCAGGTTTTATGGGTGAGCATCTGGTGATGATCGGTGTCGTCTCCCGTGGGGTCGAACACTAAAATTTGCATTTTCTTCCAGATATAATTGCCATTGAAAAAATTAATGAATTGTTTCGTCTGATTTACGACGTGAAAGGAAGGTTCACCATTCATAGAATCAGTCCTGATGAAGCCACAGTAAGTGAAAAAGATGCATGTGACCACCTGACAGAGATTTCCTTTGCATTGCAAACATGAAACACTGTCACTCTGTCATTATTGCAGACAACTGTGATGATAAGTAAGCAAATGGGCACAAATATTATGAACTCCCATGATTTACACTCCTTACTCATCTGAGTCAGATTTAATAT
Source organism: Brueelia nebulosa (assembly GCA_028293925.1). Lineage (NCBI taxonomy): Eukaryota > Metazoa > Arthropoda > Insecta > Psocodea > Philopteridae > Brueelia > Brueelia nebulosa. Next base: position 266,916 of record JAQIBA010000014.1, on the reverse strand, counting down.
TTTTGCCTTATTTATGGCATTAATTCTTGCTTTACTTACTTTCATCAGAGTTAATTCCAACTCCCTAATGAAACCTTATGAAAGTGTAAAAGTGAAGTTAACCTTATTTCCAGTATAAGCTTTGCAAAGTGAAGAAGGTTCAAACCGGACCCAAAGGCGTCCCCTTCCTGGTCACCCACGACGGCCGAACCATCAGGTACCCCGACCCATTGATCAAGGTCAACGACACCATTCAGCTCGAGATCGCCACCAGCAAGATTTTGGACTTCATCAAGTTCGAATCGGGCAATCTGGCCATGATCACCGGGGGTCGCAACTTGGGCCGCGTCGGGACCGTCGTCAACAGGGAGAGGCACCCGGGCTCCTTCGACATCGTCCACATCAAGGACACCCAGGGACACACCTTCGCCACGAGGTATGCCCGGGGCCCCAGAGGCCCCAGAGGCCCCAGAGGCCCGGTCGAAGCTCCAGACTCCGCCCGTGGGGTTTGGAGTCAACACGAGGCCGAGATGAAGAGCCCAGCCATTGGTCGTTGTCTTCACCCGTTGAAGAGCAACATAACCCAGGCTGTGCACAGTTGGACCTTGGGAGCCCCAAGGGAGTTTCCGTACTGAAGAGCTGTTCGTTTCAGGTTGAACAACGTGTTCATCATCGGGAAGGGGGCGAAGGCGTACGTGTCTCTGCCGCGCGGGAAAGGCGTGAAGCTGTCCATTGCGGAGGAGAGGGATAAGAGATTGGCCGCGAAAGCCGCTTCCGGCTGATTGTGATTTTATAAGTTGAAATAAAAAAAATTGTAAAAGGATCGGTCATTAATTTTGTGTTCCTCTGAGTTGTTTTTCATGTGTCAAATGCACTCGGCCCCCATTGACACGGTTTTAGCTTTGGCCTCATTCTCTCAGTTTTTGTTAAAGACACGATGTCTTTCTCATGTGAATTTACATCTCTTTTTGTTTTTGTTTATTTATTTTATTAGTCTTATTTGAACAGAACATTTTTAATTTCTTGTTTTTCTTTGTAAAGAATATTGTCAATTGAGTAAACCAATCTGTGTTTTCTCTTATTTAATAAACATATTCTCTCATAAATGCAATGGTGGAACGAATCTGTTTTTTATCTAAAAGATTTTCTGGAATCAACCTGCCGAGTGTATTACACAGTGGGACAACTCAGAACAAATTTCTTTCCAAGTTCACTACAAATTGCCAAATGAAAATTATTCAGAATCAGTACAGTGTTTTATTAGAAGAGCAAACCTACAAATTTTCACTTTGAACCTGTTTAAATTAGAAAAATAATTAGGACTTTCTGGTGGCCGTTTTAATAAGTATTTTCCAAAGACTTGTTTTTGGCTGATGTCCCTATGAAAATGACTCATGCGGTCGTTATTTCGGCAACCGCTTGTCAAACAGATGAGAGCGAGCTTTAATCGCGAACACAATCCGCCGAGGGATGTGAAAGCGCGAACTTTCGGGAATACTGAAGGGAAATTTCCCGCGAAATTCGCTTGGGCGGCGGACTTGCGCCCTTTCGGCCGCGCATGCGCCCTCCGCCCCTCTTCCCAACATCGATTTCATATCGATTTCCCCGATGACCGCCTCCGTGAGGCTTCTCGCAAAAATGGAACTGGCTTTGGTGGTTTCCGCTAATTAACGGCCTTCGGGTGCGAGGGAATGCGCTTCCAGTTTCCGGTTCAAGTTTCGCTTGCGGCTACTCGACGATGTCTTCGATAGTTCTGAAAAGTTTGTCCGTGATGCTGGGCTTGTTCTTCATATTCGTGGGCACGCTCAAAGTGACGTCCTTAATAAGCAAGGAGCTGCACAAAGACTTGGTAAGTGCCGCACAAAGACAGCTCTCCTGCGGTCGCTGACGAGCCCCGCCGACGAGCCCTGCTGACCTCGGGCGCGAGGGGCCGGCCGTCCGCCCCCAGTCAGTGTTTACATGAGCCACGTGAAGTTGGCAGGGCTTTCTCAACCAGAAAGTGGCCAAGTCACCTTGATGGTTTATCTGAGTTGGAAAATGAAAATGGAAGAGCTGCAGCTGGTGTTGCTTTCGGGGGAAAGCTTTTGTTTTCTGTTTTATTTTTGTAGTTTAAGGAAAGCAGGAGGAAAGTAAAGAATTGTCTGCTGTGAAAAGCCAAAAAAGTTTAAAAGGGATTTCATTTAAGTAAAAAAAGAAAGTAGGGAATACAGTGGCACTTAAAAGTAAATAACATTTTATAATAATGTTAATTTAATGCCAAAATGAGAACAATGACAGTTAATAACCAATAAAAACAATATTTTTCCATTTTATTGCTTTAGAAATACACAAAGTTATTAATGTTTTATTAAGCAGAGCCACCTTCGCCATGATGACGTCTCCGTCCCGTCCTCCCATGACGTCTTCCCCCCTTTCCGCCCAATCACGTCACCGTGACGTCCTCCCGTGACTCAGTGAAACGTGTCACCTTCGTGGCTGAAGGACGACTTTAAATAAAAGCCCCTCCCGCCCCTCCCCCTCCCCCTCGCCCATGATTAATGGCCCCTCGCGGCAGAGGACCGTCAGCTTCCCTCGGCTGAGCTCCTGCCAGAGAGAGCCTCTTCGGAGCTGTTGGACTTCTTCCAATGATGGAGGCACATTGCGGTGCCACCTCGACCGAAATACTTGTGCTCAACAGTTCCAAGTGCCCGGCAATGTCTGTCTTCTAACTCACTCATAAATAACTTCCGTTCATTCGTTTGTTCAACCTTTCAGCAGATGCATATTTCCACGTAACGGCTCCAAAACGGGGAACCAATCGACAGTCAGCTTTTGATCAAAAGAGCAACAAATTTTAATTCCTTGCCCTTGTCTCTGCACTCTCCAACAAGCTGCTCCTTCTGTTTCCAAGGCGGCGCACTTCTGCTCTTCATCCGATCGGTCCAGAGTATTTCCCAACTCATTACTCACTAACTATGCTCTCGTCTGGCTCACGTAATGGCTTTTGCTTGCAGAGGAAGGAGTACGTCAAGTACGCCAAGGTGTTCCCGCTCGCGGAGGCGCTCGACATAAAGATCCCGCCCAAGTGGTACAGGAGGGTCGTGGGCCTCACCGAAATCGTCTGCGGGCTCGTCCTGGCGCTGGTGCCCCGCAGTAGGTAGAGGAGGTGAGCGCTGCCGGGAAGCGGACAATGAGAGAGCCTTTGTTTCAGACAAGGCCAAGCAGGTGGCGAACGCGGTTCTGCTGTCGATGATGGTGATGGCCGTGTACTCGCACTACATGGTCAACGACAAGTTCGAGAAGATAGCGCCGGCGATGGTGAGTGGGGGCGGAGGGCGGAGGGCGGAGGGGTGTTGGCGGTGTGCTCACGTGGGGGCGTTTCAGGTGTTCTTCTTCATGCTGGCGGGGCGACTGGTGATCGACTACCAGGTGAAGAGGAAGCAGGAGCCGTCGGTCGGGAACGGGGATGTGTCATCGGAGGAGAAGGCGCGGAAGGTCGAGTGAAGCATTTCAGGTTCAGTTCGACGACGACTCAACTGCCCAAAGCGAAAGCATTTTCGGAAAAGCAATCACCGTTAAAGTATTCCATTTTGGAGTTAACCTATACGTAATTTACTGTTAAAAGACATTTTTTTATGAATATCGACGTTAATGACACTCATCGCATGCGCTGATGTAAATAAACTCACAATTCGATTCAATTGCTCACTTTATTCCCTCCTTTGCCCTCAACCCCTTGGCTACATCTCACGCCAACCCTCCTACTGCATCATGACTCGCAGATCGCTTTTTTCACTCATAAATAAATTCCAGTTAAGGTCACAACTGACCGATCATTAACTGAACACCCCATATTTTTCATTAATTGTTCATTTTCAACCGACGACAAAAGATTAAAAAAGCCACAGACGTCTGTTATAACATTTGATCCTTTAAGAGGAGGAGAAATTAAGAAAACCAAAGGAATACTTGCCCAATAAGTCTTTTCAAAAGTGAAGGAAAATTTTATTTCTCTGCAATTAACTGTTCGAAAGTAAAGCAAAACATTATAATTACACATGAGGACACTCGTCCATCGACACCATTCCTTCGGCCTTCGCCCACCCCAACAACCCTCACTTCGGCCCCATGGTTCCTCCAGCGGCACCTCCTGCCTGTCCTCTCCTTCCTCCGGAGTCTCCCCCTTAGCTGAATTTACACTTGGAAAAGTCCATTTCGGGGTGCTGCTCCATGAACCTGAAAGGGAGACGGGCGGATGAGTGGGGGAAAGGGGATGAGTGGGGGCGGCCGGGCGGAGGCGAAAGGGACTTACTTCTTGAGGACTTCTTGCTTCTTGGCCTCGTCCGAGGTGGGCAGGCCCAGCTCCCTCTGCCTCTGGTCGTACATCATCTTCTCGACCAGTCCCCTCGTCTCCCCCTCGAGGTCCGACAGCTTCGACGGCTCCGGGTTTATCTTTCGCGTGGAGATCTCCGGGTCCGTCAGCACCAGCCGACTCCACCACTCCATTTTGTTGATCTGAGCACAACAGTAATTGATTAGACAATTTATTAGTAAACCCTTTCCTTTGTCTCCTCTCACCTTCTCCAGGTTGATCAAAAGCGTCTTGGAGTCCTCCAGCACCCACGTGCTCTCCTCCAGCTTGATCTCGTTGTACAGCTCCCCGTCGATTATGGCCGGCTGAGCCTTCAGCCCCACTCTCAAGTGCCTCTTCTGGATCTGGATGTCCAGGTCACGGGACCGCACGCTGAAGCTCACCTTGAGGGGCACCCGCACCTGGAACAGGAGGACCATCACTGGACCTGGAGGAACACGCCCGAAACTCTTGTGGACAACCTTCACTCGGGAAGGCAGTGGGGGAGGGGAAAAGGCAATGAAAAGGCGGACAGACGACGAGGCCTTTGTGTTTTATTTAACTTGGTTTTCTTGTCTGTCTGTCTGTCTGTCTGTCTTCAAAGACCGAAAATGAAAACTTTGAAGCGACATTTGACCCGTTTCCCTCGGACCGATTTCTTCCAAATTTTGCGATAATAGTAATACACTAAAAAGTAAAAAAAATTTGTGATGCAAGAGTATAAATAAATACATGGGCGACAAAGAAAAAGACCAAAAAACTCTTGTCCATAAAACCGTGGGCGTTACACAGTATAGAAATTGTATAAAATTGTAGAGTTCGCAGAATATGTGATATCGCCTCACGGTTTTATGGGCAAAAAAAAAAAAATATTGGTCTTTTGCTTTGTCATCCATCTATTTATTTAAACTTTTGCATCAGAATTTATTTTTTTACTGTTTAGTGCACTTTAAATAAAACCGTTTAACTTTAAAAATATTTAAAATTAAAAAATTTATTTTATTATATTTTTTTCCAACGTGTCCTTGATCAGGATTATTTTTATTGTTGGAAACGATCGCAATCGCCGACGTAATTTATAATCGATCCTAACAAAAAGAGAGAAGATGGTCGGGCCGACCTTGGCCAAGGACTCCCCCAGGGAAGACTTCGGCCACACCGCCCCCCCGCCCCGCTCGACCACAACCTTTTACAAAGACACGCCCTCATTCATTCCAGGTTGAACGCTCGCTCCCGATTTCGTCCTTGGAATATTGCTCGTTCCCGCGTCTTCTTCTTCTCCCCCGGGACCTCCTCTTTTGGCTCAAAGTCATCCTCGTGACAAGTGCCATCGAAATGACCGGAGCTTTTGTTTGCGGTTTGAAGGTAACATTGTGCAAACACTGGTCATTGTGGCTCGAGTGCACCGCGGGTTCCGCGTTTCCTTTCCCGGACTTCCCGGTCGAGTCACTCCCCAATAACTCCCCACTCACGGGCGAATTCCCGAAAAAGGTTTTCAGCCTTTCCATGAACGAAGCAATGCCCGGTGAATGGGGAGAGTTAACTGTCAAAGTGAGAAATGATACCAACAATCTCAAACTGATATATTTAATGATTTAAATAATGTATTCAATAATTATAAACAATATATATAATATATAGTGAAAAAAGTAGTTTTTGAATCTTTTACACAGTGATTTTATATTTTCTTGCGTTTGAAAAGTTTAAAATTAATAATAAAAAAAATGAGAATAACGATGATGTATAAAAATATACATTAAGTAGTGTAAAAGACAAATGATAAGGGAAAGGGAAAAAGAAGGCGAAGGAAATGTGGGCGGTGTTCAAATAAATCACATAAAATCCATAATTTGGGCAAATACTCGCCCACAAACCTCTCAAAGCGCCCAAAACTTCCCTCTTAAGGACCGACAACCCGTTCTGGTCTTGTGACCCTCAATCCGCATTGCTTTAATGACAGGTTTTCCGGTCGAGATGTGCAACACAATTCTCTCTGTTCCACCGGAAAGTGAGGGCAACTCAAGGTTTTCCACCCCGATAAATGCCACCCTTCGGGGAGGAAGGGTGAAAGTGGCCCCATTCATTCATTCTCTAACGGAGCTATTAACGAGTCCCACTTTAATAAATTAACTTATGTTCGATCTGATAACGGCGGATCGGCCGAGCAGCCGCTAATTACGGACCGTAATTGCTTTCAAAGAAAACACAAATTTTCGTTAAAGTCAGTTGGAAAAAGAAAAATAATTCGAGTGGAAAATTTACAACTATTTTTCAATATTTCGCCATTAGAATTATTTTAATATCATTTTTAAAAAAAAGAGACTTTTGACCTAAAAAGGGAAAACGGGGAAAAGAAGATCAACAATATTATTCATATAAAATGAATTAACATAAGCTTATTATTTTTATTATGAGGAATCTAAAAAATAAAATGTAATTCCGTTACTGAGGGAGTAACGGCGCGTTCCAAAAACAGAGTTAAAAGTCAACGGTCGACCACCACGAAGAAAGGAAAGGACTTTACAAAGTACTGAACTTTTAGTCCAGACTCAGACGCGCGACATTTCCAGAAGGTCGTCCTTCCCTCCCAATTTGGGGATGCTTCGGCCTCCTCAGGGCGACCCACTCCTGCCAGGGGATGCCTCCGTGCATGTCCCATGCACAAACAATCCTCCCAAGAAGCTCGCTCGAATCTCTCCCTATCAACAGCGACAGTTCACTGAGATACGTCACACTTTGGGACAACGACCGCTGCTCGGGAGATAGTCCACGAATTGTGCACGGGCCGACAGCAGTCAGTGACAACTGAAAAGACACTCAATTCGCAGATTGCCACTGGGGCTCCACCGTTTAATCTCCCGCCATTAATGGGAAGGAGCATCAAATTTTATTTACTTGTCTGAGTTGTGGGATTCCGTTATGCCGTGAATGAGGGCCAGTTCAGGCGCGGTGCCGTTATCGGCGCAATGGGGGAAAACTGGGGCAAAATGGGGCCCTCGCCGGGCCGGGGCCAGGGAGGGGCGCCCCGCAGAAGAATTCATCCATCGTGGTCCAAACAGAGCGGGGATTTGAGTGATAATTCTGAGTGAAAGATTCTGTTGTATGTAACGAAGACAGAGACGCCACACAAAAGGCAAAATTGTATTTGCATGTGATTGGACATCTGTCGAAAATTTGTATGAATTTTCAAATGAGCTGGGCAGGCAGACCAAGTGATGAACGAGTTAAATAAAGATTTGGCCAAAAAGCGAGACGGCGTCTCTGCCAGCAAATTTATTTTGCCCGCAATAAAAACGACCGCAAATAATTCCCGTCGAACATCGATCGGGGAAATTGATATTGTAAACAAATCGCAATGCGCTCCTTCATTTACAAACAAACCGCCCATTATCATATTATGCAATCTTTAATAAATAAAATCTGCTGAGGGAATTCCTGTTGGAACCCTCTCCACCCCTTGACATGTTCTCTGGGGATGGTCAAGGACACTCGCGTCAAATTCTTTGTCTTCCGCTTCTTTTGTTTCGCGAGACAATTCTCGGATTCTGCGGCCACCCTCTTATGGCACCCCTCGTCTGAGCCTTTCAGGGTGCCGCCTTCATTCATTTTCCCGACAGAGATTGCCTGTGAAACCATCCCCCGAACACTTCCTTTTAAATAAAAAACCATAAGTGAAAATTAGTCCGCGTCCTCCGGACTACAACATTCCCCACAAGGCACAGGGTTATCTCTCCCGCCCTCCTCCCGCCCTCCTCCAGCACTCCCTCCAGCACTCCCTCGCATCTCTCCCATCCCGGGAAACCCCTCAACACTCAAGTGCCAGCGAAGGAGTCGCGGCTCTTCGGATGAGAGGTGCCGCCCCCTCATGGCTCTCGGGTTTGGCCTCGGATGATCCCGGGAAAGCCCAAGAGCTTGAATCAGGTTTCACTTCAACTGACTAATTCTTGGAAAGGCTTCACAGGTATTTTTACTGTTAGCGACGTCTCATTTCAGAGCTCAGCAGCGGATGAAAACTCCAAATTATAGCTAATATAAACCACAACCGCCTTGAATTTGTTTAATTTGTTGAGATATTTATTTAATTATAAGTCAAAAATGTATAATTTTAGTGAGTGACTATTATATATTTAATTTTGTAATTATTAAGAGCAACATATCCTGAAAAGTATGAAGTAATTGTGGTGAGTGCGATGTGCCACTTAGCAGCCACCGGCCATCCTTGGCGCGATTCATTATCAATGCTTAGTGGCGCAGATATCAGTCACTAGTCAGCTGTTTTGCCGGTCGGACGGAACCCAGACTGAGAGTGTCGCGCCCGCATACGAACAAAAGATAGTGAATTATTATTGTTTTTTTAATTCAGGATAATTCAGATCTTTGTTTGTAGCCTCAATCATGGCGGATCAGGTAGCGATTTTCCTTTATTTTTTTCTTTGGGCCACTTTCCTCCACAGTAATTAATCTTTAGGAGGGCAGATGCACAGGGGTAATATCCCTAAAAACATTTTTATTTACATAGAAATTTGTCAGCAGTATTTTATAAATATTAATTGCGAGTTGTGAAAAGATTTTTAAAAATTAAAAAAGCGAAACCTTTCACGTTTGCTTATAATATCTAAAAATAAATTAATTAATTACATAAATTGTGTAAATAATAACAAATAAAAAACTGTTTGTGCAAATCAATTAATTAATAAATGAGAATAAATTAGTTTTTACACTCAAATGCATGTGCATTCTTAATTGATATTATTTTATAAAAATAAAAAACGGTATGTTGTAAGTTGTGTTATGTGAGTTCCAAAAAGGCGATTTCGGAGATTAGAAAATTTCCAATGACTAATTTCGATTTGTGCATTTTTATTTGTTTATGTATTATAAAAATTTTAATTCCTCTTTTATATAATTGAATGTTTCTAATACTTATCTTTACTCTGCAAATATAAAATAACCATTCGGACATAAGGGGGTCGCGTGTCTTCGCTGTTACGCTATAACAATACAATATAATACTGTTACTGCATACAAACTAACAGAAATAGGCTATTGTGTATACAATATAAATGTAATGCTGAGTATGCACACTTAAATATTTTTTATAATATCAATTGCAATTGAAATATTATATTCAATTAGTAATATATATTAATATATAACATATGTTAGTAATAATAATAAAAATAAGTAATACAAATAATAACAAAGATGTCGATGTCGGCAGAACAAAGGAAAACGAAAAAAAGAACAACAATTTCTGCAACAAAGAAATCGAAGAATCGCCAAAAGCGATTTGAACCGAATGTAAGCAAATTGTAAGGGATGCAACCAAAAGTACAATTCCCCCCAAAAGTACAACTCCCCGCGAAAAGCCCCCAAAGTTAACATAACATTGAAATAGCAAGTTCCAAGAGAAAAACAGGTTCCGCACCGTTTCCGGTTAAGCGATTTCCACCGAGGCCTTCTTTCGACATTCCCGAAACGCCAGAACCCGGACCTGCTCCCGACACCCAGCACTCCTTCGCTGCGGCAGCAGACCTTAGAGTGGTGCCTTGACCGAAGAGGCAAGTGCTAATGTCCCCAATTATCACCCAATCATTGCTCGTCACCTTCGGCGCTTCCTCGCCTCATCGTTCCCGCATTTTCACTTGAAATTATTTTCGAGCAATTAATCCAGTTTATCGATGACCGCGATTGGGTCACCGGATCGCCTTGATGTGTGTGCGAACACTCCTTTGGAAACAGCACCAAAGACTTTATTATTCGTCATTAATTTATGAAAATATTTGTTTTTCGACTCGGGACACGTTTCCTAGTTGTTTTCTAGTTGTTTTCTAGTTGTTGTTGATGGCGGAGAGGGAAGACTTCCTTGAGGCCGAACGTTCGCCCCGCCAAATTTGACTGCTCATCAGTGAAATAAGGAAACGATTAACTCATCTGATTGTAAAACGATTATGCCAGCGAGGAATTCCTCAACGACTTCTCTCATGTGCCCTTGTCGGGGCTTTTCCTCCTCACCCGCGACTCACTTTTCCATTGCTTTCCGCCCTTTGCCGTTACTTTTTGAATTCTCTTTAACCAATCACACAGGCTAATACGGCGGCCGATATACGGCCTCGTCAATGACTGCTGACAATTGGTTTAACAGGTATAACTTCTGTATATTTCCTTATATACTTTTAATTTAAAGACTTCCTCCCCCGTTTGCGCCCCAACTGTATAACTGAAAGACGAATGCGATGTGCTCGTTATTATTGACAACGACTTCCTGTGAGAAAATTCAAAATCTTTCTGGGTCTGGGGCAATAATGGGCTGCTGTCGAGCCGTCCAAAGCAGTTCCTTTCCAACCGCCACTCAACTTGAGTTAATGGCAGACGTGAGCGCCGCCCCGAGGACATCCGAAAATGGGGTAATTGTGGACATGGCGCTACCAACCGCACGCGGCACCCCTTAAAATAGCAACAGTAACCGCGAGCACCTATTTTTAAACACATTAAGCCCCACCTACATTACGTAAAATGCAGTTTTCAAGGTACAAGGCCGAGTGGTTTCCACCGCGAGCGGAATCCAGGGCAACATTCGACGGCGGACTGCCCACACCGGCATCCAGACTCACTCACGACCAAATCCGTCTCCTCCTCGCTCCCGAAGGAACCCCGGCCAGGGAACACGCACAGAGAATGGACAGTGCGGACAGAGACAGTCCCTCCCAAGTAAACTGGGTTTGGAGGAAAAGTTCAAAAGTTTGGAAGGCGAACACCAATGCTCTGAACAGAACCGCAACATTTTTTGAGTCCGTTCACTGGCAAATGCTGTCAACAGCCAATTCCAAAATTTTCCAAAAATTTCATATAAAACAATGTATGTTGACGTAATTTTTAAAAATCTAAAATTATGCTTATTTGTTTACGCCTCAAATGAATTAATCTAAATATTTCAGTTTAACTGAAAGGTTCAGAAAATTAAATTAAAAGTTAACGTTCCCCTGAACTGACCTGGGAAAGTAAAAGTGCTCTCATTGGCCACGTGGGAGTGCAAAGGGTTAATGTAATTTAGAGTACAACTGACCTTCCATTAATTAAATCATTTTTTCTACCTTTCGAGCTCGGATCTCTGCCCCGTTGCCCACCACCTCCCCAAGGACCGAATGCCCGCCACCAACAGGCCTCGCTCATAAGTAACTTCCCTCTGTCATTTCCTCCAAACGTGCATTCTCTGCCTCATGACCCACATCGGGGCCCTTTCATCAAAACCAGAAGTGAACATCTTCTCAATCCGAGCTCAACAATCAAGTTCAAGTTGAGGTCCGGGTCGAATGCCCTTTCGTCTGCTCAGGTATGCCAGCCGGTAACGGTTGCGAGGCAATCGCCAGAGCCGTGTTCGGGCCGGATTCTTTGTCTCTGGGGCCTCTTCAGCAGCGAGTGCTTGCACGGACACGTCAGTCATCCATTGGAAGGGAATAAAAATGAAAGCGTGTCACTCTGGGGACATGGGCAGTCCTTCGGCGACGCGAGATGCCTTACCGGCCCGGTCATCCTTCGTCGGCAGGAAGGAAGGGGGGATCCCGGAGGAACTCCCATGCTGGTGCCATTGAAATTTCACGAGTGCGAAAGTGCGAATGGAACGTTGGCGGCTCAAGGTCCCGAAGGAGGGAGGAAAGTTGGATGTGCCTCTTCGTGAAAGGAACTTGAAACTCCTTCGGTCCCTGGGGATTTACCACTTAGGCCGTAATTCAAGTTTTATTGAGCAGTTTATGGTAGATGGAGGATCTCCGTGATCCTGGGGCCGTGATCTCCGTCTTTACAACTTCTTTGGGCGATCGGTGCCCTCCGTCGGGGTGACGAATGGTCTTCGGCCATAATCCGCTCGTAAAGGCTTCCATCCCTCGAAGGCCGCTTTGAAATTGTCTCTCCATTTCGACCACTGACTCACATTATTGTTACTTCTTAGCTCCAAAATAAGCTATTAACCCGTTACGTGGATTTTTATACAAAAGTGCATTCATACAGAAAAATATAACAAAAATACAGCATAAAGAACAATATTTATAATGTGTTTCTTCCGATAATTTTTATTCGAAGTATTCTTCAAATTAATTATAAAATTAAAAGAATGAATTGGACAGAATTTGAATGAGGGCTTCAAATTTGCTCATTGCAATTATACACTGTGCAAATGATAATGTTGCAAAAGTTAAATTGAAAATTTCCTAATAATAATTTCTGCCTGTCATAAGTCAAGGTCCACCTGTGAGCGTATATACGTACGTATAACAGCACCGATATTACGGTAAACAAAGTGAGATCGGGCACAAATCTCCCATTAAATCGGTAACTTGCAAAACTCGACGCTGTTCTGCCTTTAATAAGAAAAAAACCAACTTATTTTTATGCCGCAGTAAAAAATAATTTAATATCGCGATTAAGAGTTAACAAAAGGAAAGAATTTCCAACGGGAACCATTATCGGGGCGCTCTCAAAGGGTAAAGGCCCTCAGGGGTGAGCGTACCCAAACTAATTCGTTACTGCCATCCCAATGGCATTACGGCTTCACTTTCTGCTCTCGCTAATTATTCTTAAATATTTCTCTTAGCGAATTTGACGTGCAAGCAGAAATAAAAAACGATCAAGGAAACACCCATTTGCCCGTAGTCTTGCGAAAGGCGGATTAGAAAAACTGTTTTTTTAAATATTTCAATTCACCTTCAAGTCTCCCGTAAGAGCCTTCAAGGACTTCGGCTTTCCGTCCAAATTTTGCTCACTCTCTCCAGGATTGCACTCCTTTCGCCCCCACTGCCACCGGCCGCGTTGCACCCATTTGGCCCCTCAGAGGCCAAGCCGCCCGCTCGGCGGCCATCGTGGCCTCTGCCCGCCTAAAATGGCCACATCCTGGAAGTGGTCTTCCTGAAGACGTCCACGTCTCTCCCACGGGCGCATCTCTGGTTCTTTGTTTGCTGACACCGGACCAGAAATTTTTTCTTCTGGCACTGACGACCGTAACCTTGCCAACATTTTTTGTTACCGTAAATTATAGTCTTTTACGACAAAGTATAAAGATCACATGTTGTCATACTAAAAACAAAAGTGATGCAAGCGACGGCCCATTTTAATTAGCGCGATTACTTATATTCAATCTCAAAAGAGGATTTTAAAATGTTTTGACAAATTTTCTATCATATTATACTATTAATTTACTGTCGTGTTTAATTATTTAAAATTCATTTGTTAAAGATATTTAACAAATCAATGAGCGATTCATTTACTTCGAAATCTAATATTAAATTAAATTGCACACAATTAAACATTTAAATTACATTAAATATGTCCACAAATAAATGACGTTTAATTGTGAAATCCACTTGCGCATTTAGTTTTGTAATTTTAGTATTTCTGTTTTTTTCCTACAATAAAAGTATTTCAGATCGTTAATTTGGCACCAAAGAAGAAATCATTAATGAAAAACAAGCGAATTCGTATCAAATTATGCAATAAAAACTTTTTTTATTTTCTGCTTTTCGCTTATTTGTCAATACAATTATTTGTGAGTATGAACATGTGTATTAACAGCTACTGTAATTTACTGTTTGATTTGTTCAAGAGCAATTTTCAGTAAAATCTATTTCTAATGTCCTCAAATGTTACCGAATGGGGAATGGGAAGGCATCTCGCGCCACGTCGCACTCATTCCACCCGATGGACAATTGAGAGGTTCAAGGAAAACTTAGACCATATGTTCTTGAAACTTGGCACTCTGTATCCTAACTCTCCCCCAAATCCACCCGTCTTTCATTCTGCGGAAACGGAACCATAGACTCCGCCTTTGGGTATTGTTCTCTTCCGACCAAAGTGACTATTTGGCGACGCCCTTTTCTTGAGGACGTTTCCGGAAGCGACCAAAACTCAATTTGAATCAACGGTGCCCTCTCATTTCCATTGATTTCTCTGGGAATGTTTGGAAACCTTGCTCCAATAAACCGGATGCCCACTGTATCTGATCGAGCTCGAGAAAAAACTACTCGCATGAGACCTTCGTATGAAAAGTTCCAAGTGTCACACAACTCTCGCGGAGTTTATATAAATAAAAATTCCACGGTGCAATACCTCACATGGCAACACACCCTGGATTTCGAAAGGGCAGCAGAAACTCCCTCTTTGGGAGCGGGTTTTCCCCCGCTGAGGGGAGGTTATCCAACTGGTGTTGAAGCAGTCGTGCAACGAGAGCGAGACAAAGAAAAGCCTCTGCTCTGTCAGAACTGTGCCGAGCACAAAGGGAGCACAGCAAAGTGAGAAAAAGTCACACATGCGAGATAAGGGGAGCTGCAAAGCGTGCGTTGGGAGTTGTGGGAAAACGTAAATATGAGACAATGGCCAAAGAAAGTATTCAGAAATGCTACAATTACTCCCGGGTCCTTGAAATTGATCCAAACCCGAGGAGACAGGTATTTCTAATAAACTTCCTGTACCGGAGCAGGCCGAGTTGAGTTAGGTCGTTGCGATACCAGTCTCTTCAAGCCTTGTGGACTCGTTCGGCCCTCGAGCAAGGTAAGCCGCCATGGCTTTGGAAAATATTAATCATTAAAAAATTGGACAACATTTCTCGCGCGGAGGACTTGACTTATGTCCGCGACGCTCGCGCTCTCCCAGAAGGATACGGACCGAGAAAAGCTAGAAAGTGAGGCTGGGGGCCTGGAACCTGTTCCCAGCCCCGTGGAGGCAGACCTTGTACTCCATCCCAGGCACGACTCCGGAAAACTACAGCCAAATGTTTTCTGTTGGCCGCCGATAACAAGAGAGAGGAAAGTGCATGGCTCACGTACGTCGTCGCATCAGGCATGTCCGAAGTGGAAACAAATGCGGTTGACGGGAGAAGAGCAAAGATTAACGCAGATAAAACATTACGCCAGCGTGAAAGAGCCTCGCCGATGTATGTGTACAGTATGCAGAATTGGTGTGTAATGTAAACATTGAGCGGCATGTACGACCGCCAAACGTTGGCATTTTCAACATTTCATTGTACACGAAATATCATCTCTCGTCCTGGGTCTCAAATCGTCAACATGTCTTTTTCAATTCCAAATTTTTATATTTCCTTTAATAAATTTTTCATAAAATATCGAAAACCTTTTATTTAAAAATCTGCATCTGACTTATTTTGGCGGAAAAAATGTAAGTGGAAAACAAAAATTATCCAGAGTTTGAACTAACCCAGATAAGAAGCCTCTTTCTAAAAAGAAAAACAAATATAAAGGAGACAAAAAATTGTAGTATAATTAGAGATTTTTTGGGGGATCTATTCTAGGGGAGGAGAACATTAATGTCATTAGGGATGATTGATACGAAGAAAGACATTGTCTGTGCAGAAGACGCACATATCATCATGCAACTGTCCTGCCCTGTTCTTAGCTCAGGGCGTTGTAATGTCAGGGCGTTGCATCGAGTGCACATCGACAAATAACAACCGTTATTAACCGTAAACAGAAGCTCCGGCGTGACGATCGAAAAACCCTTCCCCATTCCAGTTATCTGGCGTTCTCTTCCACAATTACACTTAATCATTGCAGGTTACGGAGTTCACATGAATTAAATTTAATAACATGCGTAACAGCATGAGCCATTACAAATCGAAACAATATTGCCGCTTATTTCGTTGCTAAAATCTGTAATTGAAGGTTCTGACGAACAGATAATCATTTTATTGATAGTTGGCACACGTGCTTTGTCCACTAGCCTTGATATGCATCCTTTCCTACAATGAGCATTTCTTCTCGAGTCATTTCCTAGCAGACAACCCAATCTCCATCTCTGCCCTTGATGGAGCTCTTAGAGATAAAGTGTGCATTCTGCTCCCGACGGGGCTGCACTTAGCAACCGTTTCCGCCTGGCGACTTCCGTCTTCGAAAGTTCCCGCGATACCATCGAGCCAACGCTTTTCAAGGCATCGACACAACTTTGATTAATTGGTCTTGTGGAGAACCTTGGCTGCATAATTACACTTGAGAGAGGTCCCAACACCCATCGCGCGTTCGAGGGATCACACAGATGCAGTCCGCGGGAATGCCTTTGCGTGGGAAGGTGAATCCGCCCCATTTCCTCCCCTCCATCCGATTATGGGCCTTCCATGGCGCTGTTTATGGGCGCACTCGCTGCAAGAGCGGTCGGCGCACTCGCTGTTGAGCAACGTTTGGCCCTTATTTCCCAAACCGCGGACACTCGGCTCCTTGAAAGTTGTCCACAAGCGAGAAAAATAAATCTTAACAATTTATGGTTTCACCCAAACATTTAGGAACTAAATGCACCGGCCATGATTTTAATTAGTCCACTCGCTGATATCCCACCCCAGTGTGAACATTAGCACCCGTCCTTTATGTCTTTTATCTGTCCGGCGCCCAAAAAACCGAGAATGGAAAAGGGGCGGTGGTGGCAAGACTTTATGCAGAAGTTGTCACATACAACTGTGTGTAAGTTGAAGTCAATATTGTAACGACATACGATTGAATACATCGGAAAAATAAAAACTTCTTTTGACGTGAAAAAAATTAAAATCACTTAAGATTCGCTCAAATATTTGTTTGCAAAAATATTTAGACAATTTTTCATTTTTGATAATGTAATTTAAGAAGTCAAAAGCTGTGACCGTATTAGTCGACCAAATAACCAATTGGAATTCCAAAAATTAAAAATCAACCAACAGAACCAACCTTTGGAAAATCAATAAACCGTAAACTATAAATAAAAGACAGTGGCAAACGCCTGCCATTCCAACATAATGCAAACTAAAGCCCGTTCAAAACCCCAAAAAAGGAAACGAACAGCTCTCACTCAAGTACACCGCTGAATCCGCTGAATCACTCCAAGACCTTTAATCACGGATTGTTGTTCCTCCCCGTCAGGAAATACAAAGCATTTCATCCAAAGTGACCGACTGGAGGATTCCACGGCCACTGCTCTACACGGGCAACGCCAGAACCGAATCGTCCGTCCACACGAGCAACTACGAGAGGAACATCAGGGCGGTGTACGGGCTGGAGGAGGAAAAGCCCGAAAAGCTCAGCCACGTGCCCATTCACTTCCCGAACGAGGCCAAGTGGTTCAGCAGTGGGAGTTCCAGCTCATCCAGTTCGCGCGTGAGTACCTGGGTGGCTCTCGCAGAGCAGCTCTCTCCTGAAGGGGGGAATGTATGCCGCCATTGCTCTTTTGCAGACGGCCAGTTCGGGATCTCTGCTCCTCTCGGCCAACAATGTGAACAGCTTCAGGCACGAGCCGATCACGGTCAAGCCCGCAGACACACAATCCATAGCTTCTAGTACACATTTCACTCTAGTAAACGGCAAGTTTTTTCAATTTATTTAAAAAATTATATGGGGGAAAAGAATCTATTTTTGAAAAAAAATGAAATCAAAGTGTGCGAGACAAATACTCAGACGATTCAATTTAAGCACCAAAATTTTGTCATTTCTTAATAAAATCAAATAAGCATTAAATACTAATGGAAACATTTCATTTGAAAGAAAAATTCTGAAAAGCGACTTAAAAGGGGCTCTTATTTGAATTTTCTGCTTGGCAGGTATAACAGTACCAAAACAGCACATATCCCATTGCTGCAACAGAAACAGGCAATTAACTGTTTTAGTTATTACAATGACCATAATTCTATTTTTTGGAATATTAAGTGCAGTATTATTCATTGAACGTAAGTAACGCACGGGAATTTCTCAGGTGTGTATCAGCACATGGCTGCACTAACCTTATTTTCTTTTTTTTTCAGTAAGAGCAATGGAGCTGAGGCATCCTTAGATCAAAGTAAACACTGCCCAGAACTGATATTTCAGTTATACTGCATCATTTAATTTATGTACTATTTAAGAAAACTGTCTTTCAATTTACCGCCATTCATTTCTTTAATTAAACACATTTAAAATCTTTGAATGTTTTCATTCTGATCCTATTAATTGTTTTCAATAACTGAGAACTGTTCAAGAGGAATTTAACATAGATTTTTCCTCATTCCAGCACTCCCTTGCAGGTACAAAATGAAATTAATTTATTATTTATTTGCAATTTAGAGTGAATATGAAAAGCATTAGACTTCTGCCTGAATAAATAAAGAGGTACAAAGAGGTACACATTGAGCCAGTCAAGTTCAGCTTTTGGAGGAATAACTGCACATGCAACGTTTGGGTTAAGAATTATTTTTAATTGAACCAGTTGGAGGTGAGAATATAAGCACCAGAGTTGCCATTGTTATTTTCCAGCCAACAACTGCAGTTTGAACTCTTTCACTTTGATTTTGGAAATAAATTAAAAAGCAAAACAGAGAGCCACTTACCTCCACTTCTTGTAGTGTCTGAATCCACCTATAATTTTCTAAATCACAACCATTCCCTGAATTTGGAGTAAGTTTTCCCTTTTCCTTTGGGTCATCCTAAAAAAAAAATGAATTACTTATAACCAAAAAAGCAACATTGGGAAACATGGAAAAATGGACAAAAATAATTTCTTAGATTTGCTAAGAACTTAAGTTTAACTAAACTAAGTAATGACCTCTTCTTCCTCTTCAGGTTCTTTAGCATCTCCTCCAGCATCCACTTTGCTCTCCTCAGTCTTTTTTTTTTCTTTTTCCATCTGAATTTCTTTTTCTAATTTCTCAGCCTCTTCATCTGTCAGTTCTGTTATTTTACTGCCTCCATTCTGAAGAGTTTCCCTCTCCTTCTTTAGTTTTTCCTTCCTCTGCCTCTCCTGTTTCTCCCTCTCCTGCTGCTTCTTCACTTTTTCCTCATTCGCCTTTGCTTCATACTTTCTAAAACTTGACATTACAATTCTTTCTGGTGCTCCCACTGCTCCATTTGTATAAAAGTCTGTTTTCCTGGCTAAGAAGCTAAATATTGTATCCATTAACTGAAACACAAATTTTGTCAGCTCTTAAAATAAGCATAATACAATCATGGTCTTATGGAGGTTAATTATGAAACCCAATTATGGCCAAATCTAATGCTCAGTACAAAAGTATCTATGTGAGTCCTTTTTAGATGTGAAACTTTGTGGAAACTTTGCATCACTTACAAATATTGTACAATTAATAATTGATTATACTTTGGACCACAATAGTATTGCGAACAATGAAAAATAAGAGCAAACAGATCATTGTCCAATTTTGTACTAATTAACCCTCCTCTTTTTATATTTTACTATTGAGCAAATATTATGGTATTAAAAATGTATACAGCTCAATCACTTTTATTTTAAACAATCTCTTGAATGGGCATACATTTGTGATTTGTTTTTACATCCTGAGACATCATTGTGTTAAGTATTTGTTTCGTTTACTTTTATTCAGGTCTTCTGGAGAAATCCCAGTGCAACAGAAGCTCAGCAACATTGCACATGGTTACGAACAGCTGAAAAGAGCTTTCTTACCTCTTGGATTCCTCCTTCATGCTGTTGTGCCATTGCAAGAAGCATCCCATCGAACTTTTCTGGATCGTTCGCACTCATTATTATTATTATAAGGCAAATAAACTTTCAAAATATCAAAATCTTGATAAGAAGTTTCGTTTGTTTTCTAGAAATAAACAGAATAAGTTTGTTCGATATATCGAAAAGTGACGTCATCGCTTTTGGAAACTTCTGCTCCACCAAAGTTTTTTTAGATGTAAATTAATTTTTGCTTTTTTATATCTTTCTGCGGAACTAAAATCTCATTTCTGCTTTTAACTGAAAGTAAAAAGTAAAATTTGAAATTCAAACGATATTTTAATCGTACAAAGTTCAATAGAGTTATTCGACATTTTGTCGTGGCTTTAGATTGTTTCATGTCCGCGCTTTTTAAGAACTTCATAATTTTAGCTCTTTATTTTTGGTTCTCGATCGCACCTAAATTGGAAAATGCAAATTTTAGATTTTATTACTTAATTAAGAGAAAGAAATGTAAAGGAATTCTTTAATATATAAAGTAAGAAATTCGTACTGCTGATAAATTTCACGAAGTAGAGTTTAGTAATTAAAAACATTCATTTAAATAAATAATCCTTTATAATAAAAAAAATCAAAACTACAGTAAAACAAAATGTCAATTTTACATTGTAGTATCCGACAAGTTAAAACCTTATGACTTAATTAAAAGATATTTAAAATTTTTCCTATCGACTAGACGTTTTAAATCAATGCTTTTCTTAAAACAGCATTTGTGTTTTCATTAAAATCAGCTGCATTAATTAGGTGTAAAAACATTCCAGTCAGGAGTTAAATAACACAAGCTTTTTAATTGCTAATTCGAGTTTTTTAAGTTGTCTTTTTAGGTAAAGTGAGTTGGGCTGAAGTTTTGTAATTTTTAAATTTAAGTAAAATAATCCAGTTCATTTTTTGTTTTTCCAAATGAATTTTCCATTCTTTCCGTTTTTCTTCAAATAAAAAAGAAATATTTTTTACTTATGATCAAATTTGTATTGAAATAAAAGATAATTTAAATTTGAAACAAACACGTTCATTTGAATCCATTCTGATAACCATTAAATGCGATGCGATATATTTTATTAATTAATTTAATTAATAATTTTCATAATTATGTTGCCACTGTGTGAAACTTCCAGTGTTTAATGGAGAACAAAGAAAAGGGAAAATACGAGCAAATACTTAAAAGACTTAAATTTTAAATCCAATACATTCAAGTACAAATTGATAAGAAATCAATCTCAGTTTTGAATTTTTGGAAATAATTTAACAAAATGCTTATTTTCTTTTGAAATAAATCTCATTTAAGAAAAATTTAATTTCATTAATAATGTCGGGCGTTTTGTTAAGCAATTCAAGCACATTCATTAAACACACCGTGAGAGCACACGAGAAAAGCAACTTTGCTAAAATGGTTGACTGATGCAGCAGAGTTTATTTGGGCCTCAGAGCAACAGTGAGTGTGCTCAGTGGTCGTTCAGTTATTGTGAGATTGACCGTTATTTCGGCGGCCATGACACACCGTTGCCGCCATTTTTGTGACTTTATAAAATCCATTTCTGAGAATGATTAAAAATTTTACTTGAAATGGGAATATGTCACTTTATGATTAAGAAGGGATGAGAGGAACTGAGCTCATGAGAGAGATAAAAACAAAATGACTAGATTAAGACAACAGTTGTCGATGCTCAATTCAAAAAATTAAAAAACTCTAAAAAATTGTGCTATATTCACGTGTGCTCTAATGTGAGAAAATGAAAAGTTATGATGGCTGCAAAGCAATGTAAAGGTTTAGCAGAAGCAGTGGAAACTTTTCTTAAAAGTGATAATCTCATCATATTTTAATGGTTTACTAATAACTGCGTTTTATTGCCATAATATTCATTAAAAGAAAAATATTTTTTGTTTTTCATTTTCACAATTTTTTAAAATTAAAAAAATCCGGCAAGATGGCGTCTATTTTGGAACTATTAAAAATTAAAATTAATACTGTTGTAGTTTTTGTTTTATATAATTCAGATAACTGCATATGAAATGAAGATAATTTTAAAGAAAGTTTGAACAAAATAGTGGGATAATCAAAGTATAAAAGGGTAACTTTTATTTTCCAGTTTGAAAGAAACAAACAGGGAAAACACTTTTAAATATTTGCATCTGTTTCAGTTTCGCATTCAAAGAGTTCACTACGATTAGCCATTTACGACGAACGAAGACTAGATTTTTGCTAACTATTTCTATTATATATAAAATATATAAATAACTAGAGTTTCCACGTTAGATTTCAAAGGCTCATTTCAAAGCTATTAAAAAAAAAAAGAAAAAAGAAAATCTCATTTAACCCAAAGGTACAAAATTCAACATTTAACGGCTCCAGTTTTTTGTGAATCTTTGTGGACTTCCAAACTCAGAACATAACTCTGCCCATTTCTAAGAAATTATTACAAAGAAATGGAACCACCAACAGTCCGCTAAAGAAGAAGACAAAATGGCCCAAATGCTGTTCTTTGGCTATTCAATGGTTGCACTCCTCCCAATAACGAAAAGGGAATGTTGCGTTGCATTGTTGGCGCTCCCTCAGAATTAATTTTGATTAATTGAGCGGCGTTCCCATTTGGAGCCACTCTAAGGGTTGTCTGCCATCTAGAAAAACAAAAATTATGTTTATCCACTCTTTTGGGGTGCAGATGGATGAAGAGGCGATCAGATGTCGTCGTGTGGAGGCCAAAACCCAAACAGTTACAATTTAATACTTACTTAATGTTTCAAGTGTAACTTAGTTTTATTGCAACACTCTAAAATATGTATCCGAATTAATTAATAACAATTAAGTGAAGAAAGTAAAACAGATTGACTGTTTGAAAATAAATAATCCTAAACTGATAAGAATTTTTGAAAAAATCGAAACGTCCGTGATTTAAAACTAATTTTTATATTTTTATTAAAAAAATAAAAACAATTTTTTGGTTTTAAGTAACATTTATTAATGCGACTATCGATTAAAGCATTTTATAAATTTTAAAAATTTATATTATCTTAAAGACAAACTTTGCTTAATTATATTTTCATCAAAACAATTAAAAAAACTCCAATTGGGTCTTTTCATTTTCTCAGTATAAATCTTTAGAGGATAAAATGAAATTATGCTTTAAGTTTTAATCGTAAAACGATCCAAAAAAGGCCAATTGAGCCAAATAATTAAGTTGTTGCTGTCGCTGTCTTCTTTTTACTTTGCTCAGTGGAATTCAACAGACCCTCTCTTGTCGCTTATGTTCACTGTGCCACTGAAAAACCAGAAACCAAATATAATAATTTAAGCAACAATGTCAGCAATACTTTGATGGATTTCCACTCACCAAAGGAGTCCGCCTTCATTAAATCACATTCAAAAGACAATATTTTGTCTTTTGTGGCGATTCCTTCGCAGTATTTCATTTCATTTCTCCACACGACTCACTCTGATCTCTTTTCTTCGGGGAGGAAAGAAAAGAGTAAAAGCTTCCACTGCGTCTGCAGAAAGCGCCCATCACAGCAAACCAACCACCAATGAACGTACCTGCGGGACGGTTCTCTTCCCAAACACCCAATTAATGCGGAAGGTATTGAGAACACAGAAGCGGAGCGCAACACCCGAAAACATTCAGTGACCACTTCCAAAAGCTTCCACAGAAAAAGGTTTTAGTGCTGTCGGCCCTTTTTCAATTAAAAACTCTGAGAATATTTGTGAACATTTATTCTGGCCGAGTCATAACTAACTTCCGCTCCTCATTTCATGAGTCCTTCCCAAATATGCAAGCTCTTGTGCTCGTGAGGACACTTATGAGGAAGTCACTTATGACCTGACGAAAGCTTGCGGTTTTGAATGAAGCAGCGACTAACACTGACAGCTTCCGAGGTTTCCCTCTCCCGATGAGGAGAGAAGGCGGTGAGGAGAGTTTTCAGGTCGTGGCTTGTGGTCCGCGTTACAATTTACTTCCGAGACCGGAAGTAAACTGTTATTGTTTGTAACCTATTTGGACCTCCGGCGGTGCAATAAAGTTTTCACTCAGTGCAGCGCTGTTAATTCTGAGGCACAATTTGAAGAATTCGATGAAAGGAGGAGTTATTAACCGGCAATCAATTTTACAGCCTCATTTATATCCTTATACTTTTATAAGATAGAAAACACGTTTGGTTTTCGAAACCGTTTCGAAAAGGTGACAGAAAAAACTCATGAAAATGAATGTTTTGGTGTTTATTAAAAAAAAGCCTTTTTTGGATTTTAAACTAAAACAGAAAAATATTCCTTTTTAATGTAAAACGTTTTTATGTACAATATTAAAATGTTATTTAAATATCTTTAAAAAATTTTTATATATATACTTTTTTATTTATAAATTAATTAGACTAACTAGTAACTTAAACAATTTTCTTTACCCTGATTGACTTGTCAGCGCTAACTCTCAGTCATTCGGCGAATCCTGCTCTTCCCAATTCCCCTCACCCGCGGGAACCCTTCGCCCCAAACCACTGCTCCTGTGCCGCTCCACAAACCCAAAACCATTCCTCCCCCTCTCCCCTTTCAGCTTCCATTTCCATTCGGCTTCTGTTTCTACTTTCGGATAATAATTCTTTTCTCTGTCTCTCTTTTCATTTTCATCCTTTTAAACAACACTGAAACATTGTTGATTTCTTAACGAGCAAAAAATACGGTTCGTAAATGCGAGTCGGGGGTCGAAGTGAGCCTTTCGTCCCCTCACCCCCTTAAAACACCCCCTGCACTCCCCCTTCGTTTCCGATTTGTTTCGCCTCCGTTTTCAGCAACTTCTCTTTACTTTACTTTACCCAAAAGGAAATTGTCTGCGAGAAAAGAATTTGGAGGCGAGCAGTGTTAGCGTGTTTACATGAAAAATGTTAACCTTGGAGTAACATTTTCATTGGATAAATCCTCGTTTGTCATGTGCACCGTTGAATAAATAAATAAATACGGCTAACAAGAATTGATGAGGTTTTCTGATCAAAGCGTTCGGTGTCTTGGATTTAAGTAATCATTCAATAGCCGATTACTCAAACTTTCCCGCGTTGCATCACCATCTTTTGCTTACATTTCCCGCCAAATACAGAAGAAACATTGTCCGCCGAACGGAAACCGGCGCCGCCACCACACCCCCACCAGCACCCCAACAAGCAGCCCTTAGCAGACGACAGTCACCATTAATCCTTATCCCATTAATTTATATTATTCCTTTTAAATATAATACTGCTTAGCAATCCATTCATATTCCGGTGTGAAGAGTTCAAGCAATGCTTAGCAATAGTAAGACGAGTAGCCAACATTGAAACCACAGACATATGACTTTATACCTATGGCCGAGACCTCCTTGATTTCGCACCTGGCGCCTTTGAACCCGGGCTCGCACCTGCAAAGGAAAAAGGCAACGAGTCGACAGTGGACCTTTTACGGCTTTTAACATTATTATTATTATTATACTATAATTCGTTGTGAAATTCATTTTCCAGCTTTTTTCACTTCTTTCCCCCAACATCAACAATCATTGGTTAATACGGACATTTTAGAACAAGAGACTCACGTCAGCGCCCTGGGAGGAACAATAATTAAACCGCTCTCGCCATTTCACTCAAAGGAACGCCAACAGATGACGGTCATTAGTATCTTTTACATTTCCTTCGAGAATCCCCAACTGGATGAAAGATTAGGACTGGTAACGACTGTTCGTCTGTCACACATGTTCTATTCCTTCTATTCCGAGTGCGATTCATTATCCCTCCCCTGTCCTCCCCTCCCCCAACCCTCCCTCGCCCCCTCCCTCCACCCCCAAACACCTGTCCGCTCGGCCAAGGCTCCCGCTCGCCCCTCCCTCTCGCTCCCCTCAGGTGCGAAGGTTTCCAAGTGGGAACAATGATGCGGTGATGACTGATCATCGCCAGGCTGTGCAAGTGCAGACTAAACAGAATTTTAGTGCTGTCTGGCTGGAGTTCCTCCTCTTGTTCGTTTCAACTGAGAAACTTCCTTTGTTTATTTCGGATGTGAATGCCGCGTTCGGCCGAATATTGTTTTTTGCCAAAGTTTTCCCTCAAGTCTTTCCCAGTTATTTGAGGGGGGGCAGCGAGGGGTGTGTCGCTTGTGTCGCTTGTGTCGCTTGTGTCGCTCTTACTCACTCGCACATGTGCTCCCCTAAGTGTTCGATGAAGTAGCATTGTCCCCCGTTGAGACAGTAGGCGTCCACCGAGCATTTCTTAATGTGGAACGACTTTTCTGGATCTGTCGCTGAAACCAAAAGAGTTACGCAGGCGTTCAATAACAAACACCAACGCGGCCCCACTCATACTCGACTCATACTCAAGTTATACTCACTACTGGGGCTGTGGAGCTTCCACACGCTCACGCGCGCCGACGTCTTCGCCATTTTCCCCGTCACGCTCGTCGCCCTGCATTCGTAAACGCCGCCATCTTTGAGTTCTACTGATTTAATTTCAATTGTTGAATTTCTCCTGAAACGAAGGGGAGACGTGAGAAGTCGTGTCGTCTGCTGTTCGATGGGCCGAAGTCATCAAAACAAACAAAATACAATACATATACGTGTATTTTAAATAAAAATACAAAAATACAAATTCTCCTTTGATTTATTTTGTATTAAATTAAAAGTTTTTAGGAATAATATAAGACATTAATATTGAATTTTAGTATATTATTTATTTACTTTATTATTTATTTTAATAATGCATTTTTAAACCTTATATTTAGATTAAATGATTTCATTTCTAACTTAAGCACTTATTAATGAACTGAAATTATTGTTTATGTATTTTATTAAATAATTATTTCTAAAATATTATTTTATTCATTACATTTTAATGATTTTATACTCTTTAATTTAAAATCTTTTTAATATTAATGTAATCATAAATTAAAAATACGAAATAATTATATTGAAATTATCGACAAATTTTTAAATCTCACAATTATTTTTTTAAAATAATTTTTTATTATAAAAAATAACCTTTCATTTAATTTAGTTATAATTTCATTTATATTATTTAGTTGCACTTGTATAAAATATAAATTTAAAATTTATAACAGAATTATTTAAAAGTTTAAAATCATGAGACTATAACATCGCTCACATATGTAATTTTATTGCAGTTTGCAGTTAATTATATTTCTGAAATTAATGGCGACTGCTTTTCACATTCATTTTCATATCAACGATTCTCCTCTTATTAATTAATTGAAAACCTTTTAAATAATGTAATTACCCCATCGTCTGCATCGTCCCATTGCCGCCACTTACTGTATCATTTCTCTGTATTTCACAATAACTCCCCATTATTATCTCTTTTATTTTTGCACTCATCCAATTAATTATTTTTCGCATTGTAAATATATTAATGAATGGGCATTTGGCGCCTCTCTCTGAGAGATGTTATCTCCCACAGACCACTGCAGTTCAGGTTCAGGTGCAGTCTCCCTTCCTGTCTCTCCCGGGGGAATGGAGCCCAAATTCTAAAAACGTTGCTGGCACTCGCTCCGAGAGAATTTCACCTAAAAACTTGAAACCCTGCCACCGGCGAGGAAAAAAACTTCATTCAAATTTATTAAGAGAAAACCGCAGCTAAAGTTTTTATTTTTGTGCGCGTTCAAACTCAAGGCAGGCACCGAATGAGCGCCAAAATGTTCCCCCAATGCCCATAACTTCCCCCCACCCCCACCGCCCCCACCGCCCAAAAAGGCCCCCAAGTTGCCCTTTGGCGAGAGGAAACATCGCCGAACAGTCCGAAGCGAAAGGGAAGTCGGTTATGAGGGTGTTGAGCAATGGGGTGCGCGAGGGAGAAGAGGGAGAAGAGGGAGCGCCTAAAAGTTGGAAACCTTTGTGTGTGATTAAACCGTTTTTTATTTTTATCAGCAGCGAGTGACCTTCTGTCAGCAGACTATTAACATTTTTCCGAATGCAGTTGAAAATAAAAAATAGTAAATTATTTTTAAATTAGTAAACCTTCCCAGAGGGTAACGCCCGAAAATCCCAAACAGCGACATCTCATTTCGGATCCAAATTCTACAACAAAATTAATTGCCCCCAGCCAAATTCCAAATCCGATCCACTGAGACACTCTGTTTACTCCAACACCTCCACTCTCACGGGCGCACCGCTTTTCGCAAGTTTCCCTCCCCCGGCGTGCCTCCCCCGCGGAGGGGCGCGAGGGGCAGGGGGCGCGAGGGACAGGCTCACTAAATCTATTCAATTAATAAGCAGTAGTCTAGACTCCCGGTTTCCCACATTTTGGGCCTCTGCCACGTGAATTCGTCCTTGTCTGCGCGATCGCCGGCAGGGTGGCCAAACTGTGTGTCAGGTTGGTGGCTGGCCGCGGGGAGGGGATGATGGGGCGGGCAGGGGGCGGCAGGGGGCGGCAGGGGGCGGGCAGGGGGCGGTGGCGGGGGTGAATGTGCACGACGGCTTGGGAAGTGGGAATCGGGCCGCGGGCAATTGTTTTGGTGGTTTCGGTTATAATTCAGTTGCAGTGCTGCCAACTATTTGTCGTTATTTTCATGCTAGAGAAGAAAGCATAATTTAAAATTTTGTCTGGGCCATTTGAGTGATTTTCCGTGGCGACCTTGGGGAGTTTGGTGAGGGGAATTGCCAGACAGGGGTGCGTTGTTCCTCCCCTCCTCCCACTCACCTATAATAAGTTACATTTAGACGAGAAGAAGGAATGAGTGGAGCACCATCTTTAAACCAATTTATCCTAGGTACGGGTCTTCCTCTGACTTGGCAGTTGAGCCTTAACTGCTGCGCCATCTTCAGGTTCAGGTCCTGCAGTCCCAAAACTCTTGGGGGCTTTTCTGGAACAAAGACAACAAACTTTGGTGTTTTTCATTTTATAATACATTTAATACATGAGTCATTCGACCATCTGCTCGTGGCTCACTTGACCATTTCTTGACCATTTTCCACTCTATGAAAAAGCCTTTCTCTCAGGCTCTCCAAAGTGTGTAATCAGAAGAACTAAAATGGCCTTATTATAGCAACAACTGAAAGATAAATAAACAATTTATAGAATTTCTGCAATTATAAACTGTATAAAATAGAGAATAGATTATGAAATGAAGGAGCAGTCTTTCGAGTCGAGGCGGAAACAAAAGAGGCGGAATTTCCGAGTAAAAGCGCGGGAGGAGTAAAAGCTCGAAAGCTGAATTGGAGTAAATATGGGAAGGTGTTAAGGAGAATGTGCAGCGGCGGAATCCTAATTTTTGTCTAAAATTAAGCCAGTCCTCCGCATTCAGGGTCACCGTAAAGATCGGCTGCCATTTTTAATTTTATGGTTTCCGTTCTGGTTAGATAACATCGGCGAAATGAAATCTTCTCTCCCAGAGAAATATATAATTCGATCTAGTTCACTGGGATACAAAACCGATTCGCTTTTATTTTATTGTCACAGAGCTTAATTTATTTGTTTACTTTCCCCTCCGTTAGCAACTTTCACCATTTTTTCCACGAAATTTCAAAATCCCTCGCCTCACCACGTTACGTCAGCGCCGCTGCTGACCATCTCGTCTCCCCTCAGCCTTCGCAGCCAACCATTCTTGCGCCCTTCCACCAGAAGACGACCGACGGCAGCAGCCCAAACCCGAGAGCAGAGGCTGTTCGCGTCCGAAGCAATCACGCGAAGACAGGAGAGCTCAAGTCGGTCGTGTCTCTCAAAGAAACGAGGCCATCAGACATTTGGCAAAGGAGAGGCAAAGGAGAGGCAAAGGAGAGGCAAAGGAGAGGAGCCCAACAAGCGAAAAGCCCCTCATTTCGTCGGATGAACCGTTCTCTCTTTCAAACACGACCCATATGGGCCCACCTTGCTCACGCTGTTTACGTAGTGTGGTTTTTGTCAGGGCCTCTTATTGCAATGGCCGCGACCTGTTCCCCCCGGCGGAGGGGCGAGCACCCCCTCGGGGTGAAAGTTCTCTGAGCGGTGTGGGCCGGGCGCAATTTCCTGTTTTCTCCAGAGAAAGGGAAACTGCTTAATTGAATTATCTGGGGGAGGGATCCCCGTGAGGAAACGGTGCGGGGGTTCAAATCCTCACCACCTTCAGTTCCCATTTAAATAAAAAAAAAATATTTAAAGTTGCGCCCTTTCAAAAACATACTAAATATTAATATAATTATATTTAAATAGTTTAAAAGTGATAAACGATTTGTTTTTATACAAATCACTAAATATTGATCAAATATGTGAGCAGAGACGCTAAAATATTGTAATCGTTTATGTCTATGCTTTTATAAATCTCAATGGTTAAAATATGCCGGAAAAACATAATGAGTTACTTTTTTCATCTGAACTCATCTTTTAGAAGTGTAAAAATTAGTATAATAATTGGCGTTTTGTGAGAAAAAGCTTGAAATTGGAGAGTTTAATTCAAAATGGCGCCAGGAGGAGGAGATAAAAACAGATTCCCACTCTCGGAGGACAGTTTAATAATCGAAGGCCGATGACAAAGTCACAATGAGCCGAATGCTGCATTTAACGGCTCATTTAAGCGAAGGAAACCACATTTGACATTTCGAGTTCCGGGAGAAGAAGTGTCCCTCCCGGGGGCGCGGGGGGCGCGGGGCGCGGGGGAGGATTCTGGCGATTCCCAGTGAAAACCACGACGAATCATTTTTAGATGAACTCTGCGACCCCCAACACCGCCCGCCCAACCGCCGCTTGGCCCATCTTCCTGTCTTCCGCTCCTGCCCATTCATATTTATCATTTATACGAAACTCCTGAGGGGCAGGTGAGCGCGTACTCGCCGTGCACTCGCACGTGGACACTCGTCAGCACTCGCCCCCACCCCAAAAGGACCTGGAGGAACCAAAAGGTTATGGTTCCTCTCGCAACGGAAAACTGCCAAAGAATGGTTCTCACTACAGTGTGCCGACATCTGAATAGAATTTCAGAGGAGTCTTTCCTTATTGTAGTGGTGATAAAGACCTCAGGGCTGAGGGGAAGTGACACACTCGGCCCTCCATTTATACGGTAGTTTGTCTCCGGGAGATACCGTATAAAATGAGGAAAACACAGTTCGTTGATTCCTGTAATAACTAACTAATGAGACCTCAGTGGAAAATGCATTTTTCCATTGTCTGCTGACTCAGCGATGCTCCACAATTGACAAATACAAAAGACGATAACAAAAACAAAAGCCAACAAAATAAGCCTAAAAATTTTTTGTGAGGATTTCAAACCGTGTAAATCGAGGGCCAAGTGCAACTGAAGCATATTATAATAAAATAATGTGTTCACTTCTTCTAATAACGTAAACTAATCGAATGAACTGCACAAACTGTGCCCTTTTCGCCCCTTTTCGTTCCTTTTCGCCCCTTTTCGCCCCTTTTCGCCTTTATGCATTTATTAATTTTAAAATAAATTTAATTGTAATTCAGGGGCCGATGCTCGATGGAGGATCAACCCCCGAGGGGTTCCAACCCGAGGAGGGTTGCAGCTCCGCTCCTCGCTCCGAAAGAATTAAAAATAATCCGGTAAAGACACATTGTCATTAAAAGCGTAAAAATAGTGTGGTTTTGGAGCAGAAAAAGCAGAAAAAAATAAAGTATGTGAGCCGGAGGGCAAAAATAGCCCGAAAGCTCTCTGCTCCGCCTCCATTTTATTATTCTCCGCACCGCCACAATCGCCCTCCTTTACGACCACTTTATCATTTATTAATAATCAACTTATTCTTTAATAACAATTCAAGCAACAGTTCCATTTCGGGTTTGAAACTGAAACGCAGTGGTGCCAACCGATGGGAAATTACGCTTTTTGGAGCGAACAAATAAAATACATTGCATAACTGTTCACTGCATTTGGAAAAGAGCCTAAAAATAGGGAAATGAACTGAGTTTGCTGACAAATTCGCGCCCATTTATATAAATATAAATAAATAAATAAAAACAAAATCTTAAAATATAATTACAGATAAATAAAAAATTTAACAATAAAGTATAAA